>CM060913.1:867328793-867926293 GCA_030737875.1 Allium sativum
CCCTTCTTTTGATGTGTAGAGAGTTGTCAGATTTAGCTGTAGTAAACCCCAACTTCATGAATGTATTTTTAAGTTTGTCATACCAAACCCTTGATGCTTGTTTTAGCCCATAAATGGCCTTGTGTAGTTTACAAACTAGATGACTGTCATGAGTATTTTTGTACCCTTCTGGCTGTTCCATGTACACATCCACCTCTAGTTCTCCATTCAAAAAGGCATTACAAACATCAAGTTGTCTTTTACACCACTGTTTCTGTAAAGCAATGCTGATAATTATTCTTATAGTAGTGTGTTTGACCACTGGAGAAAAGGTTTCTTTGAAATCAAAACCATACTCTTGTGTGTACCCCTTTGCCACAAGTCTGGCTTTATGCTTTCTTATGCTACCATCTGCAGCCTTTTTTAACCTGTAAGTCCATTTACAGCCTATAATGTTTTTGTGACTTGGTGCTGTGACCAAACTCCATGTCTTATTTTTAATGAGAGACTTATATTCTTCATCCATAGCACCTTTCCACTTTTCAGACTTTGCGGCCTCATTGTAACTGGTAGGTTCTCTCTCATCCATACTTGTTGCATAGACTTTAGGTTTAAATATCCCACGCTTTGCTTTAGTCATCATGTGATGTCTATTCTGATCATTCTGTTCATCTTCACTGCTGGAACTGATTGTAGTGTTGCTATGGCCATCAGTAGGTTGCACATTAATATTATCTGTATCCTCAATATTATCATTTATGTCTTCTCCTCCAATCACTGAATTGTCTGGACTGTAATCTGATTTAGTGCTAGGGACACCACTTTCAATATCTTCACCTTCATGTTGCACATGTTGCTTATGATTGTTAATCATGTCTTCAGTTAATTCTGGTAATGCTATGACTTTTCTGTTATCATCAATAATTCTTTTGCTAGTTTTGATATCCTTTTCTGTAAAAGGAAAAGTGTGTTCATCAAATACAACATGCCTCGAAATATATAACCTCCCACTATCATTCAAGCACTTGTACCCTTTTTGGTTCTCAGCATAGCCAAGAAAAGTACAAGGGGTTGATCTTAAGCTTAATTTATGTTTGTTATAGGGTCTTAGACAGGGAAAACATAACCAACCAAAAGTTTTCAGTCTAGAATAATCTGGTTTGACACCATGCATCATTTCATATGGGCTTTTATACTGTAAAACTTTAGTGGGCATTCTGTTAATCAAATACACTGATGTCTCAAAGGCTTCTGACCAAAATTTTAGTGGTAATGAGGATTGTGACATCAATGTAAGCCATGCTTCAACAATGTGCCTATGTTTTCTCTCTACATGCCCATTTTGTTTAGATGTATGTGGGCAGGTTATTCTATGCAATATGCCTTTGTTATTAAAATATTTCTTTAATGGCATAAACTCTCCACCTCCATCTGTTTGCACAATCTTAACAATGCAGTTTTTCTGCTTTTCAACAAGTGTGACAAACTGTATTGTTGTATTGTATGCCTATGATTTACTTTTGAGCAGATATATCCAAGTATACCTAGTAAAAGCATCCACAAAAGAAAGATAATACCTGTATCCATGATCTTTTTTGATTCGAGAAGGACCCTATAAATCTGCAGCGACAAGTTCAAGTGGTTTGCTGTATTTTGTGGTTGACCCAATGAAGGGCAATTTATGACTTTTGTCTATTTGGCAATGTTTGCAAACATAATGCTCAGGTAAATCATTGCAATCAATTTTATTCTGATTCAAGACATGTTTAGCAGTTTTAAAATTTGGGTGTCCCAATTTATTATGCCAATCATTAAATGTCTTGTACAAGTTATCATTAGCAGTAATAGATTCAACATTAAACGTCATGTACAAGTTATCAATAGCAATAATAGATTCATCATTATAGCTATAGTTTCCAACATCAGTAGCATTTCTTGACTTCAAGTTCTTGAACTTGTACAGCCCCTTATCCAAACTACCCTGTAGCAAAATGTTTTTGTTTAGTAAATCCCTAACTAGGCAGTATTTTAGGTGAAACTCAAAGTATACATGGTTATCATTAGCAAATTGTGATACGCTGATTAAGTTTTTCTTGATTTTGGGTACTCTAAGCAAGTTATTTAAGTAGAGTTCCCTTTTTCCATTGATGTAACCATGTCCAATATGTGATATACTAACAGTTTCACCATTACCCATAGCAACAGAACACATACTTGAGTAGTTCTTGTTTCCCAGATTTAGGTTCTGCAAATTGTTTGTCACATGATTCGTTACTCCAGAGTCTGGGTACCAGTCACCAAGGTTTATGTCCTCTGATTTGCTAGATTCATCATTATTTGAACTCTGTGTCTGCATTTGATCCTTCAACATTCGTTCTTTGTTGTGCCATTTGAGTCACATTAACATTTGGAGCTCTCTGATTTCCTTGATTTTGTTGATTCACATTGTATTCACTGTTAAATCTGAAGTAACACCTACTTGCAACATGTCCAAATGTTTCACAAATTTGACATTTCACTCGGTTGTTGTTATTAAATCTACCTCCTCTTCCTTTGCCTCTTTGGCTGGAATTACCCCTGAAAAACTGATTTTCTTGCTTACTGTTTTGAGCATTATTAGCTTTCTGCTGACCTTTGTTTCTTGCAGTGGAGGCATAGTTAACAGAAAATTCTGATTGAGATGATCTTTTCTGTTCAACTCTTCCTTCATGTGCAAGAAGCGATGAATGGACATACTGTAAGTCAGGTACTATCTTTTGTGATGCTATGAATGTTACAATTGATTCATACTCATCATCTAATCCGCCAGTGATGTATAGAACATGCTCACTTTCACTAATGGTATGCCCAGTTGAATTCAGTTTATCACATAGATTTTTTATCTTAGACATATAATCATGCATAGACATATCATCCTTTCTTATGCACTACAACTGCCTTCTGTATAACATGATTCTTGCAACAGATTGAGCACTGGAAATTTGTTCAATAGTATTCCAAACCGCAAAAGATGTGTTGCATCCTATTACTTGCGATAACATACTAGCACTAATGGATGATATTAACAATGAAACAAGAAGACTATCTTGTTTCTGAAATCTTATGTAATTCATTACTGGATAAATTTCCATCCTTATCGTGTATCATTACAGGTGGAATTAACACAGTACCTTTGACGAAGTCAAGAAGTCCGTATCCTCTCAGTGCTGCTTCCACCTGAAATTTCCATAGCATGTAATTATCCTCGTCTAGTGGGATGGTGATTATCTGACTTTTGGGTTTTATTAGGGGGAAGTTTGGTGCTGGAGGCATGGATGTGGGATTTGTTCCAGAGTTAGCTGAACTAAGGGCGTCATTGTTTCCTGTTCCTGCCATTGATGATCAAGAAAAGCAACAGACAAGGCTTTCTTGATGAAGCTGAAGATTCTTGGACGGCTAAAACACTGAAAAGTGTTTTCAGCAACCGGACCTTCGGTGAAAGAGATGACCAACAGATAAAAGATGAGACTCTAGGACGGCAATTTCACCAAATGATGGTGATTTCTGCAACTAGGTCTCGGCCAGAGGATGATAGCAGTGTCAGATAGCCAAAATTGCGGCCAAGATCAAAGAAAATGATGAGATTTCACTGATTCTTCCTCTTGGCAAGGCAATTTGAATCAGATTAAACTGATACGAACAGAAACAGATCTGAGAGAGGGGTATATTCTTCGGTGATGAAAATTATCTGAGAAGAAACAACAAAATATACTATTCTCTCAATTTAGAAGAAGAAATATGATTTTGTATTCTTGTTTCTATGCCGTTTGGATTTAGCTCTGATACTATAAAGGAAAACTGTGAAAAATTATGTATTGATCGAATGAATTGAAATGTACACACGTTGCCTATTTATAATGTATACGCTAACGTTAAAACATAAAGGAAAATAACATTGGGCTTACAGCCCAGCCCATGTAACAAAAGGGAGTAATACATAATAGTAGAAACCGTGAAAACTGATGGCTTTATTATAGTTGACTTGCGAAAGTACTTGTACGTTAGTCCTTTACATCTAAATATAGTAGGTGCTGAAACTAGGAGTACAAGCTATATAACTTAGGTGCTCTTAAGTCCATGAATATGCCACATGCCTTGACTTGATTTAAAAAAAGGAAATATCTGAATTTAAAGAGATTTGACTTTGAAAATATAAGACCAATCCATGCCTACTTTTGTAAGGAAATATACTGGAAAATTAATTTCTTTCTTTTATGATGACACAGGTATTTTTAAAAGTGGACATATTATATACCCAAACACATAAAAGATGTATAAAACAACATCCTAGTATTATAGTTTAACTTAAGTACTAAATTTCGATGGTTTATTCATAATGATGTTGACTTAAGAGCTTGAAAATAAAAATCGAATGTGCACATGCACATGCCATGGGTTTATGCTTATTTTTGTTTGCAAAAGGCCCTAGAATAAACATTTTTATTCAAAAGAGAAGAGGCTGAAAATTTTGAAATAGGTAAAAAAACATATTTTCATATGTATACAATGGGGGTTTGTAGCGAGTAAAGACTAAAAATAAATGAAGTATGGCATTTTTATAAATTACGGGGACACTGTGAGATGGATGTAAATAAATATTTGTCTCTTTTCGACTTAATGGATGATCTGCATACTATTTGCACTCAATACATACATATGCTTGAGTTTATCCAGAATATACATGCTTGAGTATGGAATGTAGTACATGCTTATTTGACTTTGAGAACTTAGCCTTATATAAGCCTCAGATTGATCATTTATATAACCTATAAGAGAGACCCAACGTCTATAGGTATAAATATGTGTGTTATCGAAAGCATTTTTATAATCTAATTTGAAGTATTTATGTTTAAAGCTTTTCTAAATTTAAAAGGCAGTAAGAATGTGTCTCTTTTGGATTAAATGGCTGAACGTGCAAGGATTGCAAAATGTTTGCATTAGTATACATGATAGGTGCACTACATAAAAATATGAGTAATGTGTATAAAAAAATGTAGAACTTGGAATTTTGAAATAGAGAGAAATGGGAAATCAAGAAATAAGACTATATAATTAGTTAAAGTGCCGAGGAGTTTAAACACAGATGATGAAGAGGATAAGGTAACAAAATATCCTAAGTTGCTTTCAGTTTGAAACATTGCTTGCAAGAGTCTGAAATGAATCTTAGTAAATGTTTTATGTTTGAATGCACTGCTTACTTTGAATGAACATGTTTTAATAATGGTTGAGTATATGCCATGAGTTTTCTTTGAAACTTTATACATTAATAAGTCATATGATTGACTTGATATGGCATGAATCAATTTTGTATGCTGGTTGAATCTGATTGAATACTTGTTATAAGTATGAGAAAATTGTGGGACACAATTTCTAAAAGAAGGGAACATGTGATGACCCTAGATTTTCGCACTAATTAGTTATGCTATTTAAAGAGGTTAAGCACCTTAGAAATGGATATATGTGATTAATTAGTAATGACATTCAATTGTGCGTGTTATATAGGTGTACACTGCCTATGTTTAAATTGTGTTAATTTCTGAAAATGATATGAATGTATATATATTGATGCTTTGTAAATAAAATAAGGGTATTCAGCAAATATTCAGCAACTAATATATATGTGCATAAAAATAATTGTACGTAACTGAAAATAATAGGAGAATATAATGTGTGCACGATTGAAGTTCAAGAACACTAGAAATGCATATATATACCTATGGGTGCGGGATATAAGATGCAATGTATATGTATATATAAACCAGTTTGAACGTGATAAAATACATATACGTAGAATTGACTGAAATAAGAATAAAAGAGATATATAAGGACCATCATATATATACACATGCTATTGCTAATTAAATATGTTGGAATGTTCAAAATACGAAGAAAATTCTAGGATTAAAATATCAGGCTAAGAATTAAATAGCATGAGATAGTTTATACCACTTTTATGCAAATGAAAAATAGGTTGTTTGTACTAAGGCTTACATACTAATTATACACATGTATATTTCTCTTTAGCACGTGAACAGTAAAATAAGAACATGCAATAGCATGACCATGGGATAAAAATAATTTGGAAAGAGCTTTTCCCTAAATAAGCAACCAGGCTGGCTTTACAAGAAACCAACCTTCCACTAAGTAATGTATGAAAGAAAATTGCTAGCCTAGAAAAAGGGGTGTAATATTAGTAGGTTACACATAATTTTGGTTATCGTAAAAAAGACATTACTCATTACTTAAAGCCCTAATTAGATGATTATATAAATTATTTAAGAATATGCTTGATATACTATTGCATTTTTCTCCACACAAATAAGATTAAAAAAAAGGAGATAGCAACAACTTATAGGAGAGTTGGAGGCCAGATCAAAGGGCTAAAGAAAAAAGAGTATAGGTGAGTAAATCTCACTTAAAATATGGCATTAAGCCTATTGAATATAGCCTAGATTCTTTAAGAATAATCAGCATATTTATTTAAATACAATGTAGTGTTAATTGGTTGCAATGGTGGAATATTTATATGTGTTGCTTATGATCACTACAGAATTGAGATTTTTGTTGTTTGATGAAGATCTATGTGATTACATGAAATACCTTTTAACCCATTTAGTATAGTTCACTGATTGGATGCCTAAGATATTCAGTAAATATAAACAGTAGGGATAATCCCAGAATAAATGAATTAATAAAATCTATTTTTATAAATATGGCTACCAAAGTATGGTCCGAGTTTTGGGGAAACACAAGGCAGCAAGGCAGGAATACACTACTTATGTCTTGTGTTTATTAAGATGATGTAAATAGGGGTGAAATGGTGACCATGTGCTTAGCTCGTATTTATCAAAGAATATCCTTGATATATATATATATATACACACACACACACCGCCTTGATTTAGCTAGGCTCATAAAATATATGAGGCTTAGTTGTAGCATAGGCTTCAGGAAAAGAGGCTTTAGGATATGCCTCATACAAACATTCATGGCCATGTTAATGTCAAAAATTGATCACTAACGCCCCAAAAAATGTGTATACACCTTCAAATAGTTTAGATCAAAATTATGGGCAACCATAGACAAAAAAGCAATAAAAGAGAGAGAATTATAGTGGTTCAGCCTTAGATTTGCCCTACGTCTACTTTGAAGAGGGATTTCATTATCATTCTTAACATTACAAGGTAAACATTTTCTATAACTTTTTTCGTCTTTTCTCTTTAAAACAATTCTATTTATTTCTTCTCTTTAATCTCTCGATTATCTCGATTTCACTGTGTAAAACCTTTGATCTCGCAAGATGTGGATATTATTGAAGTAGATCTTCAGTAATCTTGCACTTGGATGATCTTTGCAATTTTGTCGATGATTGAGATGCTTGACCGAAGCTTGAAAGAGGTTTAATGGAATTTGAGAATGGTTTAAGATGTTAGGGAATGAAAATAGCAGCACTTCGTGGTTGGAGAAATCTGTCCCATTCATGTGGGAGTGTTGGGGTATTTATAGGCGAAGCGGTGGAGTGATTTGGAGTGGTGAAGCTTAGATTTGGGTGTGCGGGTTTTCGGGTTGTCTAGTGTCCCGACTCTTCGGATCGTTGAATGACCCGACTTCATGGGTCAGCAAACGACCTGAATAATTAGGTCGGCCAACGACTTGATGTGAATATATATCTACAACCCAATTCTTTGTAGCACGCCCCACTGTTCATGAATTACAACTTTCCATGCCACGTAAGCTCCATGCATTCTCGTAATCCCCAGCAATCTTTGTTGTATATAATACATGTGCCCGTTCAATTTCGTATGCCACATGGTATTACTTCTGTCATTAGGTGACCCAATATTATGTAAGCTAAGCTGCCGACCCATACATAATTGAATATAGGTGATCCATCCCATTATGTTAAATATGTCGACCCATACTATTGTATATGACCCAGCCGACCCATCATTGAAATCCAAATGACCGGAGCTTTTGCATGCTAAACCAACCCATTATATATAAATGCAGTCCACATGGCAATGTCCACCGACCCAAATGTGTTTGAATGACCCGATGGATATTCCTTATGCACACCCGAATATAATGGCCTGAACGACACGAATATATGTGTGCATAACCTGATTGTATTATAGCGAACGACCTGATGGTTAGAAGACAAACGACCCATTGAACCAAGCTCGAAACGACCCATTGTTCAACAAAATGGCCGACCCATAGTAAATTACCATGTGTCATCACGTCTTGCCATGCACTATTCGTATGTTGTCGATCCCCAGTTTTATACCCCATAATATTATAAAAGCTTGATTATATACATCCTTAGCTCTAATGTGCACAAATTACTATCGATCCAGGTATAATATTGCTGACGACCTATTAAACATACTTCAGAACTGATGTATACTTGCGGTGCAACTGTTTAATACAAGATGATGATTGAATTGTAAAGCACACGTCACACGTGACTCACCCTTGACATAAACGATCCACATTTGTAGTTGGAGATAATGACCCATGTTTTGTGGCACATTTCAGATTGTAGCCGATCCATTGTTTAATAAAGCATTGTCAGCCCATAGTCGGGTCGTCCACCCGATCCATGGTTCTCAAGTGATACCGATCCATTACGTAACACTCTAAATTTCTAACTGACTGATAATCTCTTGACGATCAAATACATGACTTTTGAACCGCGTTATAACAGGGTTTACATTTGCCCCTCGGAGTTTACATCTTTGCTTGTAAAAATGTGAACTTCGAAATCTCAACGGTATCAGTGACATACTAATGGATCGTGATTACGTAAACCTAGTGGATCGGTATATTGAAATTATAGTGGGCCGTGATCATTTTCTCAGTGGATCGTTAAAGCCCACATAATGGGTCGGATAAACTCTCTTTATCATCACTTTGTACATTATCAGATCCGCATCTTTTTCATTTTATTTCTTCATTTCTTTCGGTCCATAAAACATGGTAATGGTAGCAAACATTTTTTTGGGGAAATTTCATGAACAAGCTTTGCGGTTCCTCTCCCAACAATTAGATCTTCAACGCATCCACTAGTATCAAACATTAGAGATTTCTCATCCTCACTTCGAATCTGATTCTTCACTGAAGCTAATTCAAATCGAAGTTTTATCGTGAGTTTTTTATGGAATCTGATACTCGATTCTCCCCCTTTGGTTGATTAGATCTCAAAATTTTGAATTAGGACCTTTAGGGTTTAAGTGGATTTTTCAAATTTGAAATTAAGATTTCGGGATCGGATTTTAGTGACTGAACTGTGGACGTACCGATATATCGAACCGTTTTGTGAATTTTTTGGATCTGACCGAATTACAGTTTTCACTCTATCTTTGATTAGAATTCGGAAGTTTAATGTACGTATCCAGTGACGAATCATCTTGGTTTTTGGCAACATCAATCTGAAAATCCAGAATTGGATCAATGTTGTGATCAACTACGACTTTTTATGGACTGCGTCGATCTGTAATTTTTGCCTTCTGACAGTTACTTTAGTGATCAACTCCTTGAATTTGATTATAATTTTTGTCAATCACTTGTGACGCGTTGGGGTTTCACAAATCTTTGGTTTTAATTTCGGGATTGGTCATCAAATTTTCCACTCTTTGATTTTGTTTGTATGAACCAACATTATGTATTTTGGAGATCTTCATATTGGTCATGTGCAATATGTTGATGATGGTTAAATCAATTCAACATGCTGGTGTATAGGTTCTTTTGCTGGTGAAGATTTTTTGTACTTTATAGTTGGGTTGATTATCAGCACAAATCCACTTTTGTTGATCACCACTTGATGCACACATGTAGCTTGGGCAACCCATCACCATCGGGTTGGGGGACAACCTGAAGCGTCGGGTCATTTGACGACGGGGTCCTTTGGGTCGTTTGAGCGACCTAATCGTTTGGATCGTTGAATAACCTAAGCCTTTGGGTCGCTGAACCGACCTGATTTCTGGGGATGACAATACACTTCCTTGGACCATGGTTATCAAATGACTCACTCTATCTACGACTCAAGATTTAGATGACCTAAGCTTTAAAACTTGTGATTTGAATACATAGTCTTCATGCTACCTGTTCTATAATCAAAACAAGCATTTGCACAACTTTTTGGACTTATACTTCATCATCGACCATCCACATCGATAACGGATTAGTTAATTAAATTATATTACAGTGAATTTCCAGACTTAAATAGGATGACGTTTCTACACAAGATCATTTTGTTCAACAATTTATTTTATAACTTGTCAAACTCCGCCTGCATAGATACGACATGCTAGTTCAAGTTCGCAGCGATGCTTGGGATCAACTAATCAAAACACGCCGACTGCGGATTTCAAGCTTCGCTTTAATATAACTTGTATAATTTTGCACGATGGTTCATATTTTATGAAACGTGTACCTGTATATGTCGTTTAAAGACGAGATTCCATGTGTAGAGTGAATACCAGATGGAAGACTAGCTATCGTTCTGGAGAGGAAATCACATCTGCTTAAATTGGAGCTTCAATTTGAGCTTTTAAGGCTAAGGTGATTATAGCTTCTGGTTTGTAAATTCATCAGTCTTTGGTTATTCCTCGTCCTCCTGAAAATTTATCCGAGAGATGTCGTTCTGTGCTAACTCAATAAGTTTTTAATCAAATGTGTACTCAGTTTGGCGTTCCCGATTCTGACACAAAATTGCCAAGGGAAGAGGAATTTGCTGATTGTTCTTCTCTACGCTTGTTGCAGTATCATAGTTGGACTCAGAAATTTGAGATTTAATTTTCACATGGCTTTTGAACTAGTTGACGATGCACACTAGACTCGTTTGGACCCTTTTGCCTTATTTCGATGAACGGTGGTGCAACATTAATCCAGTTTTATTGGAGAGTTTCTCTTGGCATGTATTCTCATACAGAGAACATGTAATGAAGAGCTTTTGCGCGCGCTTGGCGATGAATTCATTGTTAATTGCTCAAGTCAACAACGGGTTAGTCCAATAAAAGGAAACATATTATAAGGATCATTTACAAACTCAAGTGTGTTATCAATGTAAGACTGTTTCATCTGAGAGTTTGTGACTCACTAGATGCACTTTACGTTGGTAAAACACTTCGTTTGCTTGTCGATGATACGTAAGATTCGCCAACCTACGTTTTGGACTGCGACTTCTAAGAATATCATCCTTTTGAACTATTACTACACCAGATTCAATATATATGAAATGTGTGTACCTACCAGTTGTATGATGAAAATTTTAGGTCAAGTCTGGCTCAGACAATTATTAGCGATTGCCCAGTAAGCATGACTCATATTCTCCGCCAATCCTTTTGGGTGATAATGACCGTCGGATTTTCAGGAAGCTGAGTGGCTTATGTGCATCGCTTAACAAGTTGTACTAAGCTAGCATTTTACATTCTGCTTTTGCAGCATCCATCCTGGGAACTATGAGTCTTGGAGATAGGTCTTTGAATTTAAACGCTGTGCAGAAATGAATTGCTTCTTGCATTATTCCTGCCTTTGCTCATATATTGACTTTCTCTGTATTTTGGGATGCTCTTTTGGATATTACAGCCTCGTGGTATTATTGTCTCATCAATAATGTTTGATATCGTAGACCATCCCGGGCTATGTAAAACTCTGAATTTTGACTGCACAATGGCTTGCCCCAGTGCATGACTATTGCTCAATCTTCTTTTTATATCTCATATTGACACCATTGATTGACATTAACTTTAATTCCTTGGTAAGCATTACTTCTCTACTGGATTCGAGTTATGTCGTGTTAGTGCAGTCGCCTTTTGAGTATCACTTATCCTTTGGTTTAAAGCAGATACCATCGGGTTCTTTGAGTTATTTACGATTAGAGCTTTGCAAACAAGGAAGCCTTTGTGTTGAGGAATTCTATGTTCGCTTAGTGAAGGAATTCATTCTCGCAAGAGATTGCTTGTTATTCGATTTGACCAATGTATCTATCTTTTCTTCTTTATGAGGTTCGCAACTAATTAATGATAACCAGTTGGATATCCAAAAAATTTCTTCATCAATGTAATGAGTCTTATCGACATATCGAACGTGCTGATGTTGTCAAATTTTTAGATGCCCCACTCTTGAAGGCAAGGACCTTTTGCCAAGCTTTTTAAGATGAGATCTCTTGTTTTTTGTACACTTTGGCTCATATACCTTCAAGTGCATTTATTTCTTTGTCGAGTGTGAGTCGATTTTTTCCTATTACGATGTCGTGATGAGCCTGTGGTATGTTTTCGAACATTGTCCAATCTTAGTGTGGTTGTGTTGCCCTCATACCATGGATCTTCACGAATTGCATAAGATGAATGTAATCAACTTTACCGAATTGCCTTGATTCAAATTGTCGCACTAGAAGCTTCTAATTTGTTGGCAAAGTCTTTTTGCTTTTACCAGCTTATTAGAGCTTCTGAGCTTGCCAATATATCTAGGAAACCCGGCTTTAGTGGCTGATCATATGCCTCTTCTTTGGAGAGGTCTTTCTCTTAATTCAACTCTTATCTCTTCCGACCTAATAAATCGGGCTTCAGGGAAACTAGGTTGAATGCTCCCGCGTAAGGAGATCCTTGGTTTATTCCAACATTCATCTCATCCAGCTGACTAATGGCGTTGGAGACTTGATTGGATGCCTTCGCATAAGGAAGACTTTATCTTACCCCAGTGTTCATCTCATCTGGCTGACTAATGGCATCGGAGACTCGAGTATGTACCTTCGCGTAATGAGACTTTAACTTACCCCAGTGTTCGTCTCATTTAGCCAAGTAATGGCGTCGGAGACTTAACCGGGTGCCTTCGCATAAGGAAGACGTTTGGTTTGCCTTCGCATAAGGAAGACACTGGTTTGCCCAGCGTTCGTCTAATCCGATCGAGTAGTGGCGTCGGAGACTTAACTGGGCGCATTCATGTAAGGAAGACATTTGATTCATCTTCACGTAAGGAAGACTTTGATTTGCCCCAGCGTTCATCTCGTCTGGCCGAGTAATGGCTTCGGAGACTTAACCGAGAGCCTTTGCGTAAGGAAGATGTTTTTTCCGTCTTCACGTAAGGAAGACTTTGATTTTCCCCATCGTTCATCTCATCCAGCCGAGTAATGGCATAGGAGATTTGAATGAGCGCCTTCATGTAAGGAAGACGTTTCCTTTCACTCAATATTTGTCACAATCGTGCAGAGTCAATCTGGCTTTGGCGATCTTGTTGAGTGCTTTGCCTACTCCTTTCCTTGCTGCTTGACCTTAAGTGACTCCTCCTTTCGGTCTACAAGGTAGTGCATTACATCATCGCTTATGCGCGGAATGATGCTTGTAGCACTTGACATTTGAGTTGTCATCATCAGGATGTGTTGTAAGGATCACCCAGTCTTGTCAAACGGTGAGGAAGAAAGCCTCCTTGGATAGCCTGCAATATTAAATCAATTTTAGAACAATGCAATTCTAAGCTAGCAATAGATTTTTGCAAGGAATCATAAAAGTTGATACATATAAGAAGAAATTACAACAACTTTCATAAAAAATGAACAATGTTTTAAGCAAAGAGTTGACACAAATGGTCATTATTCCAGGCTCTGAACATTTGAACTCTATCAACCGTCATTAGCTTGAATTCGTCACTGAGCGGATGAGCAGAAACAGTAAATGGTCATTTCTCCTCCATTAAACATTTACTGTTTCTCCTCCAGGTTCTTTAAGTAAGAGTTGACAGTAAATGTTCGGATATAGCAGATGTTCAGATATAGTAAATGTTCTGCTATCCCCCCAGTAAACATTTATTGTTTCTCCTCCAAGTTCTTTAAGTATTTTCATTCATTAGTATCGTGACTAGGCTGGTTGTGGTGGCGACAGAACATTCCATAATTAGCTGCCTTATCGTCTACTTTTATCGGTCGTGGAGTTTGATAATATCCTGCATCTTTGGTGGCAAAGAAGACATTTTCCGGGGTATCATTTAGAGGAGTTAACTCTTTGGATTTGATAAAGCAGAATATTTTATTATTATTTTCCCCTTTTTTGTTGTCCTCATTTTTCCTTTTCAGACCTCCGGCATTCTTCTTGTCACCTTGAGTATCATTGCTTTTCTTATCTTCCACGGCACTACTTTCAACGACATTCTAGATAGATGGATCTGCCTCCACTCTAATGAACTCTTCGACTTTCTTATAGAATTTGTCGAGCGTCTTCGGTTCCTTTATTTTTATCCATTTCCCAAACTCACTCTTCTTGTCTATAGCATTGACTATAGCGGTTAGTATCATGTGTAGCTCGAGATTCCCCATTTCATATTAAACAGCATTGAGTCAACTGAGAAAAGCCTTAACAGATTCCCCTGGATTTTGCACCACTGCTGATAGTGACATTATGTCTTTAGCCATTGTAGCTTGCAACCGGAATTTCTCTTTGAACACTTTGGTCAAGTCAGCAAACTGATCTACAGACTTAGGCGGCAGCTTTGTGAACCACGATGATGCCACACCTTTTTGTTAAAGAGGAAAGTATAAGCATATGATCTCATTTGTCGCTTGTGCTGCATTCATTTGCCATTCATACTTGAACAGAAAAAAGTTTGGATCGACAGTCCCGTTGTATGGAGGCAAGGTAGAAGGTTTGAACATTTTTAGGAACTCTGCTTTGCGGATTCTTTTGGTAAATGGAGTCTTGCTGGGAGAAAATCCCATTCTCTTTCATCGTTATTGAGATCCAAGTTTTCTTTCATAATATTCTTTACTATGTCCGAGATATACTCCTCAGTTTTGTGTCATTTCGCAAGGCAGACTTCAATCTCCTTATCGGATGCTTGCTTAGGCAAGCGGTTGCTGTTCGAAGATCTAGGTCCTTTACCTCCACTGTAGGGAGGTGCCCTCTTGGTGGGACTAGCAACGTTTTGGATAAGTATTTCGATCGAAATTATTTCTAACCTTTGGATTTGACTCATCAACATTAGCTTCATCTTTATCGCTTAACCAATCTTCAATGTCTTCCACATTGTCGTTACGATTACGATCAAAAGCCGATGAATCTGCATTCTCATCAAGATCAATATGGACTTTTTGAGGTGTTGGATTGGGTTGAGCATTGAGAAAAGCACTCTACTTGTCCATCAAAGCTTTGTTAGAATCCATCAAAGCCTTGTTAGAAGTATCCATCTTCTGATTCAAGTCCAACTCGTCTCTTGTCATGCCAGCTCCGCCTTTCGAACTTTAGCCAACTTCCAGACGATTAGTTTGCGGCGTAGCTTCTTTAGCAACAACATCGAAACCTCTTATAGATTTACTTCCAGTTTTCTTCGGTGGATCCATTGTCTCAGACAATCTTTTAAAACTTTGAAGATAACCTTTCAATCGGCCTGATCCTTAGATCTTGAGGGCCTATCGTAAAGGATATGCGTCAAACTTAGGCATCCTCCATAAAGCACTTGACCTTTGAATGTGGCCCCATGGTCGGCGCCAAAAATATTAATGTCAAAAATTTATAACTAACACCCCGAAAAGTGTGTATACACCTTCAAAAAGTTTATATCTAGATTATGGGAAACCACAAACACAAAAGCAATAAAAGAGAGAGATTTATAGTGGTTCGGCCTTAGATTTGGCCTACGACCACTTTGAAGAGGGAATTCATTATCATTCTCAACATACAAGGTACACATTTTTTATAACTTTTTTCATCTTTTCTCTTTACAACAGTTCTCTCTATTTCTTCTCTTTAATCTCTCGGTCCTCTCGATTTCACCGTGGAAAACCTTTGATCTCGCTAGATGGGGAGATTATTAGAGTAAGTATTCAATAATCTTGAACTTGGATGATCTTTGCAATTTTCTTGATGATTGAGATGTTTGATCGGATCTTGAAAGTGGTCTAATGGAATTTGAGAACAGCTTAAGATATTGGGGAATGAAAATGGAAGCACTTCGTAGTTGGAGAAATCTATCCCTTTCGTGTTGGAATGGAGGCGGTATTTATAGGAGAAGCGGTAGAGTGATCTGGAGTAGTGAAGCTCAGGTTTGGGTATGCAGGTTTTCAAGTCATCCAGAGACCCAACACTTCGGGTCGTTCAACGACCTGACTTCATGGGTCGGCAAACGACCTAAATAATTAGGTCGGCCAACGACCTGCTGTGAATAATCAACTACGACCCAATTCTTTGTAGCACACTCCACAGTTCATCAATTACAGCTTTCCATGCCACGTAAGCTCCATGCATTCTTTTAATACCTAGAAATCTTTATTGTATATAATACATGTGTCTATTCAATATCATATGCCATGTGGCATCACATCTATCATCAGGGGACCCAATATTATATAAGCTAAGTTGTCGACCATACAATTGAATATAGGCGATCCATCCTATTATGTTAAATATGTTGACCCATATTGTTGTATATAACGCAACCGACCCATCATTGAAATGCAACCAACCCAGAGCTTTTGCATGCTATACCGACTCATTATATATAAATGTGCTCATATGGCAATGTCTACCGACCCAAATGTGTTTGAATGACCCGATGGATATTCCTCATGCACAACCCGAATATAATAGCCTGAACGACCCGAATATATGCATGCACAACTGATTGTATTATGGTGAACAACCTGATGGTTAGAAGATAAACGACCCATTGAACTAAGCTTGAAATTACCTAGTGTTCAATAGCATGGCCAAACCATATGTAAATTGCCATGTGTCATCACGTATTTCCATGCACTATTCATATGTTGTTGATCCCTAGTATTATAACCCATAATATCATAAAAGCGTGCATTATATTTATCCTCAGCTCTGACGTGCATAAATTACTATCGATCCATGTATAATATTGCAGACGACCCATGAAGCATACTTCGGAACTAATGTATACTTGTGGTGCAATAGTTTAATACAAGATGATGATTGAATTGTAAAGCACACGTCACACATGACTCACCCTTGACATGAACGATCCACGTTTATGGATGGAGAGAACGACCCATGTTTTGTGGCACATTTCAGATTGTGGTTGATCCCCTGTTTAATAAAGCATTGTCGACCCATAGTCGGGTCGTCCGCCCGATCCATGGTTCTCCAGTGGTACCGATCCATTACGTAATGCACTGGTTTTCTAACTGACTGATAACCTCTTGACGATTCAATACATGAATTTTGAATCATATTATAACAGGGTTAACAAGTCATATATTGTTAGCAATATAAATTCATAAGGAAAATATATAGATGATACTTGATTTATATTAATGTTAAATATTATGATGTGCAAGTTTGTTGCGAATTTTACATGAATGAATAACCTGATTATTCATTGTAACAATCCGTATTTTACGTATCGAAGGATCGTAAAATATTTTTATTTTATTTCCTGAGGGTTAAATCATTCTCATATTTTAATATGTTGTTTATGGGGAAGTGAGACATGCCCATAATTTTCACCAATTTTGTTTGTGATCGTTTTGCCCCTGTCAATCTTGTACATGGCATAACTTTTTACTCGGATCAATTTAGGTGCTGAGATTGGTCTTTTGAAAAGGAAATGATGACTCCTATTCCGTAGAGTGATCACATTAAGTATTTGGCTCAACGGTTTGGGAGGAACCGTTGTTTTAAGGTTTCATAGTTGGTTTCAGTTTTTTAAGCCATAATGGGCTGATTTGGAGAGGACCATTAGTGGGCTAGTGGAAGGCTATAAATAGGGGGTAATACGCATGGAGAATAGTTTACTTTCTCCATTCTCTCAATTGGAAGAGCTAGAGGTCCTCCATTACTCCATCTTCTACACCTTTCCACCATTAGACCTTAGAAAATCAAAGATCCACATCGCTTGAAGTTAGATCTACGTCGTTCCAAGAGAGAGTTCATCGAATCGAAGAGTTTAGAGCAAATTCTCCGCTTTTCGGAATCATAATTCATTGCTTTTGAGTTTTTTTGGAGAATTGGTCAGTGATATGCATCTCTCACACGGATTCAATCAAGTATATGAGTTGTTTGAGTATAATTTCATCATTTTAAGTTGATTTCTCCTAGATCTACATCACGGTAAGTCTATTTTCATATAAATCGCCATAGGATCTGATCTAGCATAAAACCGGTAATTTTCATGTAATTTCACATGTTTATGCAAGTTAGATTCAAAATTTAGTTCATATGTCCATTTATCATGATTTTTGGTGAGTTTATATAATTTTTTAAGATAATTGTCATTTTCGAGTTATTAGTGATTTCATAATGTGACGACCCCAAACATCCATACGACGGTGGCAAGGGTAATCTTTGGAATACAACACATAAACAAATAACAACAGAACAGAAATAAATAAATACACCAGATAATGTACAAATAATACACTGGATAAATATAAACATCAGAGTTACATAGTATACAGGATCATACTTAGTACAAGTACAGTTCCGCTTTACATAAATGTCTACAGTGGAAATAAAACATAATATGTACAATAGGAGCTAAACAGTATAAAAAGAGATAAATGATAGAATCCATCTTCAGCTCCAGCTATCCAGAAAGAGCCTGCTAAAACCTGAATACAAGGCTGCCCATGTAGAAAAAGGGGCACCCGAGTTTGTAAGTGAAACAAACTACGAGTTAGTCGTGGGACTGGTATGAGAAATCTACTTTAACTTATTTTATAATATGGCCAATCACAGGACCACGCCGCTAACGCGGAACGGGTTTACTCCATTGGATTGCCAGTGCTTTAAAATAAGTAAATTATTTAGACATCACAAAGCTTTTTATAAAAATGAAGCCATTATAAGACTCAGTTCACACAATGCAACACAAACCGGAGGATAGAGTTTTACCTTATAATGGCCAAAATATGCTTGATACGAGAAAAACAAATCATTTGAAATTATTGCTAGTGTTTATATGTTTCAAAAACAATTTCAATCATAACTATTAATTATAGACGGCATGGGAACCATATATCATGTCGCCATATATAGGTATACAATCAAAACCGCACGGTGTCGTATTTGGAAATTGGATTTTCGTCATGAACCAAGGCAAGGGGTCGTCCTTACCACTTGGAGAATGTCTAGTCCGAGTCTCAGAATCAGAACGCATCGACCCTTGGATCGTCAGGGCCGGTCCACTCGATGTGGATTAAAATGCCTGAACACTGCATTTCCCCACTATGGAGTGTAAACTGGTCATATCCGACAACACATCGGCTCCGAAGAGACCGACCTAACCGAGGCGCCTCGCTATCCATCATCCACATAAGTAAAATGCCCGGGTGTGTAAAACCCAAAGCACCACTCCTAACTAGAAAGAAACGCATGTTCTCCTTAAGGTCCTTCTCCCGTTTCTGGCTCATACCGGGGTGTGAGGCTCGCGAAACAACGCTAAACACAAAGCTAGCTACTCGCAGCCGTGCTTTGATTATCAACCACAAAGCTCTACTTTTCAACAGAAGGTTTGATCACAGCATCTCTGCATGTCACGTTGTCAATATACAACGTCAGACACACGTCCATTTACAAGTCCGTTCTGGGTCTGAACGAAACCGGAGGATCTTTATTCCTCGCATATCCGTACAATCAACATGTACGTCCAGACGACTACCACTTTAGCCCCTTCAAGGTAGCTACTCCTATCGTGAGCATCAGTAGCACCCCTTCATTCGACGTGAAGATCATCGGTCTTGCACCATCTTCATATCTTCGACTTTTATTCGTCGATCAATTATTTGAAATGAGAATCAACTCGGCCTTTTCAAATAATTAACATATATTTAGAATTTGAAATCAATTCATTTCAATGGTTAAATTATTCGACATCAATAATTCTGTTCGTTAATGTAATTTTCACGCCAAACACATTCAACCATCAAATATCCAATAAACCAGGTGAATTCGGTTTATTTCCATTCCATATCGTTTATAATATTATATAATGATTTATCGCTATTTTTATTCGTTTAAAAATAGCCAATTCATTAAAACGACGCTTCAGGCCATAACGCGGCCATAGCGCTGTTGTAACACCCCATAATTTTAAATTATGTAAATTCACAAATTAAAGAATAATTAATCTTATATGTGAGAATTAAGGGAAATAGGTTGCGCCATTGTGTTCGTCTCAGAATTCTGGTTGAGATAGAGTCCGAGTTTGCGTGAATTGGACTTCGTATGAAAAAGTTATGGCCATCGGAAGTTTCATTTAAATTCAAAACAGATTTCAAAAATTCAAATTCAAACTCAGATTTGGGCTAGGCGGGAAAATTCCCGCTAGGGGCCAGGTCGACCATGGGGTCGACCTACCCATACAGGTCGACCAGGGGGTCGACCAAGGTGTAACACCCCACGTCCATTAATGTCACTCACAAAGGGAATGCATTAACTTCGATGGAGGTTATAAGTGAATATAGAACAGAAAAATTACAACAAGACAGATAATAAATAGTACTTGGAAATCTAAAACTTCATTTTATTGCAGCGGAAATTAAACATGTTTGTTACATCATAACACCATAGATCATAACCAAGTACAATATCCATCTTCATAAAAAACAAAATACATAATCCCATTACATAAATAGCCATTAAAAAATAACAAGATGGACTTTACTTCAACGGTCCAAGCTTTCCAAAGAGAGATGAAGCAATTCAATCAAACTTCACTAGAGCTGGGCCCAACCTGAGGACCTGGAGGGGGAAAAGGATAGAAATAGAGGGGGTCAGACATAAAGTCTGGCGAGTATGATAATTCTAACAATACTATTATGAAAATAACTAGACTAAGGCATAAGCTGGAAGACAAGTAAATGTCTATGAACTCTTAGGAAGATAAAGATAGCGTTTAAGATAACGTTAAAGATAATGGTAAAGGCACACCTAATTACTAACGAATGATTACTACACTGCACCGCACATTACTACACTGCACCACACCAGTCACCCTATTGTTTGATCCCACTTGCTTCACACAGAAACTTTATAAATAGCCTTATGTACCCCTAGCTGACTACATAGGTGCCGTCTGCCCCTATCTCCACTAGGTGTACCCCACTACCCACTTTCGATCGGCTCCCTACTCGTAGATACCCGTGCTGGCCCTACAGTGGGGTGTATCACTCCCCTAAAGTGGCAACCCGATACAACTTGAGAATGCACGGCTTATACCTACACAATGCAACAACGTCTTATCTACCAGCTCGGGTCCACACACGCATATGAAACCCGTTGGACTTGCATTGCCACCGGTCCCTGTTTTGGCCTCTTACAGTCGAACCCAGCATGCGTGTCCCGTCCTCGACTTGGGTCGAGCCCACAAAGATACGTTTGGGATACTAGTCGAAATGGGCCCCCACAAGCTACCCATCTAAGCTTGTCCCTAGTATATCCCACTTAACCCTCTTAGTCATGTTCATTTACATGTGTGTTTGGTTAAGTCTTACTAATCGTATATCACATGCCACTAAGGGCACCCCCTAGATTCCTCATGCCACCCAAGGCACCTACTTAACCCCCATGTCCCACCTTACATATTTATCTGGTTAAGTATTTCTTAATTCATTCAGGCCATAACCTCATAAAGACCTCTCACATTAGACTGGCATTTATGGCAGCTGGATTTGCCGGGCGGGTCCGGGCAGTCTTACACCATAAAAGAGTCTAACCTCGTGTCTTTACAACCGTTATGCATTAGTTTAGGCCTAGGACCTCTCACATTGGGCTGACATTTGTGACCACTGGATTTGCCGGGCGGGTCCGGGCAGGTTTACGTCACAAACGAGTCCAACCTCGTGTCCTAAGCATTGATTAACACTTAAAATCTTTTAACCCAGTTTTAATAATTCCCTATTCAAATTATTAATTAAGTCAACTTTTAATGATGTCCATAATTGACTCAATTATGGCCATCCACCTATGGCATGCAAAATCATATCAATTGCACCCCAACTTTTTAATATTAAATCCTTAATATTAAATCTAATCATAATAGAGGTGAAACTTGCATAAACTACACATGTTAAGGATCAAAAGGTGTCAACTTGTTAAATGTCTCAATTTACATGATATGATCATAGCCCAAATCTATACATAAACTTGCATATGGGGTTTTTAGGCAACATAATGATGGTGTGAACTAGCATAGGATATCACATATGTCATAGCATAATTCTAGATGTCATAATAGATGTCTTGGCATATGTTCATAACTTTTCTAATCAATCTAACTTGCATATGTGACTTGTCATATAGATCAACATAACCCAAACATGATGATTTAATTATGAACTAACTAGCATAGATGGTAACATCATGGCCTTTTTGACATGTATGATTCATCACAACTTAGCATAGAAACTTTCAACATACATAACATCATCATAGCATGATTTTCAACATATAAGATATCATCATCACATAACATTGGATTTACAATATACATGATGGCAAAAGGGGTTTACAACAAAATATATGATAATTCACATCATCTACTCATAATCCATTCATAACTCAACCTAATTAAAATGATAATAATCTTGTTAAGATCATCATACTCACAATTTAGAGAAGAAAAGAGAGAGTTTTGCTTTGCTTTAGGGTTGAGAGAATTAGAATTGAATTTGCTTTTCTTCTTTCTTAGTTGGCGGCGACTCCATTGATTTCCATGGCGATGGTATGACGGTAACTATTCTATTTTAATTAGGTTTAGGGTTAGCATTAGGATGTATTTATAGGTGTAGGAAGTAATTTAGGACCATTAGATTAACCCTGAACCATGAGAACCAATCAAATGCAAAATCTGCATTTGAGCGAATCGGCCCACGGGTTGACAGCCAAACACCCTAGATTAACCCCTAGTCGACCCAGCGGGGCTTGGGTCGACCTCAAAAATGGGCCGGTTCGGTTATTCCCCCTCCCAATTCGCTTTTTTGAACTTTTCCGCATATTTATTTATTTAATTTTTAATTTATATATATATATATATATCAATATATATATATATATATATATTTCTCTGCGCAACCCATTTCACTTAATTCTTTTCTAAAAATTAAGTATACTTTAATTTGTGAATTTTAATGTTATAAAATTACGGGGTGTTACATTCTCCCCTCCTTAAAGGATTTCGTCCCCGAAATTCCTAGTCAAGAAGAATGTATATCCTACCATCTAATCGTCCATCTACTCAACCATCAAACACCAGCATCCATTGTCCTTAAAAGACTTCTAATGCTTTAATGTTTATATGCACAGTGTGTATATGTCCATATCTAATGCAAAATTAGGCGGTCTACTGATTCAGTCGACCTCCTTAGTGCAATTCATGATAGTGCCATGTGTCCAATATGTATGCAAAAGATTCTTAATGATACATATTAATTCTATATGCGTGCACAACCATCCACCCGAATGCAGCAACTATATGATAATACAACCATTATACATCCATTTTACTAAATACATCCATATATATATATATGCAATATGCAATATGAAGTGACTTAGACGATCTGGTGCCTAATAGTGTGTGTATATGCATCCACGAGCAACCACTAGCAAACACTTGCATCCACCATACATAACATGTCTCAAACACATGTTTCAACTATAGGATTATCCTATCTAAAGGTCAAAGATACTAGCGAGAGGATATACTAAAGATAAGATAAGTACAAGCTAAGCGATAAAGGAGAAATTAAAAGACATACCCTCAAAAAGAAAAGGGTATCGTGAACGCATCTTCTCTTCTGTCTCACAAGTAGCGTTGCTCTCATCATCTCCCCATTGCACTTTGACTAGTCTGACCTCTTGATTCCTCAACCTCTTGATCTTCGACCCAAGAATGTGCGTAGGAGCTCGTCGAATTGTCGCATCACGCTCTATCTCCACCTCTCTAAGCAAGCTCGACTCTACCACTTCCGCGGTCTCGTGCAAGCACTTCCTCAAATGTGACACATGGAATACGTCATGTACACCACTAAGTCTCTCGGGCAACTCCACTCTATACGCCATCCGTCCAATCCTCTCCGTAATAGGAAACGGCCCTACAAACCTTGGTGCTAATTTCCCAACGGACCCAAAGCGAACAACGTTTCGTAATGGAGACACTTTGACAAAGACCATGTCCCCAACTTCAAACTCGAGATCTGTCCTCCTCTTATCCGCATAAGATTTCTACCTATCTTGCGCTGCTTTCGTCCTCCTTCGAATCAAGTCGATCTTCTCCGAAGTCTCCCTAATCATATCGGGCCCAAGTAAGATCTTATCCGTAGATTCCCACCAACATGTAGGTGAACGACAAGGTCGTCCATAAAGAGCTTCGAATGGTGCCATACCAATGCTGGACTGAAAGCTATTATTATATGCAAACTCAACCAATGGAAGATGCTCTTCCCATGTACCCCCAAAGTCTAGGATACATAGCCTCAACAGATCCTCTAGAATGCGATTCACCCTCTCAGTCTGGCCGTCCGTCTGAGGATGATATGCGGTGCTCAAACATAACCGAGTCCCTACCGCCTCTTGTAAGCTTCTCCAAAATTCGCTAGTGAAAATAGGATCGCGGTCGCTCACTATGCTAGAAGGAACACTGTGCAAACGAACTATTTCTCGAACGTATACGGAGGCTAACCATAGAGCAGTCCTCTTACTCTTACGGGAATGAAATGGGCGCTTTTAGTAAGTCTATCTACTATAACCCAAATTCTCGTATTAACCTTCCTTGATCGCGGTAACCCATCCACAAAATCCATCGAGACACTTTCCCACTTCCATAGTGGAACCTCCAATGGGTGAAGCAACCCACCGGGTATCTTTTGCTCCGCCTTTACTTGTTGGCACACTAAGCATCTAACGACATACTCGGCTACGTCTTTCTTCATACCGGCCCAAAAGTAAACTCTTTTCATGTCTTTGTACATCTTGTCCCCGCCGGGATGAATGGTCATCTTCGAATGATGTGCTTCGTCAAGAATAGTCTTCCTTAGGTCATCGTCTTTTGGTACAGAAAGTCTACCGTCCCTACGTAACCAACCCTTATCGTCTAGGGTATACCTACGGAGATGGCTTGATGACTCCCCTCCTTTGAGTTTTTCTACTAACTCAACTAACTGCGGGTCGTCTCACTGTGCCTCACCAATCCATCCCAAAAGCGTAGGTCTGACCTCCAAGGATGCTAGCAAACCGGGTACGAAGTCAACGGAAGGTCTAAAGTCAAACATCGAAATGAATTCTAAACTTCGCCGCTCAACAAACAAAGGACTTAAGGATAATCTTATTCTACTTAAGGCGTCTGCCACCACGTTACCCTTGCCAGGGGTATAGGCTATTTCGAAGTCGTAGGACGCGAAGAACTCCATCCACCTTTGCTGCCTTAAGTTCAAGTCCTTTTGAGAGAATAGGTATTTTAAAGACTTGTGGTCAGTGAATAATTCGAATTTCTCGCCAAGAAGATAATGACGCCAAGACTTAAGCGCGAAAACAATAGCGGCCAATTCTAGGTAATGTGTAGGATAATTTTTCTCATGCGCTCTCAACTGCCTTCCACCATAGGCTATTACCCTACCCTCTTGCATTAAGACTGCGCCTAGTCCTGTCCCACAAGCATCAGTATAAACGATAAACGTCTTACTCCCATCTGGAAATACTAAGACTGGGGCTGAAGTCAAAGCTCTCTTCAAACGTTGGAATGCATCATCACAATCTACGTCCCATGTGAAAACTAGGTTCTTCTTCGTCAAGCGTGTCAATGGAGCTGATATCTTTGCGAAGTCTTTGATAAACTTCCTATAGTAGCCAGCCAACCCCAAGAAACTTCTCACTTCGGTAGCATTTTTGGGAACCTTCCAATCTTGGATGGCCACCACCTTCGCGGGATCTACCGCTATCCCTTCTTTGGAAACCACGTGTCCTAAGAACCGTACTTCCTTCCTCCAAAAGTGACACTTAGAAAATTTAGCTTTAAGCTTATGCGCCCGAAGAGTCTCCAACACTTCCCTAAGATGTAGGGCATGCTCTTCTTCATCCTTAGAAAAGATCAAGATGTCATCTACAAAGACTACCACGAATTTGTTAAGGTACTCCCTAAACACCCTACTCATCAAATCAACAAAACATGCTGGGGCGTTTGTCAAACCGAAGGGCATCACTAGCCATTCATAGAAACCGTCCGGAGTCCTAAAGGCAGTCTTGTCTATGCTACCCTCATCCACTCTCAACTGACGGAACCCAGTGGCTAAGTCCAACTGCGAAAACACTGAGGCGCCAACTAACTGATCGAAGAGATCGTCAATCCTCGGCAGTGGGTGTCTGTTCTTCTTAGTAAGTTTATTAAGTTCTCTATAGTCCACACACAGTCTAAGGGACCCATCCGCCTTCGTGACAAATACTACTGGAGAACCCCACTCCGATATACTTCGTCTTATGAACTCCTTCTCAAGCAACTCCTTCACTTGCTTATCGAGTTCCCTCCTTTCACGTGGAGCCATGTGGCGTACTGGCAAAGATACTGGTTTTGCATTATCCACAAGATATATTCGAAAATCTATCTCCCGCTTCGGAGGCAAGCCCTTCACCTCCTCATACACATCCGAATATTCTCGGACCACTCTAACAGATCATAGATTTTCCTCAGACGCGTCAAGCGATTCTAGATAACTTAGCATAACCGAATTGATGGGATTACAAAAGATTTCGAGAGTGTTGCTAAGGCGAGTCACGAGCCTAACTACTCTCCTTTCACAATCAAGAACGACCCCATTTCTGGATAACCAATCAATTCCTAAAATTTGCAAATAGCCCGTGAAGCCCAACACATAAGCATCACATCGAAACTCAACGCTAAGTATAGAAATTTTCAAATCCAAACACATCATGGACAAATAAGCTGAGCCCCCAATTGGATTCGAAACAACTAAGGGATCCTCTACTAAACTGGTGTTTAAGTGCAGTGATTCAAATAATGATGTAGAGATAAACGAATGCGATGCGCCCGAATCGAATAAGGTACGGACAGGATGATCAAACATAAAAACTAAGCTTTCAACAAAAATGGTTCTACCTCGTTCTTGCAGCGGTGGGACCGCGAGAGCCTGAACTTGTCCCCTAGCCTGCCCTGGTGCCATAAGAGCCTGCACCTGTCCTCCCGAGGTAGCTCCTGCCCTCTGCCCCTTCTTTGGGCAGTCCTTCACTAAATGTCCCGCATCGCCACAATGAAAACAATTCTTTCAGCAATCCTTGCTGAGATGGCCTGGGGTTCCACAGTTAAAGCACTTCTTCTTTCCCTTGCCATTTTTGTCTTTTCCACCCTTCTTGTTTTGCTGTTGTGGTTTCTTCTGATCCCCCTTCTTCTCGGGTGCCTTATCAGCTTTAGCGCTTTTCTCCTCATGCATGAGCGCCATTTCTACTAACTTCTCAAAGGTGGCCCCCATCGGGATGTGGGTCATAGCCAACCCTTGCAATGGTTCATTCAAGCCATTCACGAACCTTAGAGCCTTCTTCTCCGGCGTGTTTACTAAGTCCAAGCCAAACCTTGCTAACTGATTAAATTTATTGACATATTCTTTCACTGATGAGCTTCCTTGCTTCAATGTCAAGAACCTTTCCATATATAGATTTTCTTCCGCCCTTGAGAGAAACTTCGCCTCGAACCTACGTCTGAAATCCGCCCAAGAGTCAACAGGACGCTCCCCATTAGTGACCTCCCACCAAAACGAGGCCTCTCCCTTCATCAACCAAGCTGCTAAACGAACTCTCCTCTCTTCTTCTACTTCAAAGATTTCTAGCAATTCTTCCACCTCCTTAAGCCAATCTCTAGCTTCCACAAACGTTTCTGACCCTTGAAATGGTTTTCCACCTATGTCCTTGAATTCCTTGCACGTCTTTGCAAAAGTATCAACGCGAGGAGGAGGAGGAGGAACGGGTGCAACTGGTGGTGGAGGAACATTGGCTGGACCTGCAGCGGCCCTAGCCTCTAATAACCTCCTATACCATCCTGGTATCGTTACACCGTCGGGTAGATTAAGATCTTCAGCCATGCTGAAACGAAAAAGGAAAGATTCAGAATGGAGAATTCGAAAGATAAAGATATGGGCTATTGGGGATTATGTTTTTTTTTTTCTTAAAAACTTTTCTCTTTAAATTTCTCAATAAAACATGTTTTTGAAGGCACTTCTTCCAAAAATAACTATTTTTCTAAAGTATTTTTATCTGTTCTGGTAACCTTAAGCTCTGATACCACGTGTAACACCCCACGTCCATTAATGTCACTCACAAAGGGAATGCATTAACTTCCATGGAGGTTATAAGTGAATATAGAACAGAAAAATTACAACAAGACAGATAATAAATAGTACTTGGAAATCTAAAACTTCATTTTATTGCAGCGGAAATTAAACATGTTTGTTACATCATAACACCATAGATCATAACCAAGTACAATATCCATCTTCATAAAAAAACAAAATACATAATCCCATTACATAAATAGCCATTAAAAAGATAACAAGCTGGACTTTACTTCAACGGTCCAAGCTTTCCAAAGAGAGATGAAGCAATTCAATCAAACTCCACTAGAGCTGGGCCCAACCTGAGGACCTGGAGGGGGGAAAGGATAGAAATAGAGGGGGTCAGACATAAAGTCTGGCGAGTATGATAATTCTAACAATACTATTATGAAAATAACTAGACTAAGGCATAAGCTGGAAGACAAATAAATGTCTATGAACTCTTAGGAAGATAAAAATAGCGTTAAAGGTAACGTTAAAGATAACGGTAAAGGCACACCTAATTACTAACGAATGATTACTACACTGCACCGCACATTACTACACTGCACCACACCAGTCACCCTATTGTTTGATCCCACTTGCTTCACACAGAAACTTTATAAATAGCCTTACGTACCCCTAGTTGACTACATAGGTGCCGTCTGCCCCTATCTCCACTAGGTGTACCCCACTACCCACTTTCGATCGGCTCCCTACTCGTAGATACCCGTGCTGGCCCCACAGTGGGGTGTATCACTCCCCTAAAGTGGCAACCCGATACAACTTGAGAATGCACGGCTTATACCTACACGATGCAACAACATCTTATCTACCAGCCCGGGTCCACACACACATATGAAACCCGTTGGACTTGTGTTGCCACCGGTCCCTGTTTTGGCCTCTTACAGTCGAACCCAGCATGCGTGTCCCGTCCTCGACTTGGGTCGAGCCCACAAAGATACGTTTGGGATACTGGTCGAAATGGGCCCCCACAAGCTACCCACCTAAGCTTGTCCCTAGTATATCCCACTTAACCCTTTTAGTCATGTTCATTTACATGTGTGTTTGGTTAAGTCTTACTAATCGTATTTCACATGCCACTAAGGGCACCCCCTAGATTCCTTATGCCACCCAAGGCACCTACTTAACCCCCATGTCCTACCTTACATGTTTATCTGGTTAAGTATTTCTTAATTCATTCAGGCCATAACCTCATAAAGACCTCTCACATTAGACTGGCATTTATGGCAGCTGGATTTGCTGGGCGGGTCCGGGCAGTCTTACACCATAAAAGAGTCTAACCTCGTGTCTTTACAACTGTTATGCTTTAGTTTAGGCCTAGGACCTCTCACATTGGGCTGACATTTGTGACCACTGGATTTGCCGGGCGGGTCCGGGCAGGTTTACGTCACAAACGAGTCCAACCTCGTGTCCTAAGCATTGATTAACACTTAAAATCTTTTACCCCAGTTTTAATAGTTCCCTATTCAAATTATTAATTAAGTCAACTTTTAATGATGTCCATAATTGACTCAATTATGGCCATCCAACTATGGCATGCAAAATCATATCAATTGCACCCCAACTTTTTAATATCAAATCCTTAATATTACCCCTACCCCACGTTTATACGTTCACTTATTCAACGCATAATATAGGCTAGACTTGTATAGTCTAACACCTAGCACAAAGATAAATTATCACAACATATAGACAATTAAAATAAATCTAATCATAATAGGGGTGAAACTTGCATAAACTACACATGTTAAGGATCAAAAGGGGTCAACTTGTTAAATGTCTCAATTTACATGATATGATCATAGCCCAAATCTATACATAAACTTGCATATGGGGTTTTTAGGCAACATAATGATGGTGTGAACTAGCATAGGATATCACATATGTCATAGCATAATTCTAGATGTCATAATAGATGTCTTGGCATATGTTCATAACTTTTCTAATCAATCTAACTTGCATATGTGAATTGTCATATAGATCAACATAACCCAAACATGATGATTTAATTATGAACTAACTAGCATAGATGGTAACATCATGGCCTTTTTAACATGTATGATTCATCACAACTTAGCATAGAAACTTTCAACATACATAACATCATCATAGCATGATTTACAACATATAAGATATCATCATCACATAACATTGGATTTACAATATACATGATAGCAAAAGGGGTTTACAACAACATATATGATAATCCACATCATCTACTCATAATCCATTCATAACTCAACCTAATTAAAATGATAATAATCTTGTTAAGATCATCATACTCACAATTTAGAGAAGAAAAGAGAGTTTTGCTTTGCTTTAGGGTTGAGAGAATTAGAATTGAATTTGCTTTTCTTCTTTCTTAGTTGGCGGCGGCTCCATTGATTTCCATGGCGATGGTATGACGGTAACTATTCTATTTTAATTAGGTTTAGGGTTAGCATTAGGATGTATTTATAGGTGTAGGAAGTTATTTAGGACCATTAGATTAACCCTGAACCATGAGAACCAATCAAATGCAAAATCTGCATTTGAGTGAATCGACCCATGGGTTGACAGCCAAACACACAGGATTAACCCCTAGTCGACCCAACGGGGCTTGGGTCGACCTCAAAAATGGGCCGGTTCGGTTATTCCCCCTCCCAATTCGCTATTTTGAACTTTTTCGCATATTTATTTTTTTAATTTATATATATATATATATATATCAATATATATATTTCTCTGCGCAACCCATTTCACTTAATTCTTTTGTAAAAATTAAGTATACTTTAATTCGTGAATTTTAATGTTATAAAATTACGGTGTGTTACACTAGGGGTCGATCTGGGTGTCGACCTGCCACCCTTCCCCCCCCCCCCCTCCCCGGGTAGATTTTGTGACTTTGTGCTGACTCATTAGGGCTGAGGTGTCACCCTGTCTTGTTTGAATGGTTCAGGTTGCTTCTAGGTTGATCGGATGGCCTAAATTAATCCTAAATTCTATATAAATACATGTAGACTCAAACACTAAAACCAAATAAAATTAGAACCATGGCCGTCATGCTGTCACCTTGCAACCCAGAGTAGCCGCCACCAACTAAAGGGAAAGTGAAGCAACTCAATTCAATTGTATTCAACTCAAATCTAAACAACAACGAATTTGTCTACTTCAAAGGGGAGCTAAATCAATTTCAAAAATCAGATTCCATATCTCAAGACCTTCTTTGAGTTGTGAGTTCGATTTCTTTAATAAGATAATTAACAATTTAATTAGGTTGAGTTATAATTTGGATAATGAGATTGTGGTTGTGAATCATTGACTGTTATGTTATTATCTATGTTGTAAATCTTTGTTAATTGTTAGCTTATGTACAATCAATTCATAATGATGATTCATATGCTAGTTTGGTTATGTTTGTGGAACTAATTCATATGTTAAATCATATGTAAGTTTAACTTGATTCATAGTTTATGCAAGTTTGTGACTATTGCCTATGCAAGTTTACACCTTATGATTAGATCTATGACATACATAGTTTATGCAAGTTTGTGACTATTGCCTATGTAAGTTTACACCTTATGATTAGATCTATGACATACATAGTTTATGCAAGTTTGTGACTATTGCCTATGCAAGTTTACACCTTATGATTAGATCTATGACATACATAGTTTATGCAAGTTTGTGACTATTGCCTATGCAAGTTTACACCTTTTAGGTTTATGTTTAGATTCATGACAATACAAAGTTTATGCAAGTTATGTTGTGATTCCTATTTGCAAGTTAGATCTATTCTGTGTCTCATGCAAATTTGTGATGTTTTCCCCTTTTTATGTGTGTTAGACTATTTGTTAGTCTAATATACATATATGTCATGTTAAGCGAACGTACAACGTGGGGCAATGGGATAATATTAAAATATTTAATATTGAGAATTGGCATAAATGCCTTAAATGGCATATAAATAAATTTGTGAAGTTAATTGGTATAATTTTATATACCATAAATAGAAGGACATAATTAAGGTGTCAATTATAGACATAGTTAAATTTGGAATTGATTGACAAAATTGAATAGGGATATTAATCCAATTTGGGGTTAAATGAAGATGTGTAATAATAAACCGCCTAAGACACGAGGTTATACTCTTTTGTGGTGTAAGACTGCCCGGACCCACCCGGCAAATCCAGCAGCCACAAATGTCAGTCTAATGTGAGAGGTCAAAGGCATGAATTATATGCGTAACAGTTGTAAAGACACGAGGTTAGGCTCGTTTGTGGTGTAAGACTGCCCGGACCCGCCCGGCAAATCCAGCTGCCATAAATGCCAGTCTAATGTGGGAGGTCTTTACAAGGTTACAGTGTTAATGAATTAAGAAACACTTAACCAGATAAACATGTGGTGGGACATGAGGGGGTTAAGTGGGTGCCTTGGATGGCTTGTGAAATACGAATAGAAACACTTAACCAAGTTGAACATGTAAGAAGACATGAACAAGAATGGGGTTAAGTGGGAAACTTTAGTGGGGACCAAGCTTAGGTGGATAGCTTGTGTCAAGTAATGGGGGGCCGTTTCAACCAGTAACCCATAAGTATCTTTGTGGGCTTGACCCAAGTCGAGGACGGGACACACATACTGGGCTTGACTGTAAGAGGCCAAAACGGGTTAGCGGTGGCAATGCAAGTCCAATGGGGTCATGTGCGTGTGTGGGCCCGGGCTGGTAAGTAAGACGTTGTTGTTTCGTGTAGATATAACTGAATCTCCATCTTCACGTATTTGTTGCATTTAATTTCAGTCGAGCGTTCAAAATTAACTGAATTTTCAACTGTGTCAGATCAGTGCCTAGTCAGCGCTATCGTCTAGGCCTCGTCCCTGCGATCCCAACGGATCCAGTTTCGTCAGATTCCGTTAAGGTATGCGAAAGTTACGTTAATTTAAAGTTTGCATATATTATACGATTAATTAACGAACAAATAAATAAATTAAAATAATTTAATTACCTTAACTTACCATTAACCTTGCCACGTCATTCTAGGATTAAGTAAAAACGCGTTTTCTCTAATCCCATTTGCAAAACCCGATCGTGGTTCTTCTTCAACACAAAACCACGGACGCCATCACTTCTGAGGCCTCCACCGCCTACCAGAGTTCACCGATACTGCCCACGATCATGTCAGTACCACCGCCTAACCTCAAACCCCAAACGCCAGCAGCCCCGGTCGCAAAAACCTCCTCCGTCGCCGGAAATTTCCCTTACGCCCAAATCTAATCACCCCAAAAATTCCGTCGCCACACCCATCACTAGCTGACCGGACCTCCACCTATGGCTGTGCCTCATTCCCCTCTACCATTGACCATCAGCAACCATCACCAGATTACCCACCAGCATGCCGGAAAACAGCTAAATCCGATCGCCACTTGTAAAAACTGCCCCCAAAACAAACCCTCCATTCATCTCGGTCCCCACGCCACCATGGACCACCGAGGACTCGAGACCACAGCCAAATTGAAGCTTGATCTCCCCTCTTCCACCTCCAACTAGTCTCGTCCTCTGAAATCAACCCAAACCCCTTAATTTCAGAAAAGAATGAAAGTGAATTTAGCCGGTTTTAGGCCGATTCCGGCGACCTCAGGCCACGAAACCTAGCCAACTTTTTACAACAGCTTCTACTCGACCCGATCTACAAATCCACTTCAGGTCGCCCTCACAAATTCTCAACGGATTGAGAGAATAAATAGATTTGTGTTTAGGGACTTTTATGTAAAATGTGGAGGCTGGAAAATAATTTGGCTGAAAATTCTGACTTTATGGGGTTTATATAATGCGAAAATAATATATTTTATGTTGATTTGACGAACGATGTTGACTAACGATTTTTATTTTGTACCTATCGCTATTTTAAACATTGTTTATTGGCTCCTGTGCTCGCATACAAACCCCATTAGAGATGCGAATGGACGATATAGTATAATTTGACGATACGGTCCTAATGAAACTTGTTTCGTCGAATTCCGAGTTCGTTTGCTTGAATGGCGCTCGTTCACGTTCAAATGGTCGTTTTTATTTGTATTTTATTTTGCCACGCTCACAAATTAACCACGATTGACACGCCACTTGAAACCTAGCAATAATTTACTGTTGCGGTTTCAATAAAATTCGTTTCATCAAAAACAGAGGTCGTTTGAATAAAGTCCCTTTTATAACTGCCCAATTCGAATAAAATAAACCAATTTTAAAGTACCTCAAAATAATATTAATAAAATATTGAAATTGGCCATACACGACCAGAATATCATACATTACCAAGATAAAATAGCTTGGGTTGAGTTTGAAGCCAAATCGATACTATAAAAATTTAAAAACCCCTTTATTTAATATAAATAATGATAAATTTTATAATGGAATTCCACAGCGACTATTTCAAAATTTGATTTGGACATAAAACAAAATCTACAACACGAAAACTCGATTTTTCTCTTTCATTAGAAAAATACTCTCCAACAGATTCGGACGTTTCTTCTTTCGAGAAAATCAGACTCATTTTGGATCCTGTACAGCCAATTGAAGTTCAAAAAGCCAAATTACGAACTACCGCGCCGCTACAGCTCGTTTTATAATTAAATTATAATTATATCGCTCAACCGTCGTTTTAGAATTGAAATCGTCAATATAATTTCACTACAAACAATATAAACAATTTGAAATCGCCCGATCACATTATATTTCAAATTCTATATTTTCCTAAATATTTTGGAATTAAAATATTATTATATAATTATATTATTAATATAATTAAATATTCAAAATAAAATGGTTAAAATCGATTATCTAAGTTCAAACTAGTATTTTAAATAATAAAATAATTCAAATAAATGGTCAGAAAATACGGGACATTACATTCCTTCCCCCTTAAAATAATTTCGTCCTCGAAATTGCTAAGGTAGAGAGAATGCTTCAATCCACTATCTTTATAATAATATTTAATTAAAACTCGATTTTTATGTCAAAAATAAATCTAATTTGTTTCAAAACCAATTTAATTCAAATTAAAGAATTTTTCAAAAATCTTCAAAAAATTACTAACACCTTAAATTTTGGAAAATTTTTGGCAGAGTCTCCCGTGTACGGAGGACCATCTGTAATATCGCAAGTTTGATAAATATCGGCCTCGACCAACATGGTCGGAAAAATTCAAAATCCAAACTCAAAACCAAAATTTCATATTTGCGTAGGCGTACCTTTTTGCGAGCGTTATTATGCGATATGCTATAATTTATACACGAGCTTGCTTAGTTATTATGCAGCTCTATTCAAACTGGATCTGATTAACTCCAGAATTTCTCTCTTGGATGGATTTTAAAGCTGAATTGACACTTCTACACCTGTTTTCAACTTCACTAAACTCATTAGTCATCAAAACAATATCAATTAAATTTAAAACATCCATATCATCCATTTATACACAATCCAATTCACATGGGATTTATTTATAATCATTTCATTTACTTCTTTAATTATCCATTCAAATTTATTTATCTTGATTGATTTGTTCGAATTATTTATTTCAGATTGGTTTTAACCAAGTCAATTCATGTTCAGGTTTATCCATGAGATCGAGCACACCATCCAAACATATCACACAACCAGCATTAACAAATCAAAATAATTTGCCCATACTATAATAATTTAAAAAAAAATCATTACTTTCATTATTTATAAAATATATATTGGGCAAAATAATTTCAAAATTAATTTTATATCAAATTACAAATACGCGCTCTCATATATATAATCAAACTCAATCTAGGGCATTACTAACCCCATCTCTATCGAGTCACGCCACAGAGCCAAGGTTATCACTAAACTAATAGCTCTGATACCACTGTAACGACCCGGGGAAAAACTCGACGCTCGAATTTTTGACAACAATACATAAACCCGTATTACTTGCCAAAAACCCAAGTATCGAGCCCCAGATTGTCAATAGAAAGAAGTTAGAGGGTGAGAAAAGAAAGAAAGAATATTAGAATAGAAGAAAGAAGAAGAACACATCAGAATCTCACAACGGAATGAACAAAATATAATATCAAATCTCTTTATACAAAAGACTGTAATAACATACAAATCATCAGAGTACAACATATATCAGTCACAACGGGAAATAACTTTATATAACTAGCGGTGAAGCCTCCTGCTTCTAGCTCCTGAAACTCCAAGCGAAACCTAATCTCGAACATGCTCGGTCTGACCTGAGCACATTTGAAGCAAAAAAAATACACCGGGCCAGTCTGGAATACTTTCAGTGATAAATCCACAGAACACACAACTTGTTTAACTTTGGAAAATCCTTTCTAAAATCAAAGGATAATAGTAAGACCAGCCCACACATAAACACAGACGGTTTTTACCTTACTATAACCCAAAACGTTTTTGAAATCATAACTTGCTCTGATATTATCATAATGTCTAAATACAAATAATTAACAATCTAGCGGAACGCTTGCATCTCACGCTCCACATATATAGTATATAATTAAAACCCGCGGGTGCTTATTGGAAATTGGATTCCAACTTTGACAAGGTATGGGACTACCTGCCGATAGTGTATCTCTAGAGGCGAATCCACTGGGTTCAACAAGAACGTCTTGCAACCCAGCCCACACATGACCGACCACTCATTTCGCTTGAGTGTATCGAATCTATATCACCGACAGTTGGGATCAGAAACCGCCTCCCGAAAGGCGACAGCATTGAATATAGATTAAAGGAGCAAATGGAATTTCTCTAGATAGGTGATTATACACCCTAATGGGAGCGACCTACATAGCCATGCTGCCTGGCCGATTTTTGTCATTTCCTAGTTGTGAGGCTTGAGGCTAGAATTTTGTCTCTAGAACATCTGGTCATCTTCACTTTGAATGCTACATTGTTAGATCCGCCAAATCACTAATTGACATCCACAAAAATATTCTGGTTGTTAAGCGAGAGAGGTGCCCCTCTCCACCACTAACAGAAATACGTTTGTAAAAATCAACGTACGTGATCCTTAAGAAGTACTCTGCCAGTCATTCGTCCATACAAGTCATCCAGGAACAGGATGAACCGAAGGCACCCTCCTACCGCATCCAATATAGGAATCACCCCATGGATCAGTAGCGAGTAGTCCTTGCAATCCGTAGATTTCAACCACGACAGAATCACAAATCAAATAACCCTGGTTGCAAGCCAGAGAAATTCGACAAGCAGTCCTTCCGCTTATGAAGATCCATGGTCTTCACTTGCTCCATCTTCAATTACCATCTTCACATATTTGTTGGTCGGAATGGTTTTCGAATATAAATTCAATCTCGGTCTTTCCGTACCGACAATCGTATTGGTCTAGTTTGATAGTCGGTGATTTAACTATCAAAGAACAAATGTGTGAATATGATGAGTTTGTTGATTCGATACATGGCACTACTTGACCTCTTTAAACTATATATATATCGAATTTGTTTATAACTTATAAATCTTACTATATATTCGAAACATTTTATTTTTATTCTAATTTATTTTTAACCAAAATATTTTCTATAGTTTAGAACATGTGTATATATATATAGATTTCCACCTTTCCATTTCCTTGGTAAATATCGAGAACTTCCTTCAAACCCTTTATCCCATTTTCTTATATTCGAGCATCTCACGATATACATATGTGTATATACTGAATAGTATAAATCAAATTACCCATTTCTGATATGATAAATCAAATGTCAAATTTATATAACTAAAAATCAAATATTCTTATTTATCTTGTAACCAACATTTTTATTCAAACCTTGTACTCATTTCAATATTTCTCATATGGAATAACTAACCAATTCCAACACTTTGCACTCACCCGAAACGAATATCATTCCTCGATAGTAGTGAATCTGTGAAAACCCGTAACTTCCCCGGTGAGGAAAGCGCGAATAGTTTGAGAACAAGCCACAACAGAACGCAGACGAAAGAACATTTCATTATATATTACAACAATGCACCAGAATACAAGAATATACAGAGTAGAAATGAATATTACACAGAAATATCAGAGATTTAAATTACATTTAAATACATAGCAGCGGAAAATAATACAATACACAACTAGAAGTAGATATACGGATACAAAGCTTTCCGGATATCATTCCAGCTGTAAACCAGGATCCTATGAATATAAATCTGCAAAACCAAAACTACTAGCTGCCCGTATGGAAAATAGGGGCACCCAGAGTTTAGGTTAAAACAATAAACTCCAGGTTAGTCATGTGACTGGTGTGAGAACTAAAACAGTTGTAAATCTTTATTTTAAAGTTAGGTAAATCAAGGGACCACGCCGTATAACACGGAACGGGTTTCCTCCCAAGAATACCAGTGCATATAAGTAAACAACGCAATGCTTTTCTAAAAAATGAAGCTATTATAAGACCCAGGTCCCATCACACAATGCAACGCAGCCGGAGGATAGGGTTTTCCCTTATAATAGCCAAACATGCTTGGTACGTTTTAAAAATCAAATCATTTGATACTATAATAAGTGTATAGTGTCAAAACAATTTCAATCATAAATATCAATCATAGACGGCATGGGTACCATATATCATGTCGCCATACTAGTTCTACAATTAAAACCGCAATGCACGTATTGGAAATTGGATTTCCATCATGGTGGCTCCTGATTCGAAAGATCGATCACGTAATGCAATTCACCACGGCTTACGTCCCAACAAGAGAAAACACCGTCTGCACATCCGCACATTTGGGACCAGAGTATCACCGCGGCTTACGTCCCAGCGAGAGAAAACACAGCTTACTCTATATATCCCTGAGCACTAAGCTCATCTCGGTTGACCGAATCCATGACACCACTAAGGTGCCCATCCACTAAAAAGCATACTGATCAAACCATCAGTTTAACACCATACCGGGATGTGAGGCTCGCGAATCAACGCCATACACAAAGCCATGCTATATCAGCTGCGCTTTGATCATCATCCACCAAACTTTGCTTTTCAACAGAAGTCTGGATCACTGCATCTCAGCATGCCACACTATCAATCCATATCGTACCACTGATTTCTGCCAATATAAAACCTCTGAGCTCGTATGTCTCAGAGAAGGGTGTTAAGCAAGAGAATAAATTCTCCGCCGCCAAACAGATATATATTTAGCAGAGATCAACGAATACAATATAAAGGAATACAATGTCAGACACACCATCCATTTACAAGTTCGTTCTGGGTCTGAACGAAACCGGAGGTACTTTCCTCGCAAATCCATCCATCTCCAAGTACGTCTGGACGACCACCAACTATTTCCATCCTCTTGGGTGTACAGCCCAATCAGGATCGTCAGTAATTATCCAAACGATGTGAAGACTTCCGGTCTTCAACCACCGTCTTCATCTTCGACATATCGTCGAATCGGTTATTCAGAATGGGTATAAACCCGGCCTTTCCGAACAACCCGCGTATATTAAAAATAAATGTTACACAAACACAACATACGCCTCATTCCAATTCATTAGTTACTAACCGTAAATTAGTAAGAGAGCAATTCCCCAAATATTAACCCCGAAGGCCGAAACCAACATCATATCAATATCCAGGAAACAATTCTTCTTAACTAACCTTCAGCTAGTTTCTAAATTTCAATTCTTAGGGAAAGGTTCCCATTAATTTTATCCAAGATAAATTCTTTAAAATTTATCCTTTAATCTTCCTTTGGATGTCATTTCAAACCAAATTATGGTTTTCCAAACTAGTCGAGATTAGCGAACCATACCGAAGTAATTATTTAATTTATTTCCCAATCCCAACCTATTCATCCCATGAAGTAAAACTAGTAATACTCCATATTTAACACCACAGTGTTATCGGTAAAATTAATTACCATTTCACGTTCAAATCTGATTAAAGATTTAACTATCGCTTTGGAGCAAAACTGGTGATACTCCATTCTCGTTCATTTTCTAAAGTTGATAATTTAAATTATCAATCCACATTTCAATTTAATTGAAGATTCATTAAAACTCTTTTTATTGGGTTAAAGAACTAGTGTCATTTAAAACACAGTTCACGATAAACCCAAATCACATTCTATTTATTATCGGGTTAAAGAACTAGTGTTATTTAAAACACAGTTCACGATAAACCCATGAATCAATTCTATTTAAACCCATTTCAAATCCAATTTATTTATTTAAAAATAAATGTGTTTTAATTTTAGTTCAAAACTAGTTCATTTCGATAAAAATCTATTTTTATCTTTTCAAATATGGAGTTTTTCATCCCAATTTTTCCCAAATCATTTCTTATGATTTTACACTAATTATTACTATTTTTAATAATTTTATCAAGGCCCGTACAGTCGATTTCTATCAACGGCCATCGAACTGCACTTACAGCGACCTTTTCCAAATTTGATTTGGACGTATCTCCAAATCCAACCGTTAGATTTCAAATTTCTAATATTCGTTAGAAAGCTCTTTTCGATACGAACCCAACGGTTCCGGTTTCAGGAGAATCCGAAGGTCGGATCTCCCGTAATGTCCGTTTAAAATAAATGGTCGAAATTCACGAACTGCCGCTGCGCGGCGCGTTCTATTCAGGCCATTATGTTATATATATAATATATATTTTATCGATTTCTATTTATAACGAATTTTATAAATAGTTTTGAATTCGTTTCAAAAACAATTTCAACTTCCATTTCAATTCAAATCAAAATCGAATTTTTTTCTTATAAATTCGTTTTATATTCAATTCTATTCAATTCAAATTTCAATTCATTTTGAATTCATTTCAATTCGTTTTCAATTCAATTCGAATTCGTTTTCAATTCAATTCGAATTCATTTTCAATTCAATTCGAATTCGTTTTATATTCAATTCAAATTCGTTTTCAATTCAATTCGAATTCGTTTTATATTCAATTCATTTCAAATTGGTTTTCTATTCGATTCAATTCAATTTGGTTTTCTATTCAATTCAATTCGATTCAAATTCAGTTTGAATTTCAATTCTTTTCAAAATATCAGATTTTGAAATCACTTTCGATATTCATTTTAAAATGAATAAAATCGATATAAATATCGTTCACGTCAAAATGGCGTCAATCTAATCAACACGGCTTCATATATTTCTATTTTCAAATATTTCTTTTCAAATATTTCTATTCAAATATTTCGTTTATTCTATTCAACTAATGAATATTTATTTTTGTCAACACACGACTAATCTCAACGAATGAGTGTTGTCCACGTGTGACTATTTTTGTTAAAATCTTTCGTTCAACACATGACTAATCTCAACGGATGAGTACAGTCAACACATGAACCTTTATTTTATAATATTCTTTATTTTCTAAATTGGAATGAGGCCCACTCAATTACCATATAAAGTTAATTATATGGATTCCATACAACGCATGTATATAATATCAACGATAAATAATCAACCATCAACCAAAGTGCACTACACTGTATAAGCATCAAATATATATATCTAACGCTTATAACAGCATGTCAATCAATCGATCGACATACAACTACTTATTGGGATTAGTTTATGCCGTATTTTATCCCAATACCCGTGTGGGGTTTCAAACAATCAAACGCAGATTTTATTTGTGCAGTTGGGCGATGTGTAAAATTTATTGACACAATCAATATCAGTCAAATCAGTGTATATAAACAAATCGGACGATTTGTTTATAGATATTTATTTATTCACATTCACGTTAAAAATTATATTTTTAACGATAAAATATTTTTAACTATATAAATATTTTATTTTCTTTCAACACATTAATTTTTAGTTCATTTACCCAATAAAATGATATTTTTATTTTTCTAACTTATTTTAGAAAATTTCGGCGGCATAACGGCACGATACTAGAAACGGGACGAGGCCTAGCCTTATCCCCGGTCTAGTGAAGGCCCACGCCATTCACACATCAATCAAATCCATTCAATTCACCAAACAATTCAATTCAAACCAAATAATCTAATCAACTACACAACCAAACAAACAAGTCCATGGTCTGTGGACGATTGTGTCGGGTGCTACTAAGCACCGTCTGCATCCTAGTATATATATATAACTAGAAAAGAAATTGAAGAGTGAGAAATTCTCACAGATTAGCTAATCCAACGCCACGACTCTTCTTAGGTAGAAATCTTCGTCGTTCTGCCTCTTGTCACTTTTCACTGCCCGTATTCTCTACATATATAAAAATCACATTTTTACTTCGTTATTCAATATATAAAAATCGAATTTTTACTTCGCTATTCAATATATAAAAATCGAATTTTTACTATGCTATTCAATATATAAAAATCGAATTTTTACTATGCTATTCAATATATAAAAATCGAATTTTTACTATGCTATTCAATATATAAAAATCGAATTTTTACAGTTTCAATTTCATATTAAAAATCAATTTTTATCACTTCAAAAGATCGAACCTTCATGTTAATAAAAATCTCCTCTTTTTTTTATATAATGAAAAATCTAGTTTTTAGTTGTTACTTCACACGAACAAAAATCTAACCTTTTTAGTTTTTAAAAACCTAACCTTTCTTGATTTAAAAATCATAACTTTTCTTGATTTAAAAATGATAACTTTCCTCTTAGAAAATCGTATACTTTCATTTAGGAAAATTAAATCCGCTCACATAGAAAAATCGTATGTTTTCATAATTATAAATCCCATTTCCATAGAAATAAAAATCGAACCTTTAGAGAAGTAAAAATCTAACCTTTATTATGTTATCATTCATATGAAAATCCTGCTTTTCTTCTCTATTTTTATATATTGAAAATCAAAGAAATTGTAGGAATTCTAAATTCAGAGAACTCACATTGAGTTTGGCGAAGGATCAGAGCAGCATTAACAAGGGAGGTCTACGGTCGGTGTATGCAATTAGCTTCTCGGAGTTGAAGTCGTTCTCGCCTCTAGCAGCGTCGGAGTTAGCTTAGGTCTGGGTGGAGAGCGAACTGACGTTGAAGGCCTGAATGGCGAAGGCGCAGCGCTCGAAGCTCCAAGGCTTCTCGAAAATCGTGTTGAACTTCGTGGAGGAGGGCGTCGGTCTGGTGCGCGGAGGGAATGATGGGTGCGCGACAGAGCTCGACAGCGGAGGTGAGTAAGAATCGGAGGGGAAGAGAGGGAGGTGGCGGACATCGACGGAGGATGGCAAGCCTTGCTCCGGTGGCGGCGAAGAGGGCCTCCGACGAGGCGGCTAGGGTTGGGCGACGGGATTGGATTTGAACGAGGGGGAATCGGGTTGTTCTCGTTTAATTTGGTTGACCCGGTTATGAGGGTAAAAGGGGGGGCCAAGAGATATTTATAATTTAATTTAATTTTTAATTCCCCTAAAAGTAACTTTTTATCTCGACCTCCAAATGAGACCCACCGACTGTCGTCCATAGCGTTTCACCCCCATTCCGAACACAATGGGATATGTATCGTAAGCTGATTCGACCGTTTCGATAAGTTTCGATTTAAATTAAAATATAAATCAGTATATATTCAATTTGAACGCACATTTTAATTTACCGGGGTCACATACTAACTCGAAAAATTCCCGAAAAATATTTTCTAACTTCGTATTGACGATACGGTCCTAACAAAACTAGTTTCGTCGAATTCTGAGACCGTTGGATTAATGGCCATTTTCCAGTCGATTAAAATCAACTAAAACTGGTCAAACGCGTTTTCCTTTGCCACGCTCACATATTGATTCGAAAAAGTATGAAATTTGGAATCTAACAATAATTTGACATCCCGGATCCAACAAAAGTGGTTTCGTCGAAATCCGAGGTCGTTTGCAAAATCTCCATTTTTAAGGGCCTGAATTCCATAGCGACTATTCAGAATTTTCAACTGGACCTATCTTTTGATTCCCGCTATGAAATTTTGATTTGTCGGATTCGTTGAAAAGATATTATCAATTAGATACTATTATTTTTGGTTTCACTAAAATCCGGATTGTTTTGTACCCGGTACATTCAATTGAAGTTTGAAATCGAATTATCGAACTACCGCGCCATTTTCAATTCTATTTATAATTATATATAATTATTTATATTCTAACGACGATCTATATAATATATACATTTGAATTCCATTCAAAATAAATTTCTCATCGATGTTATTTAAAATAATTCATTTTAAATAATCAAAATTCGCTAAAATTGCCAAAATAAAAATTTTAAACTGGCCCAGATTTTCGGGTTGTTACAGAATCCGTTCAAGTTGGGGTATTTTATTTACCTCTCGGACCTTGATCGACAATGTTCTTACCTCAGAATAATATTGGTCTGTCACTTAACCACTGATATTAAAATCTTATTACGACCTAGATTTCAAATCTGGTTTTATAAAACGTTTCCTTTATTTGAAACCCTTGTCCCAAGTCTTTTTACTTAACTTCTTTAATTAAGTAAATATTTATTAAAAACATAAATTTTAACTAAAACCACAATTTCACTTATAGCCTTTGAATTTGAAATAAAAACCATATGTCAAATAGTCTATTTTCATCTATTTGGGCATTTCTACTTTTTATCCTGGATTTATATAGTAAAAATCTGTTTTTCACCTTCTTTACGATAAGGCCTTGTTGCCTTGGATCTTATTTCCAAAATCCATTTACAAATTTAGAACCAAAATCACTATATGAATTTCCCTTTGCTTTTGAAATCCTTGCTTTCAATTATAGTGTTTCGTTTGAATAATTCTTTAACTTTTCAAAGTTATTATTTGGTTTAAAAACCCTTTTCTAAATCTCGCTTGAATTTCTCTCTAATTACTTATACAAATCTATTCGCCATTTCTATATTTTAGTCACCATTCTTAATCTATTAACCCTTTCCTTTAAAGTTTCATTTCATTTGAACTTAATTTAGGAATTAAGTAAAACTTCCTTTAAATTCTTACATTCACCGACAAATCCCATTTACCAACCTCGTTTAAACACGTGGATTATAAATCCCTTATAACACTTATCGGTCCTTTTGATCGAACCATAATGCCACTTAATCACTTCTCCAATGGATTCCAATTAAAAGCCATTTATTTTCATTATTATTAAAAAAAAATTAACTTTGAATATTTACTATATAAAAATAGTTAACTTGGCTATTAACAAAGAATAGTATAATTATCATTAACGCTAAAAACTTCAATAATTCCTTAATTTTTGGTTAATCAAGGATTGAATTAACGCTTGAGTGTATCGATTGAATTTGATTACAACAATGATGAATATATATTCAACCATCAACATTCAAACAAGTTTGGTGTCAGTCAGTATGAACAATTCATATATGAATAATACGCACCACAAATAAAATACAGTTTATTTGAGGAATCCAGTTGGATCCCTCCAACCTATCCTTCCCTGCGTCATAGATAACAGTTATACGAATTTAATTTTAATAATCTACTATTTAAAACTGATGGGTTCAAATAACAACAATCAACCAAACAACCAACAACATCCATAGCAGCCAATCAACCAAATTCTACTGCTAATGGTAAATTATATTTTCTATGAATTTACCACATCACAGGATTCTAGAAGGAGTGAGAATTAACTCACCAGATTATATTCGGTTGACGGTTGACGCGTTGTTGCATTCAATTTTCGTCGAGCATTCAAAATTAGCTGAATTTTCAACTGCGTCAGATCAGTGCCTAGTCAGTGCCATCGTTTAGGCCACGTCCCTGCGATCCCAACGTATCCAGTTTTGTCAGATTCTGTTAAGGTATGCAAAAGTTACGTTAATTTAAAGTTTGCATATATTATACGATTAATTAACGAACAAATAAAGTAATTAAAATAATTTAACTACCTTAACTTACCATTAACCTTACCACGTCATCCTAGGATTAAGTAAAAACGCGTTTTCTCTAATCCCACTTGCAAAACCTGATCGTGGTTCTTCTTCAACACAAAACCACGGATGCCATCACTTCTGAAGCCTCCACCGCCTGTCAAAGTTCACCAATACCACCCACGATCATGTCAGTACCACCTCCAATCCTCAAACCCCAAATGCCAGCAACCCCGGTCGCCAAAACCTCCTCCGTCGCCGAAAATTTCCCTTACGCCCAAATCCAATCAACTCAAAAATTCCGTCGCCACACCCATCACTAGCCGACCGGACCTCCACCTATGGCTGCGCCTCGCTCCCCTCTTCCATTGAACATCAGCAACCATTACCAGATAACCCACCAGCACACCGGAAAATAGCTAAACCATCGCCACTTGCAAAAACTGCACCCAAAACAAACCCTCCGTTCATCCCGGTCACCACGCCACCACGGACCACCGTAGGACTCGAGACCACACCCAAGTCGAAGCTTGATCTCCCCTCTTCCACCTCCAACTGGTCTCGTCCTATGAAATCAACCCAAACCCCTTAATTTCAGAAAAGAACGAAAGTGAATTTAGCCTGTTTTAGGTCGATTCCGACGACCTCAGGCCACGAAACCTCACCAACTTTTTACAGCAGCTTCTCCTCGACCCGATCTACAAATCCACTTTAGGTTGCCCTCACAAATTCTCAACGGATTGAGAGAAATAAATAGATTTGTGTGTAGGGACTTTTATGTAAAATGTGGAGGCTGGAAAATAATTTGGCTGAAAATTCCGACTTTATGGGGTTTATATAATGCGGAAATAATATATTTTATGTTGATTTGACGAACGATTTTGACTAACGATTTTTATTTCGTACCTATCGCTATTTTAAACGTTGTTTATTGGCTCCTGCGCTCGCATACAAACCCCATTCGAGATGCGAATGGACGACATAGTATAATTTGACGATACAGTCCTAATGAAACTTGTTTCGTCGAATTCCGAATTCATTTGCTCGAATGGCGCTCGTTCACATTCAAATGGTCGGTTTTATTTGTATTTTATTTTGCCATGCTCACAAATTAACCCGGATTGACGCGCCACTTGAAACCTAGCAATAATTTACTGTTATGGTTTCAATAAAATTTGTTTCGTCGAAAACAGAGGTCATTTGAATAAAGTCCCTTTTATAACTGCCCAATTCGAATAAAATAAACCAATTTTAAAGTACCTCAAAATAATATTAATAAAATATTGAAATTGGCCATACACGACCAGAATATCATACACGACCAGAATAAAATACTGCGGGCCACCAGGCCACCTGAGCAAAGAATGTAGGAAGAAAAAGAAGACTGGTTGTTTTCACTGTGGCGAAGCGGGACATCTGATTAAGGACTGCCCAAGGAAAGGACAGAGGGCAGGGTCTACCTCGGGAGGGCAGGTTCAGGCTCTCATGGCACCAAGGCAGGCAAGAGGGCATGTCCAGGCTTTCATGGTCCCACCGTTGCAGGAGAGAGGTAGAAACATTTCCGTTGAAAGTTTAGTTTTTTTGTTTGATCACCTTGTTCGTACTTTGTTTGACTCTGGCGCTTCACACTCGTTTGTATCTGCTTCGTTAGTTGAAACACTGGACCTAAATACTAGTCTAGTTACGGATCCCATAGTAGTCTCAAATTCTATTGGTGGTTCGGCTTATCTTTCTATGAGTTGTCGGGATTTGAGAGTGTCTATCTTGGGCATTGGGTTTGAATGCAACGCCTTTGTTCTTGGCTTCATGGGCTACGGCTTGATTCTAGGTATGGATTGGCTAACTAGATATGGGGCCATCCTAGATTGTGAAAGAAGGGTAGTTAGATTGTTGACTCGTTGTGGAAAGACCCTTGATATTTCTTGTGACCCTAGAGGTCTAGTAATGGTTAGCTACCTAGAATCTCTTGACGCATCTAATGATGATTTGAAATCTGTTCGTGTGGTCCGTGAATATAGTGACGTCTTCGATGAGGTTCGAGGTTTACCCCCGAGGCGTGAGATAAACTTTCGAATATACTTAGTAGATAATGCAAAGCCAGTCGCATTACCAGTATGCCACATGGCTCCGAGAGAGAGAAGGGAACTCAGTAAACAAGTGAAAGAATTACTTAAGAAGGGGTTCATAAGAAGAAGTATTTCGGAGTAGGGTGCTCCAGTCATTTTTGCTACAAAAGCTGATGGTTCACTTAGATTGTGCGTGGACTATAGGGAGCTGAATAAGCTAACAAAGAAGAACAGCCGCCCATTACCGAGGATAGACGATTTATTCGATCAGTTGGTGGGTGCTTCAGTTTTCTCGCAACTGGATTTGGCTACAAGGTTTCATCAGCTAAGGGTGGTTGAAGATAGCATCGATAAGACTGCATTTAGAACTCCTGACGGTTTCTTCGAGTGGCTCATCATGCCTTTTGGTTTGACGAATGCACTCGCATACTTTGTTGACTTAATGAGTAGGGTGTTTAGGGAGTTTCTTAACAAGTTTGTGGTAGTCTTTGTAGACGATATTCTAGTTTTCTCTAAAAATGAAGAAGAGCATGCTCTATATTTTAGGGAAGTCTTAGAAACCCTACGAGCACATCAGCTAAAAGCTAAGTTCTCTAAGTGCCATTTTTGGAGAAAAGAAGTGAGGTTCTTAGGACACGTGGTCTCTAAGGAAGGGATAGCTATGGATCCCGCTAAGGTAGTGGCAATCCAAGATTGGAAAACGCCTAAGAACGCAACCGAAGTAAGAAGCTTTTTAGGGCTGGCTGGTTATTATAGGAAGTTCATTAAGGACTTCGCGAAGATATCAGCCCCTCTCACCCGATTAACGAAGAAGAATTTTACTTTTATTTGGGACATTGACTGTGATGATGCTTTCCAACTTCTGAAGAGAGCTTTGACGACAGCTCCAGTTTTAGTTTGCCAGATGGGAGTAAGGCATTCACTGTATACACCGATGCTTGCGGGACAGGGCTTGGCACAGTTTTAATGCAAGAGGGAAGGGTGATATGCTTTGGTGGAAGACATTTGAAAACCCACGAGAAAATTTACCCTACCCATGACTTGGAGTTGACAGCCATAGTTTTTGCGCTTAAGTCGTGGCGTCATTATTTGCTTGGCGAAAGGTTTGAGTTGTATACAGACCACAAGTCGCTAAAGTACTTATTCTCTTAGAAGAACCTAAACTTGAGGCAACAGAGATGGATGGAGTTTTTGGCATCCTACGATTTTGAGATCGCATATACCTCTGGCAAGGGCAACATTGTAGCTGATGTCTTAAGTAGAAAGAAGTTAACTTTAAGTCCTTTGTTTCTAGAGAGACAGAGTTTGGAGTATATATCTTCCTTTGACTTCAGACCCTCTGTCGGTTATATACCCGGATTGTTGGCATCATTAGAGGTGCAACCTACACTTTTGGGTCGAGTTGGAGAGGCACAGCGGAACGACCCACAGTCGGTTGAGATAGTAGGCAAGCTTATAGGAGGGGAGTCCTCAAGACATCTTGATAGATATGCTATAGATGAAAGAGGTTGGCTACGTAGAGATGGAAGGCTTTGCGTACCACAAGACGAAAGTTTAAAGAAGGCAATTCTTGAAGACTCACATCGCTCTAAGATGACCATACACCCCGGTAGTGATAAGATGTATAGGGATATGAAGCGAGTTTTCTTTTGGGCCGGAATGAAGAAAGACGTGGCCGAGTTCGTTGTTAGATGCTTAGTGTGTCGGTAAGTCAAGGCGGAGCAAAACAAGCTTGGAGGATTGCTCCATCCCTTAGAGATTCCGCTTTGTAAATGGGAAAGCGTTTCCATGGATTTTGTAGATGGGTTACCAAGATCAAGGAAGGATAATACGGGGATTTGGGTAATTGTAGACCGACTTACTAAAAGTGCCCATTTTATTCCCATCAAAAGTAGAAGGATCGCCGCATGGTTAGCATCTGTTTACTTTCGAGAGATAGTTCGTTTGCACGGTATACCCTCCAGCATTGTGAGCGATAGATATCCTATTTTCACAAGCGAATTTTGGAAAAGCATACAAGAGGCGGTTGGAACGCAATTATGCTTAAGTACCGCTTATCATCCTTAGACGGACGGCCAGACCGATAGGGTGAATCAGATTCTAAAAGACCTTCTGAGGCTATGCATTCTAGACTTTGGAGGAACATGAGAAGAACACCTTCCACTAGTAGAGTTCTCCTATAATAATAGTTTTCAGGCTAGCATTGGCATGGCACCCTTTGAGGCTCTTTATGGACGACCGTGTCGATCACCTACGTGTTGGTGGGAATCCACTGATAAGGTTTTGCTTGGAACCAACATGATTAGGGAGACTTCGAAGAAGATAGACCTGATTCGACGGTGAATGAAGATGACACAGGACTGACAGTAGTCATATGTTGATAAGAGACGAATCGATCTTGAATTCAATGTTAGGGACATGGTTTTTATTAAGGTGTCACCGTTGAGAACCGTAGTCCTCTTTGGATCAGTAGGGAAGTTGGCACCAAGGTTCTTAGGACCCTTTCCAATTACAGAGAGGATTGGATAGACGGCGTACAGAGTAAAGTTACCAGAGAAGCTCAGCGGAGTTCATGATGTGTTTCACGTTTCACATTTGCGTAAGTGTTTACATGATACGGTGGAAGTGGTAGAGCCGAGCACGCTCGAAGAAGTGGAAGTAGGGTGCAATGCCACGATCAGACGAGCTCCTACACGCATTCTCGGATCGGAGGTCAAAAAGCTTCGCAACAAAGAGGTCAAGTTGGTCAAAGTGCAATGGGGAGATGATCAAAGAGACGTGACTTAGGAGATGGAAGATAAGATGCGTACATTGTACCCTTTCCTTTTTGAGGGTATGTTTTAATTTCTCCTTTTTCTACCGCTTTGTTGATACTTGTCCTATCTTTTAGTATTATCTTTGTGATGACATCTTTGATCTTTAGTTAGGTAGAACCCTATGGTTGAAACATGTATTTGAAACATGTTATGATTGATGGATGCTAGTGGATGCAAGTGGTTGCTAGTGGTTGCTCGTGGATGCATATACACACACATTAGGCACTAGATCGGCTCAATCACCTTCATATTGCATATAAATGTGTGTGCATATTTAAATTAATGGATGTATAATGGTTGTGTTATCATATGGATGCTGCATTTTGATGAATGGTTGTGCACATATATAGAAATAATATGTATTGATAGGATTCTTTCGCATACATAATGGACGCATGGCACTATCATGATTTGCATTAAGGATGTCAACTGAATCAGTAGACTGCCTGATTTTGCATTAGATAAGGAACATATACACACACTTCTTGAATGTGTTCATACAACATTAGAAATTTTGTAAGGATAATGGATGCCTGTGTTTGTTGGTTGAGTAGATGGATGATTGGATGTTAGGATATGCATTCTCCTTAACTTGGAGATTTTGGGGGCGAAATCCTTTAAGGAGGGAGAATGTAACACCCCATAATTTTAAATATGTAAATTCACAAATTAAAGAATAATTAATCCCAGATGTGAGAATTAAGGGAAACGGGTTGCGCCATTGTGTTCGTCTCAGAATTCTGGTTGAGATAGATTCCGAGTTTGCGTGAATTGGACTTCGTATGAAGAAATTATGGCCATCGAAAATTTCATTAAAATTCAAAACAGATTTCAAAAATTCAAATTCAAACTCAGATTTGGGCTAGGCGGGAAAATTCCCGCCAGGGACCAGGTCGACCATGGGGTCGACCTGGGGGTCGACCTACCCATACAGGTCGACCAGGGGGTCGACCTACCCCCCCTCCCGGGCAGATTTGAGAGATGACGATTTTCTGACCCTGTGCTGAGTCATTAGGGCTGAGTGTCACCCTATCTTGTTTGGATGGTTTAGGTTGCTTCTAGGTTGATCGGATGGCTTAAATTAATCCTAAATTCTATATAAACACATGTAGACTCAAACCCTAAAACCAAATAAAAATTAGAACCATGGCCGTCATGCTGTCACCTTGCAACCTAGAGTAGCCGCCACCAACTAGAAGGAAAGTGAAGCAACTCAATTCAATTCTATTCAACTCAATTCTAAACAACAACGAATTTTTCTACTTCAAAGGCGAGCTAAATCAATTTCAGAACTCAGATTCAAAAACTCAAGACCTTCTTTGAGTTATGAGTTCGATTTCTTTAATAAGATAATTAACAATTTAATTAGGTTGAGTTATAATTTGGATAATGGGATTGTGGTTGTGAATCATTGACAATTATGTTATTATCTATGTTGTAAATCTATGTTAATTGTTGGCTTATGTACAGTCAATTCATAATGATCCTTCATATGCTAGTTTGGTTATGTTTGTGGAACTAATTCATATGTTTAATCATATGTAAGTTTAACTTGATTCATAGTTTATGCAAGTTTGTGACTGTTGCCTATGCAAGTTTACACCTTATGATTAGATCTATGACATACATAGTTTATGCAAGTTTGTGACTATTGCCTATGTAAGTTTACACCTTATGATTAGATCTATGACATACATAGTTTATGCAAGTTTGTGACTATTGCCTATGCAAGTTTACAACTTATGATTAGATCTATGACATACATAGTTTATGCAAGTTTGTGACTATTGCCTATGCAAGTTTACACCTTTTAGGTTTATGTTTAGATTCATGACAATACAAAGTTTATGCAAGTTATGTTGTGATTCCTATTTGCAAGTTAGATCTATTCTGTGTCTCATGCAAATTTGTGATGTTTCCCCTTTTTATGTGTGTTAGACTATTTGTTAGTCAAATATACATATATGTCATGTTAAGCAAACGTACAACGTGGGGCAATGGGATAACAATAAAATATTTAATATTGAGAATTAGCATAAATGCCTTAAATGGCATATAAATAAATTTGTGATGTTAATTGGTATAATTTTATATACCATAAATAGAAGGACATAATTAAGGTGTCAATTATGGACATAGTTAAATTTGGAATTGATTGACAAAATTGAATAGGGATATTAATCCAATTTGGGGTTAAATGAAGATGTGTAATAATAAACTGCCTAAGACACGAAGTTAGACTCTTTTGTGGTGTAAGACTGCCCGGACCCGCCCGGCAAATCCAGCAGCCACAAATGTCAGTCTAATGTGAGAGGTCAAAGGCATGAATTATATGCGTAACAGTTGTAAAGACACGAGTTAGGCTCGTTTGTGGTGTAAGACTGCCCGGACCCGCCCGGCAAATCCAGCTGCCATAAATGCCAGTCTAATGTGGGAGGTCTTTACAAGGTTACAGTGTTAATGAATTAAGAAACACTTAACCAGATAAACATGTGGTGGGACATGAGGGGGTTAAGTGGGTGCCTTGGATGGCTTGTGAAATACGATTAGAAACACTTAACCAAGTTGAACATGTAAGAAGACATGAACAAGAATGGGGTTAAGTGGGAAACTTTAGTGGGGACCAAGCTTAGGTGGATAGCTTGTGTCAAGTAATGGGGGGTCGTTTCAACCAGTAACCCATAAGTATCTTTGTGGGCTTGACCCAAGTCGAGGACGGGACACACATACTGGGCTTGACTGTAAGAGGCCAAAACGGGTTAGCGGTGGCAATGCAAGTCCAATGGGGTCATGTGCGTGTGTGGGCCCGGGCTAGTAAGTAAGACGTTTTTGCTTCGTGTAGATATAAGCCGTCCAACTTGGTGGTATCGGGTTGCCACTTTGGGGAGTGATACACCCCACTGTGGGGCCAGCACGGGTATCTATGAGTTAGGGAGCCGATCGAAAGGGGGTAGTGGGTACACCTAGCGGAGATAGGGGCAGGTGACACCTATGAAGGCAGCTAGGGGTACACGAAACTACCATTGTCATTATTAAGTTCTGTAGGCGGGATCAACTTTTGAGGTGTTTGGTGTGGTGCAGTGTAGTAATTCTCTTATAGTGATTAGGTGCGCCTTTAACGTTATCTTTGTTCATCTTATTTCCTTTGTTTGCTCTGCCATACCCATTTTTGTTCACAGTCATTTCCTTATTTTCCAGCTTATGCCTTAGCCTAGTTATTTTGATAATTATTTTGTTAAAGTTATCGCACCCGCCAGACTTTATGTCTGACCCCCTTTTCTTTCCACCTCTTTTCTTTCTCCCCCCCCCCTCCCCCCCCCAGGTGTTCAGGGTGGGACTAGTACTAGTGGAGCTTGATTTGGACAGCTTTATCACTTGCTTTTAGAAGTTGCTTGGATCGCTGAAGTAAAAGTTCAGCCTATCTTATTTATGGCTATTTTATGTTGGGGTTATATCTTTCATTTTATGTACTCTGATTTAGTCAAGATGGATATTATGTACTTGACTCTAGTCTTTGGTTTTCGATGATGTAATCAAACTTAATTGTTTACCGCTGCAATGAATGAAGTTTTATATTTTTAAGTACTGTTTTATATATGTCTTGTTGTTAAGTTTCTATTCTATACACACCTTAATACACTCCATAGAAGTTAATGCACTCCCTTTGTGAGTGACATTAATGGACGTGGGGTGTCACAACTATTTTTCTTCAGATTTGATTTACACATATCTGAAAATCTAACCGTTGGATCTTTACAAATTTTATATCATTACAAAGATCTTTTCAAAACGAATCCAATGGTTCCAGTTTTGGGAAAATCCAACGGTCGGATCTCCCGGTACAATCGTTTGAAGTTACGATTTCAAAATACGAAATGCACCGTCGTTATTCGATTTATTTAATTATATATATAAATATAATCGATTCTGGCGCTGTTTTCCTTCAGATTTGAATTAAACATTCCAGACAATCCAACCGTTGGATCATTACAAAGTTGGTGTCGTTGGAAAGATATTTCCAAAGCGAACCCAACGGTTTCGGTTTCGGGAAAATCCGATGGTCGGATCTCCCGTAATAATCGTTTGAAATCACGGTTTCAAAATACGAACTACAGCTTCGTTATTCGATTTATTTTAATTATATATATATAAATATAATTCATTCTTCGATTTCAAAACCTTACTCATTTCATATATTTGATAAAATGATATTTTTATCCAAAAGATATTTATTTCAACACATCACTATTTTTAACAATTCATATATATAATAAAAAATGTGATTTTTATTGTCAAACAATTTATTTCAAAACACGATTATTTTATATACTTCATATAGATAATAAAAATGTATTTTTTATTGTAAAACAATTTATTTCAAAACACGATTATTTTATATACTTCATATAGATAATAAAAATGTGATTTTTTTTATTGAAAAACAATTTATTTCAAAACACGATTATTTTATATATTTCATATAGATAATAAAAATGTGATTTTTATTGTAAAACAATTTATTTCAAAACACGATTATTTTATATACTTCATATAATAAAAATATGATTTTCAATGTAAAACAATATATTCTATCCATTTGATAAAAATGTCATTTTTATCGTTTAAACCATTTTATTTCATCCATCTCATGAATATATTTCAATACATGAAAATAAATCAAACATAGAACATTTCAGAAAATTTCGGCAGCATAACGGTAGGGTAGTTAAAACCGGCACCGTCCCGAGTATGGCTCCTCGCTCTACCTTAAAACCTCGTGGTTTTTGACAATGGGGATATCAATATCCAGTTCGTACGCAGACGAATTTTCCAATATACTGATCCTATTAGGATATCAACCACAATCAATCATTTTCAATCAACCATTCATGATATTCACAAAATTTCACATCAATAATCCAAACAATATCACAACCAATATATATCGTCCATGGCCTGTGGACGAGGGGAGTATATATATATATATATATTGATATTTGTATATAAATATATTTCGATTTCATTTAAACTCATTTCATTACCATTTCAACGCATATTTTTTTTTACAACGCATATATAACTTATACATCGAACATACAACTTATACAACGCTTATACATGAGGTGTACAACGCTTATATAGCTCATACATCGACTATATAATTTATACATCGTCGTTTCCATATCGTTTATAAATCAGAAATCTCACATTGGGTTCCACTCCTCCAAAATTGTAGAAGGCTCAGAAAAATATCTGGTCTCTTCTATAATGTAGAAGACGTCCGCACGATCCCGGTGTCTCTTGCTTCACTGGATTTCGGCCACATAGCAAAAAGATACGATTTTTATAAGTTAATCGTACTTTGCAACGCTTTATAGTGTTAAAACCATTTAAAATAAAACTAGCCGATACCTCTCTGAAAAGGTTCGAACCTAGGTTTGAAGATTGCGAGAAATCCGGTGCGCTAGAGGAGGATCGGGTTGTACCACGTGACAGGGCCAGGAGAGGCGCGGCTAACGGTGGCGGAGGCGTCAGATGCGACGCACCCAGGTGATGGCGGCGACGCTCAAAAGTTCGGACCTTTGAGGAGGTGATTCGCGAGCTACAGGCGACGATACGGGGTAAACTTTATATGGATCTGAAGAGGACGATGAGATCTACAAAAAGTTGAACTGGGGCATGATCAAATTCTTGATGGATTGGCCGGAAAATGGATGCGAAGGGGAGAACTGGTAATCGCCGTTGGTTACCGGGGGGGGGGGGGGGGTCGAGGGGTTTTCTGAATTTTTTTATATTTTTAATTATGAATGGAATTATTTGATTGGCTCGTAATTTATATAAATTCGAAAATAGGGTTTTCTCCAAACGAACTCCAATCCAAACCCAACGATTGTCGCCCCTCGCTAAACACCCCCTTCCCGAACACAATGGGATATGTTTCGTAGGCCCATTCGACTGTTTCAATCAGTTTTTCTTCAAATTAAAATATAAAACATTCAATATTTGATTTGAATGTACATTTCAATTTGTCGGGGCCACATACTGATTCTAAAAATTCCCGAAAAATAAATCTAGCTATGGTTTGACGATACGGTCCCAACAAAACTAGTTTCGTCGAATTCTTAGACCGTGTGAAAAATGGCCATTTTCTGGTCGAGCCAATTTATTTAAAATCAACCAAACACATTTTCCTTCGCCACACTCACATATTAACTTCAAAAATTATGGAATTTGAAACCTAGCAATAATTTGACATCCCGGATCCAACAAAAGTGGTTTCGTCGAATTCTGAGGTCGTTTGCAAATGTCTATTTTCAAGGGCTATATATACTCTATAACGACCTTTCTGAAAATTCATTTGGCCATATCTTTTGATTCCCGCTATGAAACTTCGATTTTTCAGATTCGTTAGAAAGATATTCATTAACAGAATTAATTATTTTTGGTTTCACTAAAATCCGTTTTATTTTGCACCCGATACAGCCAGTCAAAGTTTGAATTCAAATTTTGAAACTGTCGCGCCATTTCCGGCCTTGTTTATAATTAAAATAAAACTATTTATTTTCAAACATCGATTCAAACATACTTTTCATCGCTATAATTTAAAATAATTTATTTTAAATGTTTAAAATCCACTAAAATAGCCAAATTAAAAAATTTAAACTGTTTCAGATTTTCCGAGTTGTTACAATCTCCTCGACTTAAAACTTTTCGTCCCCGAAAAGGAACTAAGTCGAAAGTTGTTTAATTAACCAACTCCACTTTCATTCTGGCTTTCATTCTTCAACTTTTCAGTTTCTAAGAATTTTCAAATTCTTCAAAAATTTGGCTAACACCCTAAATTTTCGAAAAAATTCGTTATAACCTCCTTTGTACGTGGAGGGGTTTGGAAATTTATTGGGCCGTATTAGGTACCCAATAAATCCTAATAAGCATACGCATATATATGGTGATATATTCTAGTGTCCACGGGGGAATGTGTATAGATAATAACTCCAGAGAATAAATTCTCATCACCCCATAAATAGTTTTTGTGCCTTAATGACTAGAGGGATGTGTTTATTATCATCTCCAGACCCGTGTTGGGTTTTTATTAATTTGGCAATTTATCGTTACATTTTATATGGTCCATATCAGTCATCAGTTCAACCTGTAATACATAGTCATCGCCATACAAGCCTCTCGCTCGTATGGTAAATCTTCAACCTCGTCACACAAGCTCCAAATGCTTATGTGGTATATGATGAAGTATGCTATCTTCAAGAAGTATGCCATGCAGTGTAGTTCAAAATTAATTGTTACTATCCTATGGCGATGTTTATTAATTACACACAGAACAACTAGCACTCCGCATCCAATGGAATTCACAGGAGTTGATATAATAATAAAATTGCGCATCCAAATCATTAAGGTTTACCTATTTGTTGGGCACGCAAATAAATTCTTTACTCAACAGCTAATCCAACTACCTGTTCAAACATATATAATGTGCATGTATATATTTCTATCTATTTTCAAATCAGTTCAATGTGTGATTTAATCGAATAAATTTACCATTCATTCTCCTATTGATTAAATTAACTACCATCCCAACACTTTAATTAATCAAATGCTCAATCACACAACACAAACATCAATCAATTTATTTTTAACTTTTCAAAAATATATCAATTAATTCATATACTCTTTTAAATCATTCAGACTATCTAATTAAAATTTTACAACCATGAAAAGAAAACAACAACAAAGTAGAGAACATAATGGAAATTGCAAAATATGGTAAATATACCTTGCACTAGAGTCAATCAGAGATGTCCACCCTGCACTTGGGATAGGCTTTCTTCATGCTCTCCTCAGTTTTCCAAGTACAATCTCGTGGATCTCCACTCCATTGCACTTTGACTAAGAGAACCTTTTTGTTCCTCGGCTCTTTGGTTTCTTTGCCAATAATCTTGATCGGCCCTCTTCTCACAGCCAATTCTGGAGTAATTTCTATATCCCATTGCGCTGCTTTTTCCACGATCATGTTTGGATCATGAACATGCTTTCGAAGTTGAGATACGTGAAATACATCATGTACTCCAGGCAACCAATCATGTAATTGAACCCTATAAGCGAGATTCTAATCCATTCAAGAATAGGAAACAGACCAATAAATTTAGGCAACAATTTCCCTGTTTTACCAAATCGGATGATTCCTCTCATCGGAGATACCTTCAAATACACAGAGTCACCAACAGCAAATGATATCTCTCTTCTTCTCCTATCTGCATAGCTCTTCTGTCGGCTTTGAGCGGCGAGTAATCGTTTCTTAATGAAATCGACTTTCTCTGCAGCTTCACGGATTATATCTGGCCCCAATACGAGTCTATTACCAGGTTCTAACCAATAACCAGGAGATCTGCACGGTCTACCATACAATACTTCGAATGGAGACATTTTCAGGCTCGCTTGGTAGCTGTTGTAGTATGAGAACTCGACCAAATGCAAATGGTCTTCCCATGATCCACCAAAATCAATAATGCAAGCCCGCAACAAATCTTCTAAAATACGATTCACCCTCTCAGTTTGGCCATCTGTTTGAGGATGATAAGCGGTGCTCAAGTTCAGCTTCGTTCCCAATTCTTCTTGGAATGCTTCCCAGAATTTACTAGCAAAAATCGGGTCACGATCGCTAACAGTGCTCGTGGGAACTCCATGCAGTCTAACAATTTCTCTAAAGTAAATCTGCGCCAGACTCTGAGCAGTTCTGTTCGATCTGACAGGTATGAAATGGGCGGTCTTCGTGAAATGATCTACGATCACCCAAATACTGTCATTTCCTTTCCTGGTTTTAGGCAAACCATTTATGAAATCCATAGAAATCCGTTCCCAATTTCCACTGGGAATTTCCAATGGTTGCAACAATCCAGCGAGTTTCTGCTGATCGCTTTTGACTTGCTGACAGGTGGAACACCGGCTAACATATATAGAGATATCTCTTTTCATTGCCTTCCACCAGAAAGTTCGCTTGAGGTCATTATACATTTTACTAACCCCTGGGTGGATACCCAGTTTGGACTTGTGGCTCTCATCCATTACTTCTCTTTTGAGTTCCAGATTGTCGGGAACACAAATTCTTCCTTTCAATCTTAGAACTCCTGCGCTATCCACTTGGAAACTGGAGACTTCGCCCCTTTGAATTCTTTTGATCATCTCTTTAACAAAACTATCATCTTTCTAAAGAATAGATATTTTATCAATCAACGATGGTGTAATGATAATACTGGCGATGATCACATTCTTCCTGCTGAGCGCATCAGCCACAACATTGGCTTTCCCCGGAGTATATAAGATATCAAGATCATATGCTGCGAGAAATTTTAACCAAAGCTGCTGCCTCATATTCAGATCTTTCTGGGTGAATAAGTACTTCAAATATTGATGGTCAGTATATAATTCGAACTTCTCACCCAATAGATAATGCCTCCAGATTTTCATTGCAAACACGATGCCTAATAATTCAAGATCATGGGCTGCATAATTCTTTTCATGTGGTTTCAATTGACGGCTAGCATAAGCGACTACTTGGCCTCTTTGCATTAATACTGCACCAAGACCTTCTTTTGAAGCATCTGTCTAGACTTTCAAGTCCTGATTGCCATCAATTATTGTTAACACTGGAGCAGTCGTCAGTTTTAACTTCAGCTTCTGGAAAGCTGCCTCACATTCTGGAGTCCAATTGAATCTCGAATGTTTCCTAGTAAGCTTTGTTAAGGAACTAGATGTCTTCTTTAATGAATTTCCGATAATAACTGGCCAATCCGAGAAAACTTCGGACTTCTATGGGTGTACGAGGCTGTTTCCAATTCTGAATAGCAGTGATTTTATTGGGATCCACTGAAATTCCTTTTTTTGACATGACGTGGCCAAGAAATTTTACTTCTTCTTGCCATAATATACATTTGGAAAACTTTGCTTTCAAAACATTCTCTCTGAGAATTTCTAACACCTGTTCCAAATGTTTTTCATGCTCGCTTTCTGACTTAGAGAAGATTAGGATATCATCAATGAAAACCAGAACAAATTTATTCAACACTCCTCTGAATACTCGGTTCATTAGATCGACAAAATAAGCTGGAGCGTTACATAAGCCGAACGACATTACTAGCCACTCGTAGAATAAGTCTGGACCTCTGAATGTTGTCAACGGAACACACTGTTCGGCAATACGAAGCTGGTGGAAACCTGTAGCTAGGTCCATTCGGGAAAATACTTGTGTACCATTCAATCGATCCAACAAATCATCAATTCGCGGCAATGGATATTTATTCTTCAATGTCTCCTTATTCAAGTCACGATAATCTACACATAATCTAAGAGTACCGTCTGACTTTGGGACAAATAACATTGCTGCTCCCCAATCAGAGAAACTAGGTCTGATCAGACCCTTCCTTACAAGCTGTCGAGTTTGATTATCTAACTCATCTTTCTCCTTAAAGGTCATTCTTCGAATAGCATGAACTACTGGCCTTGCATTCGGAACTAAAGATATTTTGAAATCAATTTCTCTCTGCAGAGGTAAGCTAACAACTTCTTCGAACACATCCGCATAGTTCTTGACAACTGGAATATTTTCTATGTCGACCTGAATATTTTCCGTAACGACAGGAATAGGTTCTATTTGAGCAGGAGAGACATCTAAAGCTGCCTGGAAGTCTTTTCTATCAGAATTCTGACCTTCACAGGGAATGGTTATATGATTGCCTGATTTAATCTTTGCCCTTACGACTCTGTCGGTGCATTTAACCTCAGCTTCATATTTGGTTAACCAATCCACCCCCAGAATAAGATCAAACTCTGTAAAATTCATGACAATAGATATAGTAGGGAACCGATAACAGGAAAAAGAAACAGGAACCCCAAAAACCCAACTAAGATCGAGGGAACCCCCAACCGGATTATGGACAGTCATGGGTGTTTTAAGCTTTTTCAAATTCAAATCCAGCTTCTTAACCGCATTCTTTGAAATAAATCTTCATGACGCGCCTGTATCAAACAGTACTTTAACTGGAATGTTTTTAACAGTAAGCGTGCCTTCTAAAACATCTGACTTTCTCTGAGTAGCGGAGGGTTCTGAAGTTTCAGCCACTTCATTCACTTGTACTATTTCAGATTTCTCTAATAACAGGCAATCCCTGGCAAGATGACCTGTCCGGTGACACTTATAGCATTCGCTTGTGCCATGCGATTTCTTTTGCTCTTTAGTGGGTTTAAATCAACTCTTCTTTCGTTTGTTCCAAGATTTGCAATTTACCGCCAAATGTCCTTGCCTATTGCTGCTCGAACATGTGGCAGTCGTTATTCATACTTCTCCAGATTTAACCTTTTTCTTATCGACTCTAGGCTTCTTTCTGAACTCAGACTTCGTACTGGCCTCAGGCTTTGTACTCATCTCTGGAATATCAGCTTCAAATTTCCTTTTGTTTCTCGAACTGACTTCCTCTTCGTTGTCAAAAAGGCCTCGCTTATCTAGATCTTCATACTGATAAGCCATGTATATCATTTCAGAAAAAGGAAGCTTCACATGCCCCATTACACTACTTTGGTACTTTCTTTGGAGCCCGTTAATAAACCTCAGATTCTTCCTCTTCGGATTTTGAATTAGACGAGGGGAAAAATGAGAAAGTTCATTGAATTTCTTATGATATTCTGGAATATTCATATCCCCTTGTATCAGATAGTAGAATTCATTACATAACCGCTTAGTTGCTTCTGGAGGAGTAAATCTTTCTATGAAAATCTCATTAAATCTATCCCAGGTAATATTACCTTCTTGATTATCCTTAATAACCGTTTCCCACCAGATTAAAGCTTCATCTTTAAGTGCCCAAGATGCCACTAATCTTTTCTGATCATCTCTCAACTGGAAACGTTCAAAAATTCTTTCAGCAGAACTCATCCAAGCTTGAGTTTGAATAATGGATTCATTGCCCGAGAATTGTACTCCACCCAGATTTCGATATCTCTTTAATAGAGCTTCTAGATCTGGTTTTGTATTCCTTCTTCTGTTTCTGACACTCATTTTCTAGTACTTCTGCAAATAGCAGACCAAGTGTCAGGTCAACAGAAAAGATATTATAAAGCATAGAGACATATACTTTAATGTAAATATGCCTATCAGGGTGTATTTCATTATGCTATACTCATACTAGGATATTACTGATCCTATCTGTAATGAGTTATTCGTCCTAGAACACTACTGGTTCTACTTCTGACGAGTTCGTTAATATGTTATATTCCAGAACTAAGCTTAGCCAAAGCTCTGATATCACGTTTGTGACGACCCCAAACCTCCATACGACGGTGGCAAGGGTAATCTTTGGAATATAACACATAAACATATAACAGCAGAACAGAAATAAATAAATACACCAGATAATGTACAAATAATACACTGGATAAATATAAACATCAAAGTTACACAGTATACAGGATCATACTTAGTACAAATACAGTTAAGCTTTACATAAATGTCTACAGCGGAAACAAAACATAATATGTACAACAGGAGTTGAACAGCATAAAAAGAGACAAATGACAGAATCCATCTTCAGCTCCAGCTATCCAGAAAGAGCCTGCTAAATCCTGAATACAAGGTTGCCCGTGTAGAAAAAGGGGCACCCGAGTTTGCAAGTGAAACAAACTACGAGTCAGTCATGAGACTGGTATGAGAAATCTACTTTAACTTATTTTATAATATGGCCAATCACAGGACCACGCCGCTAACGCGGAACAGGTTTACTCCATTGGATTGCCAGTGCTTTAAAACAAGTAAATTATTTAAACATCGCAATGTTTTTTATAAAAATGAATCCATTATAAGACTCAGTTCACACAATGCAACACAAACCGGAGGATAGAGTTTTACCTTATAATGGCCAAAATATGCTTGATACGAGAAAAACAAATCATTTGATATTATTGCTAGTGTTTATATGTTTCAAAAACAATTTCAATCATAACTATCAATCATAGACGGCATGGGTACCATATATCATGTTGCCATATATAGGTATACAATCAAAACCGCACAGTGTCGTATTTGGAAATTGGATTTCCGTCATGAACCAAGGCAAGGGATCGTCCTTACCGCTTCGAGACTGTCTAGTCCGAGTCTCAGGATCAGAACGCATCGACTCTTGGATCGTCAGGGCCGGTCCACTCGATGTGGATTAAAATGCCTGAACACTGCGTTTCCCCGCCCTATGGGGTGTAAACTGGTCATATCCGACCACACATCGGCTCCGAAGAGACCGGCCTAACCGAGGCGCCTCGCTATCTATCATCCACATAATAAAATGCCCGGGCGTGTAAAACCCAAAGCACCACTCCTATCTAGAAAGAAATACATGTTCTCCCTGAGGTCCTTCTCCCGTTTCTGGCTCATACCGGGGTGTGAGGCTCGCGAAACAACGCTAAACACAAAGCTAGCTACTCACAGCCGTGCTTTGATCATCAACCACAAAGCTCTGCTTTTCAACAAAAGCTTTGACCACAACATCTCTGCATGCCACGTTGTCAATATACAATGTCAGACACACATCCATTTACAAGTCCGTTCTGGGTCTGAACGAAACCGGAGGATCTTTATTCCTCGCACATCCGTACAATCAACATGTACGTCCGGACGACTACCACTTCAGCCCCTTCAAGGTAGCTACTCCTATCATGAGCATCAGTAGCTCCCCTCCATTCGACGTGAAGATCATCGGTCTTGCACCGTCTTCATATCTTCGACTTTTAATCGTCGATCAATTATTTGAAATGAGAATCAACTCGGCCTTTTCAAATAATTAACGTATATTTAGAATTTGAAATCAATTCATTTCAATGGTTAAATTATTCGACATCAATAATTCTGTTCTTTAATGTAATTTTCACGCCAAACACATTCAACCATCAAATATCCAATAAACCGGGTAAATTCGGTTTATTTCCATTCCATATCATTTATAATATTTTATAACGATTTATCGCTATTTTTATTCGTTTAAAAATAGCCAATTCATTCAAACGACGCTTCAGGCCATAACGCGGCCATAGCGCTGTTTTTCTTCAGATTTGATTTACACATATCTGGAAATCTAACCATTGGATCTTTACAAATTTTATATCATTACAAAGATCTTTTCAAAACGAATCCAACGGTTCCAGTTTTGGGAAAATCCGATGGTCGGATCTCCCGGTACAATCGTTTGAAGTTACGATTTCAAAATACGAACCGCAACTCGTTATTCGATTTATTTTAATTATATATATGTAATCGATTCTGGCGTTGTTTTTCTTCAGATTTGAATTAAACATTCCAGACAATCCAACCATTGGATCTTTACAAAGTTGGTGTTGTTGGAAAAATATTTCCAAAGCGAACCCAACGGTTTCGGTTTCGGGAAAATCCGATGGTCGGATCTCCCGCAATAATCATTTGAAATCGTTTCAAAATATGAATTGCAGCTTCTTTATTCGATTTTATATATATATATATATTTAAAATTCATTCTTCGATTTCAAAACCTTATTCATTTCATATATTTGATAAAATGATATTTTTATCCAATAGATATTTATTTCAACACATCACTATTTTTAACAATTCATATATTTAATAAAAAATGTGATTTTTATTGTCAAACAATTTATTTCAAAACACGATTATTTTATATACTTCATATAGATAATAAAATTGTGATTTTTTTTTGTAAAACAATTTATTTCAAAACACAATTATTTTATATACTTCATATAGATAATAAAAATGTGATTTTTATTGTAAAACAATTTATTCTATCCATTTGATAAAAATGTCATTTTTATCGTTTAAACCATTTTATTTCATCCATCTCATGAATATATTTCAATACATGAAAATAAATCAAACAAAGAACATTTCAGAAAATTTCGGCAGCATAACGGCAGGGTAGTTAAAACCGGCACTGTCCCGAGTACGGCTCCTCGCTCTACCTTAAAACCTCGCGGTTTTTGACAATGGGGATTTCAATATCTAGTTCATACACAGACGAATTTTCCCATATACTAATCCTATTGGGATTTCAACCACAATCAATCATTTCCAATCAACCATTCATGATATTCACCAAATTTCACATCAATAATCCAAACAATATCACAACCAATATATATCGTCCATGGTCTGTGGACGAGGGGAGTATATATATAGATATTCGTATATAAATATATTTCGATTTCATTTCAATTCATTTCATTACCATTTCAATGCATATATATATTTTTAGAACGCATATATAACATATACATCGAACATACAACTTATACAACGCTTATACATGATGTGTACAACGCTTATATAACTCATACATCGACTATATAATTTATACATCATCTTTCCATATCGTTTGTAAATCAGAAATCTCACATTGGGTTCCACTCCTCCAAAAATTGTAGAAGGCTCAGAAAAATATCCGGTCTCTTTTAGAATGTAGAAACGTCCGCACGATCCCAGTGTCTCTTGTTTCACTGGATTTCAACCACATAGCAAAAAGATACGATTTTTATAAGTTAATCTTACTTTGCAACTCTTTATAGTGTTAAAACCATTTAAAATAAAACCAGCCGATACCTCTCTGAAATGGTTCGAACCTAGGTTTGAAGACTGCGCGAAATCCGGTGTGCTAGAGGAGGATTGAGTTGTACCACGTGACAGGGCCAGGAAAGGCGCGGCTAACGGTGGTGGAGGCCTTAGGTGCGACGCACCCAGGTGATGGCGGTGGCGCTCAAAAGTTCGGACCTTTGAGGACGTGATTCACGAGCTATAGGCGACGGTACGGGGTAAGCTTTATATGGATCTGAAGAGGACGATGAGATCTACAAAAAGTTGAACTGGGTCATGATCAAATTCTTGATGGATTGGCCGGAAAATGGATGGGAAGGGGGGAACTGGTAATCGTCGTCGGTTACGGGGGGGGGGGGGGGGGGAGGTGCCGAGGGGTTTTCTGAATTTTTTTTATATTTTTAATTATGAATGGAATTATTTGATTGGCCTGTAATTTACATAAATTCGAAAATAGGGTTTTCTCCAAACGAACTCCAATCCAAACCCAACGACTATCGCCCCTAGCTAAATACCCCCTTCCCGAACACAATGGGATATGTCGTAGGCCCATTCAACTGTTTCAATCGGTTTTTCTTCAAATTAAAATATAAAACATTCAATATTTGATTTGAATGTACATTTCAATTTGCGGTGCCACATATTGATCCTAAAAACTGCCGAAAAATAAATCTAGCTATGTTTTGACGATACGGTCCCAACAAAACTAGTTTCGTCGAATTCTGAGACCGTTTGAAAAATGGCCATTTTCTGGTTGATCCAATTTAACTAAAATCGACCAAGCACATTTTCCTTCGCCAAGCTCACATATTAACTTCAAAAATTATGGAATTTGAAACCTAGCAATAATTTGACATCCCGGATCCAACAAAAGTGGTTTCGTTGAATTCTAAGGTCGTTTGCAAAATGTCTATTTTCAAGGGCTATATATACTCTATAGCTACCTTTCTGAAAATTCATTTGGCCATAACTTTTGATTCCCGTTATGAAACTTTGATTTTTTAGATTCGTTAGAAAGATATTCATTAACAGATTTAAATATTTTTGGTTTCACTAAAATCCGTTTTATTTTGCACCCGGTACAACCAGTCAAAGTTTGAATTCAAAATTTGAAACTGCCGCACCATTTCAGGCCTTGTTTATAATTAAAATAAATATATTCATTTTCAAACATCGATTCAAACATACTTTTCGTCATTATTATTTAAAATAATTTATTTTAAATATTTAAAATCCACTAAAATAGCCAAATTAAAAATTTTAAACTGGTTCAGATTTTCCGGGTTGTTACACATAACATGTTTGTGGTTAAATTGGACGAGTTGATTTCATCGATATAGTCGTCTGGCGAAGTTTTGGTCAAGTTTGGAGATGGATTAGTGACCGATCCAATGATGGATTAGTGACCGACCAACGATGGATCGGTGATCGACCAGTGATGGATCGGTGATCGACAAATAATGGATCAGTGAACGATCTAGTGACGTATCAGTGACCGATTAGTATTGGATTAGTGACCGACCAGTGATGGATCAGTGACCGATCCAATGATGGATCAGTGACCGATCCAGTGATGGATCAGTGACCGATCTGTGATGGATCAGTGACCGACCCGTGATGGGTCAGTGACCGACCAAGTGATGGATCAGCGACTTACCAGTGATTGATCAGTGAACGATCTTCTGATGGATAGTGACTGACCAGTGATGGATCAGTGACCGATCCAGAGATGGATCAGTGACCGATTAAGTGAATGTTTATCCTTGTTGGAAAATGTTCGTAGCTCCAAGGTGAATTCTGACGGAATGGTCAAAGTGATGTGGGACATTCATTGATCATTGAAATGCAATGAATGTGAAGAGAATCAAAGTGATGAGGATGAATAATGGTTGCTCGAGGGGTTACTTGAGCTAAGAATGGTCATCAGATTGGATGACTAGAGATATTGAAGGCTGAGAGATTATCGTTGTCGTAGGTTCTAGTGGGATCAAAGCAGGGGAACAATAGAGATGTCTAAAAGACCGATCGTATGGTTGAGTACCTTGGGTATCATTGAAAGGCCTAGGTACGTATCATTGAAAGGTGTATAGAGTTTTTGCTAGAACAGGGGTTACCATTAGCCCTTGACATATGGCAAGGTCGGTCGTTATATGATTTACGATGGATTCAAAGCAGGATTGGCAGTTATAACTAGAGTCTGTTACGAATGATTGGTTTGTTTATTTGTATCATCTCACGTAGATTGTCCAATGTCGAAGGAGATGTTTCTTGGGTGCTTGTCTGATATTGGTTTAGGCCTCTGGAGCTTCTGCTTGAGTGATGTTGAATTCGAATAGGGTGGTTTACGTAAGATATATAATCTGGATGTTATGAATGTTATTGTTAGTTGTTTCTGTTTTCCATGATTGAATGGCCGTTCTGATTACCATGGATGAACTGTTGTTCCTTTCGTTGTATTGATTGTAAAGGCTATCACTGTCCGATGTGAGGAAGACGGAAGTTGAGTTCTTCTCCAGTGTTGTGGATAGATTAGTTTGTTTATTTACCCATTCTTATGTACTCTATTGATGATGTTAGATAGCTGTTTTATCAGTCACTAAGACTGTTTTCTGGCTCAAGGTTTTATGTTTCCCTCTTATTACCTTAGGCTGTTCATCCGATTTTTGGATGGGAAGACTAGGTGGCAGGTGGCAGGTGACAGGTGATAGCTTAGTGCGGACAATGTTGCAGTTCGGAGGCGAGCACGAGGCTGGCATATTATCTTTCTTACTACACAGTATTTTGATTTCCACTGTTTGTTATTCTACTCTGAGTGCTGTAGTGAGGTAAATTTGTACAGACATGTGTTGTTATCCTGGTGTATGGATATACTTTCTAGTTGCTTTGAAAGTTTGAAGTTTCTGTTCAAATACGCTTCACATTTCTTACTTGTTATATATGTTCTATTTTATTTTATCCTTGCACTGAGAGTTTCACAATAGGTCTCGCTTGTGTTTACCTACTTTGATGGTCGTCCATAGCTGTCTGGTACACCTTTCAACGCACTTCTCCTCTTGTTTAGTGCAGGGGTTATGGGTGGTCGTCACATTTGGTATCAGAGCTCTGGTTATCGATTTTAGCCAAATTTCTAAGATGTAGCTACGTAAGAGAGACGTATTTGTAGATTTTAGTTGGATGTATACTATATAGTAGTGTATAATATAATAGCAATTGAACTTTACTACAGTTATTTCATATGTGGTCTAATCATTCTATTTTTAGATTTAGAATGAGTCGTCAAATTTTGGGAAATACTTCGAGGGATGAGCCTGCGACTGGAAGGGTAGGCGACGGTAACTAGCTAGGAGCTTCAGCTGTTATGCTAGAATGTTTGGTTATGTTCGGAGCAATGATGATATCATTCCAAGTCATACTAAGGATGCCCATTCTAGAAGCGGCAGTAGAGCGTAGTATTACTTTGCATGTACCTAGGGATGATTCTGCTAACCGACAGAGGGATTATGCTCATAAAGATGAAGAAGACGAGTTAAGAAGAAGTAGGGCTTTGGAGCAACTTCGACGCCGGGTTATGGAGCGAGAAGATAGAAACAGTGCTGATTGGGACGAGGTTTTTAGAAGCAGGCATGAGCCTCACGAAAAAACTTTTACTGGCCCTAGTAGATCAAGGAAGCTGAATAAGAAAAAGAAGAAACCCAAGAAGAATGACATTTGCTTCAACTGTTAGCTAGAGGGCCATTATGCCAAGGATTGTAAGAAGCCAAGAGCCAAAAGGAATTTCTTTAAATGCGACAAGCCTGGGCATAAGAAGAAAGACTTCCGAGATTTTCTGAAGGATAAGCAACCGGAAGTAGCACGTATTCCGGAAGCTATTCCGATTTCCTATTGCATTCCTGATGAGAATTAGGAGAAGTTGTTGTTAGTTTAGAGATGCTTTCTGCCGATGGAGTTTGTTTGAGTTTTATTCGGTACTAGAGAATCGTCTTCTTTGCCTATAATAAGATTGTATGCTGAATGGGTTCGAAAATTAAAGTTGTAATAGACCTTTGATTGTAACTAATCCAGCGTGGGGTTTATATACTCTTTGAAAGACTTTTCGTGGTCTAGTTCATTCAGTCATGGTTGTTTTTATGAATGATCTTTTCGTCGTGACTTTCGCTAGGTTTTGGATTGTTTTGGGATATGGATTGGCTCAAGAGGTGTGCGACAAAAGTGGATTGTGAGAAGCTGTAGGTGACAGTCGGGAATGTGGAAAGGCAAATGGTTGTGACTCGATGTAGGTCGAAGACGGTGTCTTCGCAAGTTATTTACATTAGCTTGCGATTCCACGGGAACACTTGTCATCGGTGTTGATCGTAAGTGAGTTCGATTATGTCTTTTTAGAAGCCAAAGGTTTGCCACCGCATCATTAGATTGAGTTTAAAATCCAGTTGGTCGAGGGTGTTAGACCTATCATTATGCCTCTTAGGCGGATCACCTAAGGAACAAATAGAGTTAGAGGTGCAAGCTTGTGACCTTTTAGGAAGAAAAAAAACATTCATTAGGAGAAGTGTATCCGAGTGGGGTGCACTAGTTGTTCTTGCTACCAAGGCTGATGGCTCGTAGAGATTGTGTGTGGACTATAGTGAACTAAATAAGGTGACCGAGAAGAACAAGCATCCATTGTTGAGGATCTATGACTTCTTCGATCAGCTTCACAAAGCCAAAGTTTCTTCTCAAGATGGATTTGGCAATGAGATTTCACTAGTTGAGAGCAGCAAAGGATAAGGTTGTGGTCTACGCAAGTCGAGAGCCAAAGCCACATGAAAGAAATGACCCAACTCATGATTTAGAGTTGGCGGCAATTGTGTTTTCTCTGAAGATGTGGAAACATTACTTGTTGGGAGTTCGATTCGAGTTGTTTACGGATCATAAACCATTGAAGCATCTGTTCTTCCAAAAGGATTTGGGATCTTCGGCAGCAACAGTGGTTAGAGTTTCTAGCATCGTATGATTTTGGTATAACCTATACTCCTGGCATAGGTAATGCGGTGGCAGATGTGTTGAGTTGAAGACACGCAAGTTTGGGAGCAATGTTTTCAGAAGGGAAGAGCCTCGAGTATTTGCCAAGATTTGATTTCAGACTTAGATGTGAGTTGGAACCTAAAATGTTGGCAAGCTTATCGATAAAACCTACTCTCATTGAAAGGATTGGCGAGAGCCAAAAGCAAGATGCAAAGCTTGTTGAGTTTATCCAGAAGTTGGAACTAGAGGATAAAGAGTTCGAGGTTGATCGAGATGGTTGGCTTCGAAAGCAAGGACGATTGGTTGTTTCTGATATCGACGGTTTGAGAAATGAGGTTCTAAGGGAATCTCATCACTTGAATTTGATAATTCATCTCGGTGGTAATAAGATGTATCAGGACATGAAGCGAGTCTACTACTGGGAAGGGATGAAATCAGATATTGGAAAGTTCATTTCCAAGTGCATGAATTGTCAGTTGGTGAAAGCTGAACAGAAAAAACTGAGTGGATTGCTTCAGCCATTGGAAGTTCGTACATGGAAGTGGGAATAGATATCGATGGATTTCATCGATGGACTACCTAGAATTAGGGCAGGAAATGAAGGAATTTGGTCATCGTGGATCGCTTGACCAAAAGTGCAAGGTTCATTCTTGTCAAATCGACTAGGACAACATCTAAGTTGGCTGAACTTTATGAAATGGATAGTTCGATTCCATCATATCCTTAAGATCATAGTAAGTGATCGAGATCCATTGTTCACGAGTGGATTTTGGAAAAGGTTGCAAGAAGCTTTGGGAACCGAGTTGTGCTTGAGTACGGCTTATCATCTCCAAACCGATGGTCAAACCGAGAGGATTAACTGAGTTTTTGAAGATCTCCTAAGAGCTTGTGTATTAGATTTCGGGTGATCACGAGAAGACCATCTACATTTAGTGAAGTTTGCTTATAATAATAGCTACCATTCGGGCACTGGGATGGCACCATACGAGGTGTTGTATGGTAGACCGTGCAGTTCTCCAGCTTGTTGGTTAGAGATTGAGCACAAGTTGGTATTTGGGCTAGAGATGATCAGAGATACCTCAGATTGCATTGAGATCGTTTGCCAACAAATGAAGGCATCCCAATATCGCTAGAAAAGATATGCGGATAAGCATTGAAAATATTTGGAATTCGACGTGGGTGACATTGTTTTCGTAAAGATTTCACCATTGAAGCATATGGTTAGATTCAGAAGTAAAGGAAAGTTATCTCCAAGGTTTGTTGGACCATTTCTGATTATCGAGCGAATTGGAAAGCTTGCATATAGATTGATTTTACCTGAAAAGATGTAGAGTGTGCATAATGTTTTTCGTGAGTGGTTTCTATGAAAATATTCGCTTGATCCGGATGTAGTAGTATCTCCAAAGCAGTACGAAGACCTAGAAGTCGAGACCATAGTTACGAAACCTCGTAAGCCGCTTCCTGTTGTGGAAATGACACGAAACAGCTTAGGAGGAAAGACAGTTAGGCTAGTCAAGGTGCTTTGGCGTGAGGATGATGACGATTGAACGTTATTATTGTTATAGTTGATAGAATTTAGCGTGCTAGGATAAGGCTATGGATGCATGGTTGCATGGCTGCTAGTTTGGATGATAGAATTGGTCACTTATGGATGATACGCATGCAAAATCGTTTTGGTTGCTTATAGTTGTTGGAATTTCGAGGGAGAAATTCTTAAGGGGGGAGAATGTAACAGCCCATATTTTACGTATTGAAGGATCGTAAAATATTTTTATTTTATTCACTGAGGGTTGGATCATTCTCATATTTTAATATTTTGTTTATGGGGATGTGAGACATGTCCATAATTTTTTATCAATTTTGTTTGTGACTATTTTACCCCTATCAGTCTTGTACAGGGCATAACTTTTGACTCGGATCGATTTAGGTGCTGAGACTGGTCTCATTGGAAAGGAAATGATGATTCCAATTTCGTAGAGTGGTCACATTAAGGATTTGGCTTAGCGGTTTGGGAGGAACCATTGTTTCAAGGTTTCACAGTTGGTTGTTCAGGTTTTCAAGCCCTAATGGACTAGGTTGGAGAGGACCATTAGTGGGCTAGTGGAAGGCTATAAATAGGGGGTAAGAGGCATGGAGAATAGTTTACTTTCTCCATTATCTCAATTGGAGGAGCTAGAGGTCCTCCATTACTCCATCTTCTACACCTTTCCTCCATTAGACCTTAGAAAATCGAAGATCCACATCGCTTGAATTTAGATCTATGTCATTCCAAGAAAGAGTTCATCGTATCAAAGAGTTTAGAGCAAATTCTTTGCTTTCTGGAATCTTAATTCATTGCTTCTAAATTGTTATGGGGAATTGGTGAGTGATATGCATCTCTCACGCGGATTCAATCAAGTATATGAGTTGTCTGAGTATAATTTCATCATTTTAAGTCGATTTCTCCTAGATCTACACCATGTTAAGTCTAATTTCATATAAATTTCCATAGGATCTGATCGAGCAACTTAAAACCCATAATTTTCATGTAATTTCATATGTTTATGCAAGTTAGATCAATAATTTAGTTCATATGTTCATTTATCATGATTTTTGGTGAGTTTATATAATTTTTTATGAAAATTGTCATTTTTGAGTTGTTAATGATTTCATAACATGTTTGTGGTTAAATTGGATGAGTTGATTTCTTCGATATAGTTGTATGGTGAAGTTTTGGTCAAGTTTGGAGATGGATCAGCGACCGACCAGTGATGGATCAGTGACCGACTAGTGATGGATCAGTGACCGATCCAGTGATGGATAAGTGACCGACCAGTGATAGATCAGTGACCGATCAAGTGATGGATCAGTGACCGACCAGTGATGGATCAGTGACCGATCCAGAGATGGATCAGTGACCGACTCAGTGAAAGTTTATCCTTGTTGGAAAATGGTCGTAACACCAACGTGAATTCTGATGGAATGGTCGAAGTGATGTGGGACGTTCACTGATCGTTGAAATGCAATGAATGTGAAGATGAATCAAAGTGATGAGTTGATGGATAATGGTTGCTAGAGGGGGTTACTTGAGCTAAGAATGGTCATCAGATTGGATGACTAGAGATATTGAAGGCTGAGAGATTATCGTTGTCGTAGGTTTTAGCGGGCTCAAAGCAGGGGTACAACAGAGACGTCTAAACAACTTATTGTATGGTCGAGTACCTTGGGTATCGTTGAAAGGCATAGGTACGTATCATCGAAAGGCATATGGAGTTTTTGCTAGAGCCGGGATTACCATTAGCCCTTGACATATGGCAAGGTCGACCGTCATACGATTTACGATGGTTTCAAAGCAGGATTGGAAGAGATATCCAGAGTCTGTCATGAATGATTGGTTTCATTGTTTGTACCATCTCACGTAGACTGTCCAACATCGAAGGAGATGTTTCTTGGGTGCTTGTCTGATATTGGTTTAGGGCTCTGGGGCTTCTGCTTAAGGGATGTTAAATTCGATTAAGATGGTTTACGTGAGATATATAATGTGGATGCTATGAGTGTTATTGTTGGTTATTTCTGTTTGCCATGATTGAATGGTCATTCTGATTACCATGGATGAATTGTTGTTCCTTTGGTTGTATGGATTGTAAACGCTATCACTGTCCGATGTGAGGAAGACGGGAGTTGATTTCTTCTCTGGAGTTGTGGGTAGATTAGTTTGTTTATTTACCCATTCTCATGTACTTTATTAATGATGCTAGATAGTTATTTTATCGGTCACTAGGACTGTTGTCTGACTCAAGGTTTTATGTTTCCCTCTTATTACCTTGCGTTGTTTATCTGATTTTTGGATGGGCAGACTAGGTGGCAGGTGACGGGTGATAGCTTAGTGAGGACGATGTTGCAGTTAGGAGGTGACCAGGATGCTGGCGTATTATATTTCTTACTACATAGTATTTGGATTTCCATTGTTTGTTATTCTACTCTGAGTGTTGTAGTGAGGAAAATTTGTACAGACATGTGTTGTTATCCTGGTGTATGGGTATACTTTATAGTTGCTTTGAATGTTTGAAGTTTCTATTCAAATATGTTTCACATTTCTTACCTGTTATATATGTTCAATTATATATTTTGTCCTTGCGTTGTGAGTTTCACAACAGGTCTCGCTTGTGTTTACCTACTCTGACGATCGTCCACAGTTGCCGGGCACACCTTTCAGTGCACTTTTCCTCTTGTTTAGTGCAGGGGTTATGGGCAGTCATCACATTCATGTTTAACATTATATTGGTTGCTACTTGCATAGAATGGATGGCTACTGTGTGATGTTCGTGTGAACTTATTCCTGAGGGTAGATTGATATTCCAGGAGCAACATGATTTTAGAGAGAAAAAGAGATAGGAAAAAATTAGTAAATCTCTAAGGACATGGGTTTTTAGAAGCTACATTGATTAACTTGGAATGGTGTATAATGCAAGCTTGTACATGGCCTGTGTAGGCCAAGGGATCTGAGTATGCTGGGTTAACAATGACTTTGTCCCAAGGGATATATATATGAAGTTCAAATGAGTAGCAATGACCTGAAGAAATTGATAAGTTCTTGAATGAATTTATGATAGGCATAAGCTTATTGATAGGTAAGTGATAACTCTAGGGTAAGAAGGAATGAGTATTTGAGGTGTTAATTCTATCTTATAGTGGGCATTTGATTCATGTGCTTGTGATGGATGTTTATGCATATTTATGTGTTTAAACAGCCACATAATAATCTTGAATAAGTGGCTCATAATACTGGAAGAAGTAAGGATGAAAATACTGACATATTCCCATACACTACTGACATATTCTCATACACTATATCAATTCAATGACATATGCACATTCACACTTAAGTAGCTGACAAGCCCTGTATAAGGAAATGATTTAGTAGCTTAACTAAGTACTCTAATAACATATATTAAGTGAAATACTCACACCAAACATATAGTCTGGCCCTTTTTGATTGTCTTGCAACCATTTGGGGTGTCTTATTCTTGATGAGGTCGCTCATAGATTGTTCATAGGGAAAAGATGCATCGTTTTGCAAGTTGCAAGTTGCAACATTGGGGGAATTGTTGAAATTAAGCATTAAAAGAGTAGTAGAATGCTACAGCCTTATATGAACTAAAATGCTTTGTTTTTATTAGCAATGCTACATGATGGATGATACTATTATATCTTAAAAAAACGATTACGATGACTAGTTGCATAATTGTATGAATATTTAATTTTCTGTGAAAATGAACAATGAGTGAAGTTGATAAATTTATTTATATCATGTGTTATTAATTGGAAAAAGAATGGCATATAAATGATATTTTTGTGTGCTTTCTTTTTCCAAAGCAAGTCATAACATGATTAAGCTTATATATATATATAAGTAGCAAATGTAGCTAAAGACTCACTCATATGCTTATATTGATGTTAATAATGAATTGCTATTGAAAGCGCTAAGTAATTTGTTGGGTAAACTTTAAATATGTTAGTGGGAAATGATAAAAAAATGAAGAGTCATGTGTCATTTGATTCAAGTGTTATGTCTTATGGTTAAGAGTCATTTAGAAGTTTGTGTGTCTATTTAATATGAAGTGTTCCTTAGTTAAGTGTGTCTATTGAATGAAAAGTCATGTAAAGGCTCCTATATAAAGCCTATTATTTTGTAAGGAAGTAAGAGGGATTGTAAGGAAGATTGAAGTAGAAACAAAAAGAAAATTATAAGAAGTATTTCTTTCTCTAAATAAAACCATCTACTTTCCTCCACTTCTCAATTTTATAAACTGGTATCGGAGCTTTCGTTTTTACAATTGGTATCAGAGCTAGGTCGAAATAATGGGATTTCTATTCTTTATGCCGTTTGTTCTCACAAAGGAAAATTATGAAAGATGGAGTAACAGAAAAAAAGAAGAGTTGATCTCCAAAGGGTTATGGGAGATTATTGAGAGTGGCTATGAATGGCCAAAAGATGTTAAAAATATGACGAAGAAAGAGAGTGAGACATTCACAAGCTTGAGAAAGAAAGTCTTCAAGCTTTTATGGTGCTGAGTGAGAACGTCGATAAAGAAGCATGGTATCATATTAATGGAGAGAAAACCGCGAAAGATTCGTGGGAATTATTGAAAGAGGTGTATGGAAAGGATGAAACAAAAATAAAAGAAGAAGACGATGAAGAGGAAGTCGAAGAACCTGAAGTAGAAGAGAAGGGAGAAGAAGTAGAGAAAGAGATGATAAAAGGAAAAGTGGAAGAAAATTTGAAGAGGTCGAAGAAGAGAAAGAAGAGGAAGAGGTTGTTGAGTATGAAGTAGAAGAAGAAGAAGAAGATGAAAGAGAAGAGAAAGAAGAAGTCGATGACCAAAAGAAAGCGAATGAAAATAGGAAAGTTGATATCGATACTAATATGGAGAAGGATGCTGCTTTTGAGAGAAGATTTCAGCAGGTGTATGTAGCTGAACCCAGTGTAGCAGAAAATCAGAAGCGCAAGCAGGATAATATAAAAAATGGAGTCTAGGTTGTAAATCCGAAACCTGCTAAGGAGGAGACGCCTCCATATGTTGATTTGATCATTGATGGGACGCTTCCTGATTGTTTGAATGGAGAATTTGTGAGAGTTAGTCCTAATCCTAAGTTTATACCTACTGCAGGTTATTATTGGTTTGGTGAAGATGGAATGATTCATGGAGCATTCTTCCAGTATGATACTGATGAACGTGCTGCAACTGCTGATGACATATACAGACGGGAATTTTTTGAACCAACGGGTGAAAATAAGATGGATAAAAGAATTTTAGCGAAGGTTATGCAAGATAAATATTTCGGACATAGTGGGAGGACTAAACAGACTCATCATGTTGATAAGGATTACAAAGTTGATGAAACATTCAAAAAGAAATGTGAAGAGCTAACTGGTGACGTATACAAACCCCCTTGAAAAACTAAGGCATTTAAAGTTTACGGGGGAGTTTTGTTGGGTAAACTTTAAATATGTTAGTGGGAAATGATAAAAAAATTAAGAGTCATGTGTCATTTGAGTCAAGTGTTATGCCTTATGGTTAAGAGTCATTTAGAAGTTTGTGTGTCTATTTAATATGAAGTGTTCCTTAGTTAAGTGTGTCTACTGAATGAAAAGTCATGTAAAGGCTCCTATATAAAGCCTATTATTTTGTAAGGAAGTAAGAGGGATTGTAAGGAAGATTGAAGTAGAAACAAAAAGAAAATTATAAGAAGTATTTCTTTCTCTAAATAAAACCATCTACTTTCCTCCTCTTCTCAATTCTATAAACTGGTATCGGAGCTTTCGTTTTTACATAATTAAATTACTGAAAAGGTTAACTTAGAATAGTTATGATTGATGTAAAGATTGGGCTCAGACTTAAAAAAAGTATGCTAGCATATCTGCTTTAAAAATGTAGCTACATGCAAAAATAACCTGAGGATATATAAATTCATTGAAATTTACCTGAGATAAGTATTAAAGTTTCAGGGCATTCTAAATATATAAGAATTGATAAGACATTCAAGCATATGGGAGAGTATGGTCGAATATGTATTTTTATCCCAATGCGAATTGTCATAGGTGGCAATATATTCATAGGAATGGGATGTAGGCTATAAATATAGGGTGCAAGCTACATAATAAAAATACTAAAACTCAATAAAAATGCCTTAGCCTTGGCTTACTTTCTACGGAATTTTTTTGGAATAAAGAAACTTTATTTAGTTGAGTATAATCTAATGTATATAAATGAGAATCATTGTAGTGACCCGCATTTTTAGCTGTTGAACAATTAATTTATTTAATTATTTAATATCGATTTATCGATATCGAGAACGTGAATTAAATAATATTGAATATTTAATATTTAATTAATAATTATAATATAATAAAATATATTATAATGTCGAAATAGTCAGAAATAGTGAAATTCACAATATCGTGTGAATTGAATAGCATACGAGATTTGGTGGAGTTTCGATTCGAAATATAATAACGATTTTTATTGAATCGACGACAGTTGAACGTATAGTTTATAATATATTTATAAACGAGCTCGAAATGGCGCTGTAGTTCGCTATTTGGCGATTTGAACTTCAACTGAATGTACAGGATTCGTTTTAAGCCGGATTTCTGTGAAACAAGAAACGTGTGGAGCTGGTGGAGTATATCTTTCTAGTGGAAGAGAAAAATCGAGATTTCGTCGTGTAGATTTTGATTTATGTCCAAATCAAATTTCAGAAAAGTCGCTGTGGAATTCCTTTATAATTTGCGACGCTTTATATACGTTATAAATGGATTTTCAGTATAAACTGAATATCGAGATAATCTGGAATCTGAAATATCAAGCTGAAAATTCTGATATGATATTCTGGGGCTGTACGATATCATATGTGAAGATATACGATAATAATTAATTTTAAATAATTAATTCAATTATATTTAAATATATTTATATATTTAAATAGGCTATTTAGAGCGTTAAAAATAGCCACTTTTGCAAACGAAGTCGGAATTCGACGAAATCAGTTTTGTTGGATCCGCAATGTCAAATAGTTGTTAGATTTCCAGTTTCGTGATTTTTAGAGTCACTGTGTGGCCGTACGGATTTTTAGAGTGGAAAACAGTCAGTATTCTGACGGTTAAAAATACGCCGTGTGAGCAGACGGAGTCGGAATTCGACGAAACCAGTTTTGGGACCGTAATGTCAAACTCTAGCTACATGTACAGTTTCGTGATTTTTGGGTATCGTGTGTGATCACACGGATTTTTAGAAGGCGAAAACAAATATTAAAATGAAAATATCGGATAAAAATACCCCTAACAAATATCTAAAAACTTGGTAGCCTATAAATACACATCTTCACAGCCCTTATAACCTAATTCCTCATTTCTCTCAAAGTCAACACAGCAAAGATTTCCGCCGCTGTGTTCTTTCTTCCAACAGCAAAACAAAGTCCTCAAGAAAAAAACAACAAACAAAATCCATGAATCCTTATAAATCAAAGCACACATATATTTATAATCTGCTCTCGAATCTCTTCAGCCTGGTATGCGTCATTGTGGGTTCGATCAACTTTTTGTTCGCTGTATGATTTACAGCGTTGCGTCTTTTGGGCTAGGGTTAGGGATCGCTCGAAATTGGGGCATCAATGGAGGATTGTGAGTTTGCCGTTGTACTCATGGCGGTGAGGTGAGGTGTTTGTGATGGTTTCATGACTTACGGTGATGAAAAACGTCGGACCTGGGCACTTCGAGGTCGACGTCGCAACTGAGAAGACGAGCGCGAGTTCAACTCCTTGGGTATGGGGGTGGACGGTTTGTGAAGAGCAAGCCGACGGTGTTTTCGGTTTTTGAAATCATGGAGAAAGAAGGGAGAACGAGGTGGTCAACGTGAAGAATGGGGTTGAGGTTTGTACCTGGAGCTCGCGTATTTGGATTTGGGGAAGAAGGTTCATGCGGTCGGGCTTTTAAATGGGGAGATGGGCCGGTTAGGAGTAAAGGGGGGTGAGGCCCATTTCAATTCAATTAAAGTTTGTTTTAAGATTTTAAAATGTTGTATTAACTTCATAACGCAATATCTCGGTCATATGAAATCAGATTGACGAACCGTAAGTTGCGTTGGGATCGTATGGACGGGAGCAACACAACGAGACTGACCCGGAGTTTATTTGTTTTGTTTTCCCTAAACTCTTGGGTGCCTAATTTTGTATGGGCAGTCAAGTAGTCAGGAATTTACAGATATACTGGAAGGGCGTGGAGCAGGAGGTTTCAAGATCATATAGCTATAGTTATTTCCGCTGTGTTGTAAGTGCTGTACTCTGATAAGTGCTATTGTATACATAACTGTTATATTTCAAAGTTATGTTATCTATTATATGTTATTCGTTCCGCTGTGAGGTTCGTGTTACTCTGATGTTGTGTTCTTCTTCTTCTTCTATTCTAAGTTTCTATCTTATCTATCCTCACCCTCTGACTTCTTTCTATTAGTTTCTTGAATTTCCAGTGCGATTTGGGTTGGACTTGTGTTATTTAGTCAGCTCAAATTCCCCCGGATTTTCGGGTTACTACAGTTGGTATCAGAGCATTGGTTTAGTTATTACCTTGGCTCTGTGGCGTGATTCAGTAGAGATGGGATTAGTAATATCCTAGACTGAGTTTGAGTGTATATATACAAGTGAACGTATTTGTTAGTTAATATAAAATGATTTTATATTGTGGAGTTTTATTGGTTGAGTTGTTTGTGAATTCTGGTCGATCGGTTTGATCCACTGTATCGGTAGGAGTTTTATAAACACTTGAACACGATGAACCGTCATGGTATGTTTTGAAGGAGGGTAAATGGAATAATTTTACCCGAATATATTTGATATAGTATATTGGTTGTGTTGGTTTTTATTATAATCGAGTAAGATTATAAAAAGGTAAAATGATTATAAATGACTAATCAAAATTCATATAAGTAAAGTATATGAAATAAAATGAAGGAAAATCTGAATTTAAATCAGATTGGAATTAAAATAAGGAAATTTTAAGTTCCTGGGAGATTTTGAAAACGTTTTTCAAACTGAAGGTGATATAGTATTGAACTCACTTCAATAGCTGGAAAATAGATTCTGATGATGAATCGCGACATCATCAGTGTTCATTTTCGAGTTCTAAGTGACGGACTACTGTTAAAGGTTTTGTTTTTGAATTATTTTGAGAAAACAAGTTGTTTAGAAATTCCAAGGTTTTGAATTGGCATTGTAATTTCAAATTGATTTGAAATAGACCCAGGAAATTAAGTTTCGGAATTTAATTTTAACTTATGAAGTTAAATAGAATAAGATAGTAGAGATAAATTGAAATATTAACTTGAACTGAGTTAAATAAAATTGAATTGGATTAGAGAATAATCTGTTATGAAATTGGGTTGATGAGTCAATAATTTGGAATTTGATATTCGGGTTCGAATGAAATTCGATTTGGTTTTGAGGATATGAACTGATTGGAATTTGATGGAAATAACACTGGTATATGCTGAGTTGATAGCAGATGGAAGTGATAGAGTTGATATTCCCGACAAAAAGGTACCAGTTTATATTATATATGGATATGAGATGTATGAGCCGAATTGGCAAGCCCCTTGGCTGTTTGATTTTCTTTTGGGTTAAAGAAGGCCCAGAGAGGCGAGTTGGAGTTTGAGATATTGACCAGTACAAAGGAGGTGCTGGCAAAAAATTTCGAAAAGTTAAGGCGTTAGAAAATTTTCAGAATTTTTGAAAGTTTAGTTAGTCGGAATAAATTAATATTTTAGTCGATATTAATTGGTTCAGTTGAAACCAGAGACAAGAGGTAAACAGATAAATTTTTACCCAGAAGATAGGGTCATCCCCTAGCTTAGCAATTTCGAGGACGAAATTATTTTAAGTGGGGAAGAATGTAGTGACCCGCATTTTTAGCTGTTGAACAATTAATTTATTTAATTATTTAATATCGATTTATCGATATCGAGAACGTGAATTAAATAATATTGAATATTTAATTAATAATTATAATATAATAAAATATATTATAATGTCGAAATAGTCAGAAATAGTGAAATTCACAATATCATGTGAATTGAATAGCATACGAGATTTGGTGGAGTTTCGATTCGAAATATAATAACGATTTTTATTGAATCGACGACAGTTGAACGTATAGTTTATAATATATTTATAAACGAGCTCGAAATGGCGCTGCAGTTCGCTATTTGGCGATTTGAAATTCAACTGAATGTACAGGATTCGTTTTAAGCCGGATTTCTGTGAAACAAGAAACGTGTGGAGCTGGTGGAGTATATCTTTCTAGTGGAAGAGAAAAATCGAGATTTCGTCGTGTAGATTTTGATTTATGTCCAAATCAAATTTCAGAAAAGTCGATGTGGAATTCTTTTATAATTTGCGACGCTTTATATACGTTATAAATGGATTTTCAGTATAAACTGAATATCGAGATAATCTGGAATCTGAAATATCAAGCTGAAAATTCTGATATGATATTCTGGGGCTGTACGATATCATATGTGAAGATATACGATAATAATTAATTTTAAATAATTAATTCAATTATATTTAAATATATTTATATATTTAAATAGGCTATTTAGAGCGTTAAAAATAGCCACTTTTGCAAACGAAGTCGGAATTCGACGAAATCAGTTTTGTTGGATCCGCAATGTCAAATAGTTGTTAGATTTCCAGTTTCGTGATTTTTAGAGTCACTGTGTGGCCGTACGGATTTTTAGAGTGGAAAACAGTCAGTATTCTGACGGTTAAAAATACGCCGTGTGAGCAGACGGAGTCGGAATTCGACGAAACCAGTTTCGTTGGGACCGTAATGTCAAACTCTAGCTACATGTACAGTTTCGTGATTTTTGGGTATCGTGTATGATCACACGGATTTTTAGAAGGCGAAAACAAATATTAAAATGAAAATATCGGACAAAAATACCCCTAACAAATATCTAAAAACTTGGTAGCCTATAAATACACATCTTCACAGCCCTTATAACCTAATTCCTCATTTCTCTCAAAGTCAACACAACAAAGATTTCCGCCGCTGTGTTCTTTCTTCCAACAGCAAATCAAAGTCCTTAAGGAAAAAACCACAAACAAAATCCATGAATCCTTATAAATCAAAGCACACATATATTTATAATCTGCTCTCGAATCTCTTTAGCCTGGTATGCGTCATTGTGGGTTCGATTAACTTTTTGTTCGCTGTATGATTTACAGCGTTGCGTCTTTTGGGCTAGGGTTAGGGATCGCTCGAAATTGGGGCATCAATGGAGGATTGTGAGTTTGCCGTTGTACTCATGGCGGTGAGGTGAGGTGTTTGTGATGGTTTCATGACTTACGGTGATGAAAAACGTCGGACCTGGGCACTTCGAGGTCGACGTCGCAACTGAGGAGACGAGCGCGAGTTCAACTCCTTGGGTATGGGGGTGGACGGTTTGTGAAGAGCAAGCCGACGGTGTTTTCGGTTTTTGAAATCATGGAGAAAGGAGGGAGAACGAGGTGGTCAACGTGAAGAATGGGGATGAGGTTTGTACCTGGAGCTCAAGTATTTGGATTTGGGGAAGAAGGTTCATGCGGTCGGGCTTATAAATGTGGAGATGGGCCGGTTAGGAGTAAAGGGGGGTGAGGCCCATTTCAATTCAATTAAAGTTTGTTTTAAGATTTTAAAATGTTGTATTAACTTCATAACGCAATATCTCGGTCATATGAAATCAGATTGACGAACCGTAAGTTGCGTTGGGATCGTATGGACGGGAGCAACACAATGAGACTGACCGGGAGTGAATCTGAGCACGTTACAATTTATGGCAAAATAAATTGTCCGTCGCAGTCAAATAAACGCAAACCGTTATTTAACGGCTAACGCGCAAATGTGAGTAAAACTCACCAGCTCTGAACAGTTTATATTTTCATGTTGTATTTTTAGAACTGTTAGTTATTGACTGATTGACTGTGTGTTGACCATTTGATTGAACTGCTAGTCAGTTAGTGGAATTTCTGTATTGATTCTATTTAGAATATATCATATGGAACTGCAAATGATGTTAATTTTATTGTGTAACATCTGTGGGTGCAGGAGAACAGGTTGGAGAAATCCGACTGGATTCCTCAACAGTTATTTTATTGTTTTTCATATATTTTAATATATGATGTGAATTATAACCTGTTGTTGATTGTGTGTGTATGGACGAGATTAGACATCGTAATTTGATATGTTAAAATACCATGACATGCCGGAATGTTGATAAGGGAATTTTCAAAGTGATATTGAAAATAGCATATTTATAAAATGAGATATTTATAAATAAGAAGTATGTATAAATTTAAATATTTGTAAATAAAAATGTTTATAAATTGGAATATTTATAAATAGGAGATATTTGAAAAGGAAATAAATTCAAAACATTTCTTTTTGAATGGAAAGGCCTGTGTGGCGAGTTTGGGGATTTTCCCGATGCTCCCGATACAAAGGAGGTTATGGCGAATTTTCCCGGGAATTTAAGGAGTTAGAATATTTCAAGAATAAATTTGAAAAGGAAATATTTGTAAACCATTTACAAATAGAATTGGAAAGGAAACATTATAAAAAGGAAATCATTTTTAAAGTGTAGAACCGTTATTTAAAAGTAAATCTTTTCAAATGAATAAAACGTTGTTAAAAAGGAAATCTTTATAAAGTGAATAAAGTTATCGAATATGGTATTCGAAGTAAGTTAATCGAATATGGTATTCGAAGTTAGTTAATCGAATATAGACATTCGAAAGGAGTTAATCGAATATGGTATTCGAAGTTAGTTAATCGAATATAGACATTCGAAAGGAGTTAATCGAATATGGTACTCGAAGTTAGTTAATCGAATATAGTTTATTCGAATAGAGTAAAGGAGTTAATCGAATATAGTTTATTCGAATAGAGTAAAGGAGTTAATCGAATATAGTTTATTCGAATAGGGTTAGAGGAGTTATCGAATATAGTCTATTCGACAGGAGTTAAGTGAATTAGTTAAGTTAAACTAAGTGAATTAGTTAAGTGAATTGGTTAAGTTAACCAAAGTGAATTAGTCGAGTTAATCAAAGTGATTAGTTCAGTTAATCGAAATAAGTAAATCAAGTTAGGTTAATCGAGTTGAATTAGTCAGTCGAGTTAATAAGTTGAGTGAGTCAAACCAAGTAAAACCAGTTAAAGTTAAATAAGTTGAGTTGATCGGGTGGTTCGACCAAGTTAGTCGAGCCTAGTTAACCGAATCGAATTGGTCGAACCAAGTAAGTCGAGTTAGTCGAGTCGAGTTAAGTTAGTCGAGTTAAGTTAGTCGAGTTAAGTTTGTCGAGTTAAATAAATCGATGTTAGTTTCATCGAAAGGAGTTATCGATGTTAGTTTCATCGAAAGGAGTTATCGATGTTAGATAATTCGAAAGGAGTTATCGATGTTAGATAATTCGAAAGGAGTTATCGATGTTAGTTTCATCGAAAGGAGTTATCGATGTTAGTTCATCGAAAGGAGTTATCGATGTTAGTTTCATCGAAGGGAGTTATCGATTATAGTTTAATCGAAGTGAGATTTTCAAATATGAGATATTTGAAAAGGGAGAGTTATCGAATACTAGTTATTCGAAGAGAGATTTATCGAATATCGTTTATCCGAGAAGGAGTTAATCGAATATAGGGTATTCGAAGAAGAGTTAATCAAATAGAGATTTCTCGAAGAGAGTAAATCGGCAAATTCGATTATATCGAATTCGGGAAAGTACTTATACTTTCCAGTGTTTAAATAAGAGATTTATTTATTTATAAATAAATAAGTGTTAGGTTAATTATTCACTAATAAGAATAGAAGTTATAATTAAAGTTAGATAATTCGAAAGTAGGGATTATAACGTTATCGTTATAACCAATGTTTTAAATATAGAAGTAGATTAGTAAAATTGGATCCCGAGAAAGGCGTAAAGAAGTTGTTAAAGATTAAAAGATAAACTTTGACCATTTCGAAGTTATAACGTTGTTCAGTTAAGGTCTGAGAGGTAATTATACCCCAACTTGAGTGACTTCCTTCTTAACAAAGAAATGGTAAAGTTTGATCGTAAAGGAGTTTTGGAAATGTTTTCCAAACAAGAATCAGAAATGTTTTCTGATAAAAGAAAATTAAGAATTTAGAATATAGGGAAAACAGGAGATAAGTAAATAAATGAACTAAAGAGATTAATGTTAAATGATGTTTGTTCGATATAATTTCCATCTGGGAAAAAATATCGTTGTTTGCACACTTGTTTTTCTTTGATAGTTAACTCACAGACTATCGAAGTTTTGACCATTTTAACGTTGTTAATATGGAGAGACCGGTTGGATTATTATCCATAGAACCACTCTGTATTGGCATAAGCGTCGCGAATCATATATGCCAAAGATAATTGAAGACGGAGTAAAATGCAAGGGCTATCCTGTTTACAGAATAGTGCCTTCGGTTTGTCCAGTCCCAGGACAACTTGTATGGACGAAGGTCTGACAGAGTATATCCAATGGATCGCGTAAGTTGATCTGTTCAAACGTATTCACGTTTGGTGGTGGAGGAATTCGTTTCTCTTAGCTGTATACCCGTGTTATTTTTGGATAAGTCAATTTGTGATTTGGCGGGTATGACGACGTGACATTCTAAGTGAATGAAGATGGATGTCTGACAGAGTATTTCCAGAAAGGTCACGTACATTGATTTCTTCAACCGTACCAAGAGTGGAAGCGGAGAAGGAAACTTCTTTTAGCTGACACGTAATGTATTATTGTAGACGTCAATTAGTGATTTTCGATGGATTTGACAATGTAGCATTCGAAGTGAATCTATTGTGATGATAAAGCGTAGCTTCTAGCCTCACATCCGGTAAATGACAGAAATCGGGCAGGCAGCATGGCTAAGTCGGTCGCACCGAAGTAGGGTGTATAATCACCTATCTAGTGAATATTCATTTGTTCCTTAAATCTATCAATGATGTCCCATATATATACGGGAACGGTTGCTGATCCCAACAGTTGGTGATGTACATTCGATACACTCAAGCGAAATGAGTGGTCGGTCATGTGTGGCTGATGTAATGACCCGAAAATCTGAACCAGTTTGAAAATTTTATTTTAAGATATTTTGTTGGGTTTTTGAGTCGAAATTTCAAATTTCAAATTTTAAATAACTTTGAAGCAGTTGAAAATGACCATTTTGCAAACGACCTCGGAATCCGACGAAACCACTTTCATTGGATCCGGAATGTCATTATATGGCTAAGTTTCAATTTTTAGAATTTTTCGATTTAATATGTGAGCGTGGCGTAAGAAACTGTGTTTGGTCAAATACAGTTGAAATTGAACGACGTGAAAATAGCCATTTTTCAAAAGTGCTCAGAATTGAACGAAACAAATTTTGTTGTGATCGTATCGTCATAAGAAAGCCAAAAATAATTTTTCCGGATTTTTCTGAGTCAGTATGTGGCCTCAGGAAATTATGTACGTTCGAATTTAAATTAAACAATTTAATTTGAAAATAAAATAAAACCAGTCTATAACTTCAGAATTGGACCATGGGGATAGCACCATCGCGTTCAGAAGGCATGAAAATGTTAAGATCGACAGTCGTTGAGCGCGAATCAGAGATCATATGAGAGAATGGTAATTTCTCGGATAAATTAATTAATTAATTAATAATTAGAAAACCCTAAAATACATGTATAAATACGGACCGTATGCCGCTACAGTGCTTCTTCTTCCTCGTCAAATACAAGCCGCCGAAACCCATTAATCACCAAAACTTTGAAATCCATTTTCTCCCTCGTTGCTCAACGATTTTTAGCAAACTTTACACCGTTTCGAAGAGGAGACAAAGACCTTCAAGCTCCGACCAGTTGCACCCGCTCTCGTCCACCGTACAGGCCGCCACCTCCACCCGAACGCCCGCCGCCGCAAGCCCCGCCGCGCCGCCAGCAGCCGATCGCACCCCACCCCCTTGCCGGCGCACCTGCGCCTCTCGTAGCCGGTCATCGTCGCGAAGACGGTTCGTGAAACCATCGCCTGTAGCTCGCGAAAACTGGATCCAAAGATTTGAACGAATTCTGAAAATTCAAAGGTATATTTTAGTTCAGATTTTGTAACGCTTCTGGTCGTGACAGATACAGTTGTGAAAAGTCAGTTCTATTAAAACGTTGTTAACTTATTCGTATGAATTCGGATTCTGAAATTTTCAGAACCAATAGGACCGTGACTACGAGTGGATGCTGCTGAAATCAATTGGAGCATTCTGAAAATTTAATTGGATTTATTATATTTATTATCCAATCAAGGTGAGAGATCTAAACCACAAAAATTTATTTTTGAATAAACAAATTGTTAAGTGTATATGTGGTTAGAAATTTGACATCATATCATTTGCTATGCTATAACGATGGATTTGATACCATTATATTTGCCATGCTATAACGATGGATTTGATACCATTACATTTGCTATGCTATAACGATGGATTTGATACCATTACATTTGCTATGCTATAACGATGGATTTGATACCATTATATTTGCCATGCTATAACGGTGGATTTGATACCATTACATTTGCTATGCTATAACGATGGATTTGATACCATTACATTTGCTATGCTATAACGATGGATTTGATACCATTATATTTGCCATGCTATAACGATGGATTTGATACCATTATATTTGCCATGCTATAACGATGGATTTGATACCATTATATTTGCCATGTTATGACACAAGAAATTGACACCATTATTTTTGCGATGTTATGACATGTAAAAATTGACGTTGTATGTAGCGTAGTGTTTTGACAGTAAGTTTTGGAAACAAATGGCAATGTAAATGTAATTGACATTTTTGTCAATACTAAAATTAGAACATGAGCACCGTATGTGATTGACGTCTTTGTCAATATTAGAAAAGGAACACATTTGCATAAAATGATATTTTGTCAAAATAGAAAAATAAGAAGTTGCATTTGCATAAAATGATATTTTGTCAAAATAGAAAAATAGGAACTTGCATTGCATAAAATGATATTTTGTCAAAATAGAAAAATAGGAAGTTGCATTGCATAAAATGATATTTTGTCAAAATAGAAAAATAGGAACTTGCATTGCATAAAATGATATTTTGTCAAAATAGAAAAATAGGAACTTGCATTGCATAAAATGATATTTTGTCAAAATAGAAAAATAGGAAGTTGCATTGCATAAAATGATATTTTGTCAAAATAGAAAAATAGGAACTTGCATTGCATAAAATGATATTTTGTCAAAATAGAAAAATAGGAACTTGCATTGCATAAAATGATATTTTGTCAAAATAGAAAAATAGGAAGTTGCATTGCATAAAATGATATTTTGTCAAAATAGAAAAATAGGAAGTTGCATTGCATAAAATGATATTTTGTCAAAATAGAAAAATAGGAAGTTGCATTGCATAAAATGATATTTTGTCAAAATAGAAAAATAGGAAGTTGCATTGCATAAAATGATATTTTGTCAAAATAGAAAAATAGGAACTTGCATTGCATAAAAATGATATTTTGTCAAAATAGAAAAATAGGAAGTTGCATTGCATAAAATGATATTTTGTCAAAATAGAAAAATAGGAACTTGCATTGCATAAAAATGATATTTTGTCAAAATAGAAAAATAGGAAGTTGCATTGCATAAAATGATATTTTGTCAAAATAGAAAAATAGGAACTTGCATTGCATAAAATGATATTTTGTCAAAATAGAAAAATAGGAAGTTGCATTGCATAAAATGATATTTTGTCAAAATAGAAAAATAGGAACTTGCATTGCATAAAATGATATTTTGTCAAAATAGAAAAATAGGAAGTTGCATTGCATAAAATGATATTTTGTCAAAATAGAAAAATAGGAAGTTGCATTGCATAAAATGATATTTTGTCAAAATAGAAAAATAGGAAGTTGCATTGCATAAAATGATATTTTGTCAAAATAGAAAAATAGGAACTTGCATTGCATAAAAATGATATTTTGTCAAAATAGAAAAATAGGAAGTTGCATTGCATAAAATGATATTTTGTCAAAATAGAAAAATAGGAACTTGCATTGCATAAAATGATATTTTGTCAAAATAGAAAAATAGGAACTTGCATTGCATAAAATGATATTTTGTCAAAATAGAAAAATAGGAACTTGCATTGCATAAAATGATATTTTGTCAAAATAGAAAAATAGGAACTTGCATTGCATAAAATGATATTTTGTCAAAATAGAAAAATAGGAAGTTGCATTGCATAAAATGATATTTTGTCAAAATAGAAAAATAGGAAGTTGCATTGCATAAAATGATATTTTGTCAAAATAGAAAAATAGGAAATGAAACATAGGAGAAGAAAAAAGTTGCATTGCTATGACCGTCTTGGAAATACCTTTCCAACGATATAAGCTACGCTAAAATCCAACGGTTAGATTTGAGAAAAGTAAAAATCAAAATGGATGGAAAACGGCGACAAAGTCGCCTCTGACCTGAAGCGTCGTTAATTAAAGAAATTAATTATATTAAATAATTAAGGCAAGGACTTATTGTTATAAGACAACATAATGACATGAAATGTGTTTTTCTCTAAATTATGAACGCGAGATTGTTTGGGAAGTCCGGGTTCATCCCATTCCAAACGGTTTTACGATTTCAAGAATCTAAATATGAAGACGGCGTATGAAGACCGTAAACCTTCCCTCGAATGGACAACGACCAAGACTCTGAATTGGGTAGCTCCCGATTTACGAGTCGGGGTAATTGGCCAAACGTACGCGTTGATTTCACGGGTTTGACCCTAGTTCAGACCTAGAGCATGGGTGTAAATGGATGGTATGTCTGACACCGTATCCCATTAAATATCATGTTGTCGATGTTCTGCTAATGTAAAAATGTTGGTGGTAGAGAAGTCATCCTCTACTTAACACCCGTTTATATGTTGGCAGACGGTCGATGGTACGGTATGGAATGACGGTGTGGCGTGCTAAGACGAAATGATCAGGGTTTCTTGTTGAAAAGCAAAATTCTGTGGTATGGTATGCACGACCTCACGAGCCTCACAAACCGGTAGAGTCTAAAAAGGGGGAAGGGAACGCAGGGAAAGTAGCACGTTTCTTTCTAGTTAGTAGTCATTTTACTTTTTGGAGGATGATGAAATGAGGCGCCTCGGATAGGTCCTATAGGACCGGGAAACGTGTGCTTAGGAATAACTAATCCTCTAAGCTGTATGTGAGGACCGGCCCTGCCATTTCCAAGGGTTAACTGCGGGTAATCCTGGGGCATTAACTAGAGTGTCTCGAATCGGTAAGGAGTCCTCCCTAGCCTGGACTCATGATGGAAACCCAAATTTCCAATACGACCCCGACGGATTTGATTTGTATTACTAGTATTGGAGGCATAATATATGGTACCTATGCTTCCTAGGATTAATACATTGCTTTGAATTGTCTTAAAACATATACACCCTAATAATAATATTAGTTTCGTATTTGGCGTATTTAGCATGTTTAACCACCATAAGGTAAAACTCTATCCTCTTGGTGTGCGTTGCATTGTGTGATGGGACCTGAGTCTTATGGTGGTTTCATTTTTCAAAAGACATTGCGCTGTGTTACGTTTTATTTATTTGTACTGACACTGTAGTTATGCACGGCAATCCATTGGTACAACCCGTTCCGCGTTAGCGGCGTGGTCCTTGGATTTGCTTTATTAGTATGAGTAATTTTAGTTAAGAACTCTCACACCAGTCCCACGACTGACCCATTGTTTGTTTCACCTTTTTGCAAACTTGGGTGCCCTCTCTTCTACACGGGCAGCCAAGTAGACAGGTTCTCTTTCTGCTTGGAGTTTCTTTGGAGCTACTTTTATCTTTTCGCTTGGAGTTGCTTTTGGTGAAGATAAGGTGATGGAGCTTTGAAGACCTATCTTTTCGTTTATCGCATTTTTCTTTCCTTTTATTTTCAGACTTATTTCCATTCCACGTTGTTTTATTTGGAGTTGGAACTTATGCAATTCTCTGAAAACCTGCTGTAATAATTTTGATTCTGTGACTGTGGATTTTCTATTGCTGATGACATTATATATCCGCTGCTATAATGTTGTTGTTATATGGATTTCCTGTACTATGTTGTTTTCTGTGATTTGTTGTACTATATTTATGTTGTATTCCATATGATTTCTCCTTGCTTTCACTTGTGGAAGTTTGGGGTTGTCACAGTTGGTATCAGAGCTTTGGTTTACAAAGCGGGATATAACATATTTATAGTAACACGTTTACGTAGAATCACATTATTCTACGGCGAACATTTCATAAGAATACATAATAGTCGGTCACTTTATCATCATCTTTTATCTATCCTTTTTCCTTATCACTTCTTAAAAATCATCGTCATTAAGGTCGTTCTGACTCTTCCCTTGATTGTACAGAACCAACTTAAAATGAGTACCGCTGCTGCAAGAGCTGCTAGAGCCGCTAGGAGGAGGCAAAATACCACTGAAACCGAGGAGCCCACTGTCCAACAACAACCACCACCACCGCCGCCACCCTTTGACTTGGACAAGGTGGCAAAGAAGTTCAAGAATTTGGGTGGAGTTCCATTCACCGGTTCTGAGACCGTGGTACAAGCTCAGGCGTGGCTGAAAAATTGTGAAAAGATATTTGGAGGACTGGGACTTGATGATCAGAGAAAAAGATTCACTGCAGCATGGCATCTTCAAGGTGAAGCGCAAAACTGGTGGGAGGTAGTCAACATTGGAGGCGACGAAGATAATATGTCTTGGGATAGATTTAAAGAGCTTTTCAACGACAAATACATTCCGAGGCAGGAGGTAGAAAGGCTACACGATGAATTCGCCAATCTGAGGCAAGGCGAAAAGTCCATTTCAGAGTATGTTCGTAGGTTCGAGGACCTTTCCCGTTACGCACCTGAACTGATTCGTGATGACTTTCAGAAGAATAAGAGATTCATAAATGGCCTTGCAAGGAAATATATTGACAGAGTCACTGCCCACATCGACCTTTCCTTCAATAAGTTGGTGGAGTTCGCTTGCCGTTATGAGGAGAATGACAAGAAGGTTTCTCAGCAGGACAGGGAGAGGAGCTTAGCCAACAACAACAAAAGGAAACAACCAGAAAAGAAAGCTGAAGGCAGTAATTCTGGAGCTGCTAAGACATTTGACAAATCCAAGGTCCAATGTTACAACTGTCAGAAGTTCGGGCATTATAGCAAAGACTGCAGGGGTCCGAAGAGGGCCAGAGGTGATGATAGCAAAGATTGCTACAACTGCCATAAAAAGGGCCATATTAAGGCCAATTGCCCACTGTTGAAAGGAGCTCAGATTGCACATGTTTATGAGGGAGCGGGTACACCATCTTCCTCTTCACCTACTGAGGGAGGTAAGTCTGATGTTCTGGATGGTACTGTTTCTATTAAAAATATTCCTGTTACTGCTTTATTTGACACGGGTGCGTCAAGGAGTTTTATTTCTAGCAACGCAGTTAAAAAGTTGAGAATAAAACAACGAAGCCTTAAAGAGCCAATTAATGTTCATAATCCTGTAGGAGATTCCATCTCTCCAGGATTATTCTGTAAAGTACCAGTATCCTACTCTCGTTTCAAATTTCCATTTAACTTGATCATCATGGATTTTTCCGAATTTGATATTATCCTTGGTCTTGATTGGCTAACAAAATATGACGCTGAAGTACTATGTTCTGAAAGAGTAGTGAAGGCAAAACCAGGTTTCGGAAGCACCGTTGCTATACCTTGCCAGGGCTTAAAGCCAGACAGGAAAGCTTTTTGGTCTTCCTTAGAAGTCACGCCCATATCTTCAGAGAATATTCCCATTGTCAAGGATTATGCGGACGTATTTGAAGAAGTAGATAGTTTACCACCGCGAAGGGAAATCGATTTCAGAATCGATCTGGTCCCTAATGCAAGGCCGGTAGTTCATGCTGTTCGAAGAATGACTCCTAAAGAAAAAGAAGAGTTGAGTACTCAAACCAAACAGCTCCTAAAGAAGGGATTAATACGGCCTAGCTTTTCCAATTGGGGTGCAGCTGTGGTGTTTGTCCCTAAATCTGACGGCACTCTGAGGCTCTGTGTGGATTGCCGCGATCTCAATAAGCAAACCTTAAAGAACAAATATCCCTTGCCTCGTATAGATGATCTGATGGACAATTTAAATGGAGCCAAGGTGTTTTCAAAGATGGACCTAGCCACAGGTTTCCACCAACTTCGCATAGCCGAAGAATGCATCCCTTTGACCGCTTTCAGAGGGCCTGACTTATTCTACGAATGGTTGGTAATGCCGTTCGGTCTGTGCAATGCTCCAGCCTATTTTGTTGACTTGATGAATAGGGTCTTTAGAGAGGTCTTGAATAAATTCGTACTAGTCTTCATTGATGATATCTTGATCTTTTCTAAAACCAAGGAGGAGCATGAAGGGCATCTAAAAGAAGTGCTAGAGATTCTGCAAAGAAATGTTCTAAAAGCAAAATTTTCAAAATGCACATTTTGGCAAGAGGAGGTAAAATTCTTGGGCCATGTTGTGTCAAAAGAAGGAATTGCTGTGGACCCAAGCAAAATTTCCGCCATTCAAGATTGGAAGCAGCCCACTACACCCACTGAAGTAAGAAGTTTCCTAGGGTTGGCTGGATATTACAGAAAGTTCGTCCAAAACTTTGCCAAGCTATCTGGCCCTTTAACATAGCTCACAAAGAAAAACACCAAGTTCATTTGGATAGCAGAGTGTGAGGAGTCCTTCCAAAAGCTAAAGGAGAGTTTGACCACTGCCCCCGTGTTAACCATCATCGATGGCAACCAAGATTTAGCTGTCTATACCGATGCTTCTCAAAGTGGGGGTCTTGGCGCAGTATTGATGCAAAGGGGCAAAGTTGTTGCATATGCAAGCCGTCAACTAAAGCCGCATGAGAAAAATTATCGTGTCCATGACCTAGAACTTTTAGCCATAGTTTTTGCTTTAAAAATTTGGAGGCATTACCTCTTGGGCGAAAAATTCGACTTATTCACAGACCATCAATCTTTGAAATATCTCTTCAATCAAAAGGACTTGAATTTAAGGCAGCTAAGGTGGCTGGAATTTCTTGCGGCGTATGGTCTCGACATCTTGTATACGCCAGGGAAAGCCAATGTTGTGGCAGACGCACTCAGTAGAAAAGCTGCCATGGTCGCAAACTTTTTAGTTACCCCTTCTTTGATTGATAAAATTTCTTCCCTTCAAAAGGAAGATAAGTTTATTCAAAGAATGATTAAGAGTATTCAAGAAGGAGAGAGCACGAGCTTTCAAATAGATCAAAGGGGAGCCCTTAGGTTGCTAGGGAGGATCTGTGTTCCAAAAATCCCAGAGCTCATCAGGGATGTTTTAAATGAAGGGCACAAATCAAAGCTTTCCATCCACCCAGGCGTTAGCAAGATGTATCATGATCTAAAGCGCACGTTTTGGTGGAAAGATATGAAGAGGGATATATCCATTTACGTGAGTAGATGTCCTACATGTCAACGAGTGAAGAGCGATCAACAAAAGCCTGCAGGATTGTTGCAGCCATTGCCAGTACCCGAAGGGAAGTGGGACCAAGTCTCCATGGATTTTATAGATGGTTTGCCCCGTACTAGGAAAGGGAATGACAGCATTTGGGTGATCGTGGACCACTTCACCAAGGTCGCTCATTTCATACCTGTCAAGTCCACCAGAACTGCTCAAAGGCTGGCACAAATTTATCTTAAAGAAATAGTCAGGCTATATGGGTATTAAGACTAAATCTTTCCTTTTTCCATCATTTTCTAAATGAAAATTTTCATGTCTAACCAAAGAAAATCTTTTGTTTTAAATAGTGTTCCTAGCAGCATTGTTAGTGACCGTGACCCTATCTTCACTAGCAAGTTTTGGGAGGCATTCCAAAATGAATTGGGAACAAAATTAAATCTCAGCACCGCATACCACCCTCAGACAGACGGCCAAACTGAGAGGGTGAATCGCATTCTTGAAGATTTGTTGCGAGCTTGCATACTCGATTATGGAGGTTCTTGGGAGGATCACTTGCATTTAGTTGAATTCTCATATAACAATAGCTATCAGGCAAGTTTGAAGATGGCTCCGTTCGAAGCCTTATATGATAAGCCATGTAGATCGCCAGCCTGTTGGATTGAAAAAGGAGATCGCCTTGTTTTAGGTCCAGACATGATCCGAGAAGCTTCAGACAAAGTTGATAAAATTAAGAAGCGGTTGCTGGCTGCCCAAAGCCGACAGAAAAGCTATGCAGACAAGCGTAGAAGAGATTTGCAATTCTCTGTTGGTGACCATGTGTACTTGAAGGTTTCTCCTCTAAGGGGTGTGATTCGATTTGGGAAGTTTGGGAAATTGGCGCCAAGATTCATTGGTCCATTCCCTATTCTCGAAAGGATTGGTACTCTGGCTTATCTAGTGCAACTGCCCGACTGGCTGCCAGGAGTGCATGATGTGTTTCATGTGTCCCAACTCCGCCAGCATGTGCATGACCCAGATTTGATTGAAGATGAGCTAAATCAGCAAGTCATGGATATTACTCCAAGTCTAACGGTGAGGAAAGAGCCGATAAAGATTATTGGCAAAGAAACCCGAGCTCTGAGGAATAAAAGAATCAACCTAGTCAAAGTGCAGTGGAGTGGCGATCCTAGGGACTGCACTTGGGAGACTGAGGAGAGTTTCAAAAAGGCCTATCCCAAATGCAGAGTGGATATCTCAGATTAGATTTTATTTTGAGGTACGCTTAATCATTTCAGTATTTTCTGTGCTGATTCCTACTCTTCTGTTTTCCTTTTTCCTTTTCGAGGACGAAAAGTTCTTAAGGAGGGGAGATTGTAATGACCCGAAAATCTGAACCAGTTTGAAAATTTTATTTTAAGATATTTTGTTGGGTTTTTGAGTCGAAATTTCAAATTTTAAATAACTTTGAAGCAGTTGAAAATGACCATTTTGCAAACGACCTCGGAATCCGACGAAACCACTTTCATTGGATCCGGAATGTCATTATATGGCTAAGTTTCAATTTTTAGAATTTTTCGATTTAATATGTGAGCGTGGCGTAAGAAACTGTGTTTGGTCAAATACAGTTGAAATTGAACGACGTGAAAATAGCCATTTTTCAAAAGTGCTCAGAATTGAACGAAACAAATTTTGTTGTGATCGTATCGTCATAAGAAAGCCAAAAATAATTTTTCCGGATTTTTCTGAGTCAGTATGTGGCCTCAGGAAATTATGTACGTTCGAATTTAAATTAAACAATTTAATTTGAAAATAAAATAAAACCAGTCTGTAACTTCAGAATTGGACCATGGGGATAGCACCATCGCGTTCAGAAGGCATGAAAATGTTAAGATCGACAGTCGTTGAGCGCGAATCAGAGATCATATGAGAGAATGGTAATTTCTCGGATAAATTAATTAATTAATTAATAATTAGAAAACCCTAAAATACATGTATAAATACGGACCGTATGCCGCTACAGTGCTTCTTCTTCCTCGTCAAATACAAGCCGCCGAAACCCATTAATCACCAAAACTTTGAAATCCATTTTCTCCCTCGTTCCTCAACGATTTTTAGCAAACTTTACACCGTTTCGAAGAGGAGACAAAGACCTTCAAGCTCCGACCAGTTGCACCCGCTCTCGTCCACCGTACAGGCCGCCACCTCCACCCGAACGCCCGCCGCCGCAAGCCCCGCCGCGCCGCCAGCAGCCGATCGCACCCCACCCCCTTGCCGGCGCACCTGCGTCTCTCGTAGCCGGTCATCGTCGCGAAGACGGTTCATGAAACCATCGCCTGTAGCTCGCGAAAACTGGATCCAAAGATTTGAACGAATTCTGAAAATTCAAAGGTATATTTTAGTTCAGATTTTGTAACGCTTCTGGTCGTGACAGAAACAGTTGTGAAAAGTCAGTTCTATTAAAACGTTGTTAACTTATTCGTATGAATTCGGATTCTGAAATTTTCAGAACCAATAGGACCGTGACTACGAGTGGATGCTGCTGAAATCAATTGGAGCATTCTGAAAATTTAATTGGATTTATTATATTTATTATCCAATCAAGGTGAGAGATCTAAACCACAAAAATTTATTTTTGAATAAACAAATTGTTAAGTGTATATGTGGTTAGAAATTTGACATCATATCATTTGCTATGCTATAACGATGGATTTGATACCATTATATTTGCCATGCTATAACGATGGATTTGATACCATTACATTTGCTATGCTATAACGATGGATTTGATACCATTACATTTGCTATGCTATAACGATGGATTTGATACCATTATATTTGCCATGCTATAACGGTGGATTTGATACCATTACATTTGCTATGCTATAACGATGGATTTGATACCATTACATTTGCTATGCTATAACGATGGATTTGATACCATTACATTTGCTATGCTATAACGATGGATTTGATACCATTATATTTGCCATGCTATAACGATGGATTTGATACCATTATATTTGCCATGTTATGACACAAGAAATTGACACCATTATTTTTGCGATGTTATGACATGTAAAAATTGACGTTGTATGTAGCGTAGTGTTTTGACAGTAAGTTTTGGAAACAAATGGCAATGTAAATGTAATTGACATTTTTGTCAATACTAAAATTAGAACATGAGCACCGTATGTGATTGACGTCTTTGTCAATATTAGAAAAGGAACACATTTGCATAAAATGATATTTTGTCAAAATAGAAAAATAAGAAGTTGCATTTGCATAAAATGATATTTTGTCAAAATAGAAAAATAGGAACTTGCATTGCATAAAATGATATTTTGTCAAAATAGAAAAATAGGAACTTGCATTGCATAAAATGATATTTTGTCAAAATAGAAAAATAGGAACTTGCATTGCATAAAATGATATTTTGTCAAAATAGAAAAATAGGAACTTGCATTGCATAAAATGATATTTTGTCAAAATAGAAAAATAGGAACTTGCATTGCATAAAATGATATTTTGTCAAAATAGAAAAATAGGAACTTGCATTGCATAAAATGATATTTTGTCAAAATAGAAAAATAGGAACTTGCATTGCATAAAATGATATTTTGTCAAAATAGAAAAATAGGAACTTGCATTGCATAAAATGATATTTTGTCAAAATAGAAAAATAGGAACTTGCATTGCATAAAATGATATTTTGTCAAAATAGAAAAATAGGAACTTGCATTGCATAAAATGATATTTTGTCAAAATAGAAAAATAGGAACTTGCATTGCATAAAATGATATTTTGTCAAAATAGAAAAATAGGAACTTGCATTGCATAAAATGATATTTTGTCAAAATAGAAAAATAGGAACTTGCATTGCATAAAATGATATTTTGTCAAAATAGAAAAATAGGAACTTGCATTGCATAAAATGATATTTTGTCAAAATAGAAAAATAGGAACTTGCATTGCATAAAATGATATTTTGTCAAAATAGAAAAATAGGAACTTGCATTGCATAAAATGATATTTTGTCAAAATAGAAAAATAGGAACTTGCATTGCATAAAATGATATTTTGTCAAAATAGAAAAATAGGAAGTTGCTTTGCATAAAAATGATATTTTGTCAAAATAGAAAAATAGGAAGTTGCATTTCATAAAATGATATTTTGTCAAAATAGAAAAATAGGAAGTTGCATTGCATAAAATGATATTTTGTCAAAATAGAAAAATAGGAACTTGCATTGCATAAAAATGATATTTTGTCAAAATAGAAAAATAGGAAGTTGCATTGCATAAAATGATATTTTGTCAAAATAGAAAAATAGGAACTTGCATTGCATAAAAATGATATTTTGTCAAAATAGAAAAATAGGAACTTGCATTGCATAAAATGATATTTTGTCAAAATAGAAAAATAGGAACTTGCATTGCATAAAATGATATTTTGTCAAAATAGAAAAATAGGAAGTTGCATTGCATAAAATGATATTTTGTCAAAATAGAAAAATAGGAACTTGCATTGCATAAAATGATATTTTGTCAAAATAGAAAAATAGGAACTTGCATTGCATAAAATGATATTTTGTCAAAATAGAAAAATAGGAAGTTGCATTGCATAAAATGATATTTTGTCAAAATAGAAAAATAGGAAGTTGCATTGCATAAAATGATATTTTGTCAAAATAGAAAAATAGGAAATGAAACATAGGAGAAGAAAAAAGTTGCATTGCTATGACCGTCTTGGAAATACCTTTCCAACGATATAAGCTACGCTAAAATCCAACGGTTAGATTTGAGAAAAGTAAAAATCAAAATGGATGGAAAACGGCGACAAAGTCGCCTCTGACCTGAAGCGTCGTTAATTAAAGAAATTAATTATATTAAATAATTAAGGCAAGGACTTATTGTTATAAGACAACATAACGACATGAAATGTGTTTTTCTCTAAATCATGAACGCGAGATTGTTTGGGAAGTCCGGGTTCATCCCATTCCAAACGGTTTTACGATTTCAAGAATCTAAATATGAAGACGGCGTATGAAGACCGTAAACCTTCCCTCGAATGGACAACGACCAAGACTCTGAATTGGGTAGCTCCCGATTTACGAGTCGGGGTAATTGGCCAAACGTACGCGTTGATTTCACGGGTTTGACCCTAGTTCAGACCTAGAGCATGGGTGTAAATGGATGGTATGTCTGACACCGTATCCCATTAAATATCATGTTGTCGATGTTCTGCTAATGTAAAAATGTTGGTGGTAGAGAAGTCATCCTCTACTTAACACCCGTTTATATGTTGGCAGACGGTCGATGGTACGGTATGGAATGACGGTGTGGCGTGCTAAGACGAAATGATCAGGGTTTCTTGTTGAAAAGCAAAATTCTGTGGTATGGTATGCACGACCTCACGAGCCTCACAAACCGGTAGAGTCTAAAAAGGGGGAAGGGAACGCAGGGAAAGTAGCACGTTTCTTTCTAGTTAGTAGTCATTTTACTTTTTGGAGGATGATGAAATGAGGCGCCTCGGATAGGTCCTATAGGACCGGGAAACGTGTGCTTAGGAATAACTAATCCTCTAAGCTGTATGTGAGGACCGGCCCTGCCATTTCCAAGGGTTAACTGCGGGTAATCCTGGGGCATTAACTAGAGTGTCTCGAATCGGTAAGGAGTCCTCCCTAGCCTGGACTCATGATGGAAACCCAAATTTCCAATACGACCCCGACGGATTTGATTTGTATTACTAGTATTGGAGGCATAATATATGGTACCTATGCTTCCTAGGATTAATACATTGCTTTGAATTGTCTTAAAACATATACACCCTAATAATAATATTAGTTTCGTATTTGGCGTATTTAGCATGTTTAACCACCATAAGGTAAAACTCTATCCTCTTGGTGTGCGTTGCATTGTGTGATGGGACCTGAGTCTTATGGTGGTTTCATTTTTCAAAAGACATTGCGCTGTGTTACGTTTTATTTATTTGTACTGACACTGTAGTTATGCACGGCAATCCATTGGTACAACCCGTTCCGCGTTAGCGGCGTGGTCCTTGGATTTGCTTTATTAGTATGAGTAATTTTAGTTAAGAACTCTCACACCAGTCCCACGACTGACCCATTGTTTGTTTCACCTTTTTGCAAACTTGGGTGCCCTCTCTTCTACACGGGCAGCCAAGTAGACAGGTTCTCTTTCTGCTTGGAGTTTCTTTGGAGCTACTTTTATCTTTTCGCTTGGAGTTGCTTTTGGTGAAGATAAGGTGATGGAGCTTTGAAGACCTATCTTTTCGTTTATCGCATTTTTCTTTCCTTTTATTTTCAGACTTATTTCCATTCCACGTTGTTTTATTTGGAGTTGGAACTTATGCAATTCTCTGAAAACCTGCTGTAATAATTTTGATTCTGTGACTGTGGATTTTCTATTGCTGATGACATTATATATCCGCTGCTATAATGTTGTTGTTATATGGATTTCCTGTACTATGTTGTTTTCTGTGATTTGTTGTACTATATTTATGTTGTATTCCATATGATTTCTCCTTGCTTTCACTTGTGGAAGTTTGGGGTTGTCACAGCTGAGTTACAAGATATTCTTGTTGAACTCCAGTGTATCGTTCCTAGAGTACACTGATCGGAAGGTGGTTCCATACCTTGTCATAGTTGGGAATCCATTATCCAATACGTGCTTGCGATTTTGATTGTATACCATATATGTAGAACGTGAGATGAAAGCGTTTCTGCTAGTTGATATCTATTTGTACATAGACATTATTATAATATCAAAAGGTTTTTGATATAAAGATATTTTGGATTCTCATAAGGTAAAAACCCGTTCCGTTCTGCGGCGTGGTCTTATGAGATATCGTTTACTGATCATATACCTGTTTAAACTGTTTTACTCATACCAGTCCCATGACTGACCCGGAGTTTATTTGTTTTGTTTTCCCTAAACTCTTGGGTGCCTAATTTTGTACGGGCAGTCAAGTAGTCAGGAATTTACAGATATACTGGAAGGGCGTGGAGCAGGAGGCTTCAAGATCATATAGCTATAGTTATTTCCGCTGTGTTGTAAGTGTTGTACTCTGATAAGTGCTATTGTATACATAACTGTTATATTTCAAAGTTATGTTATCTATTATATGTTATTCGTTCCGCTGTGAGGTTCGTGTTACTCTGATGTTGTGTTCTTCTTCTTCTTCTATTCTAAGTTTCTATCTTATCTATCCTCACCCTCTGACTTCTTTTTATTAGTTTCTTGAATTTCCAGTGCGATTTGGGTTGGACTTGTGTTATTTAGTCAGCTCAAATTCCCCCGGATTTTCGGGTTACTACAATCATTATATTTCTGTTGAGAATAAAATCCTATTTTTGAATGAAATTTTATATTTAAATAAGGTAATATAGTTCACTCATACTGCCTAAATGAAAGCATCTAGTTAGGATATAACTTTGTGTTAAAACTCTATTTCTTTGTTGTAATGTTAGCTTTAAAGAAATGTAAAAATTTGATAATGTTTAGGCTTTTGTTATAAATCCTAAACTGAAGCTATATTAAGGGGATTGAATCCTGTAAAAACGTATCTTGATATTATACATATATTGTATGTAATGCCATGATGCTTATGTTTATATGCATTGATAAGGAAGGTTGGCATAAAAATATATAAGTGTAGCCAGGAACATGCTTATATATGCATGTAAAATGTTTTGTGTGCCAGCTAAGTTCATACAAAAGAAATAAGAACTGATACATAATGTACAAGCTGTGAATAATAAGACATTAATATAGGTATACTAGGAGGACTTGTAAATGTATATAACCAAGTCCTAGTTTGGTAAGTACAAGTATATCTAATGACTAATAGCTTAGATAGATTAGGATATTATATATATATATATGTGTGTGTGTGTGTGTGTGTGTGTGTATGAAATGTACATGTATATCTGACATAATCCTGTTGAACCAGGGCAGCAGGCTGCACTTTTAATTAAAGTCTAAAACCTAAGAATAATATATGCATGTACAAAGCCTTAATGACTTAGTTGTTGTATTTATATATAAAAATTTCCCTTATTCAATATATTTTAGTTTAAATGAAAATCAAATACCCCGGGATATCAAAAGGGACCACTTTATAACTCGATTATATAATATAGCAAATTTTAAAACCCTTTTGCAATAATTTTGGAGCATGGACAAAAGACACAATGATATATCAACATATAATCTGATAGTTTATATGCATAAAATATACATAATGTGTGTGTATATATATATATATATATATATATATATTTGCAAGTGACATTTATGTAAGGAAAACATGTGCTTAAACCCTGTTTGGCTATGTAATGCTTAGTTAACCTTAAACTGAGTGGTTTATTTTTAAAATATACTCTAATAAATTAAGAAAAAGTTACTTATGTATCTTTACATAATAGGTTAAATTTTGATGGTATACACTAATATTTTTATATTGCTAAAAGAAGATCCAGAAATTAAATGACTAGAAAGAGATGACCCTTGAGAAGATGACACTGATTTGTGTAAATTACAAACAAATTGTAACAATCCAAAGTTTTAATAAAGAAATTTAAATAAAAGATTAATAAAATCAATAATAATTAGAAAAATAAGGGGAACTAGGCAACGAGGGTTATGTCATTGGCACTATTACAAAATTCTGTTTAAGATAGACATTTGCTTTGCTGAAATCTAACTTAAAACAAAGAATTTACAAATAAAAGATGGAAACCAGAATTTAAATTAAAAACTGAAAATAAAAAATGTATATACTAAAATTCAAACGTTAGAGATGGGATGACCAGCCACGAAGGTGTAACGACCTGGAAAATTCGATGCTCGAATTTCAACAATAATACATAATCCCGTATTACTTGCCAAAAACCCAAGTATTGAAAACCCAAATTGTTAATAGAAAGAGTTAGAGGGTGAGAAAAGAAAGAAAGAAATATTAGAATAGAAGAATATGAAGATCAGAGCCTTATAGTGGAATGGACAAAATATAATAATCAACAATACTTTATTCAAAGAAAACTGTATACATATGATTACTGAGTACAACACAGTTCAATGCAACTCGCACGGTAGAATAACTACTAATAGAAAATACGGAATTACGTCTCGAATCCGTCTGGCAATATACTTGGTCGGACCCGAGCACTGTAATATCCCGCATTTTACGCATCGGAAGATCATAAAATATTTTTATTTTATTCCCTGACGGTTGGATCATTCTCATCTTTTAATATGTTGCTTATGGGGATGTGAGACATGTCCATAATTTTTACCGATTTTGTTTGTGACCATTTTGCCCCTGTCGGTCTTGTTTAGGGCATAACCTTTGACTCAGGTGGAATCAGAGGGTGAGAACCGCGCTATTGGAAAGGAAACGATGATTGTCTTTTCGTAGATTGGTTACATTAAAGATATGGCTTAGTGGTTTGGGAGGAATCGTTGTTTTAATTTTTTTTCTGTTGGTTGTCCAGGTTTGGTAAGCCATAATGGGTTGAATTGGAGAGGCCCGTTAGTGGGCTGATGGGAGAGTATAAATAGGGGTGAGGGATATGGGAAATGGTTTTGTTTTTCATTTCCTTATTGGGTGGCCTTGTGCTCCTCCTTCCTCTAACACCTTTCCACCATTAAAAATCCAAATTTAAGGAGGGAAATCATAGATCTACACCATTGGAGGCTAGATCTACATCATTTCAAGGGCGAATTCATTGAATCGATTAGTTTGGGTTGAATTGCTCGCTGTCCGGATTCATAATTCTATGATTTTAGTTATTTTGGAGAATCAGTGAATGATTTACATCTCTCACATGAATGCAATGAAGTATATGAGTGTTTTTGCATGTTTCTCATCAATTGCAAGTGTTTTACCATAGATCTATATCATTATATGGCCATTTTCATATGAATCACCCTATGATCTAATTTAGCAAGTTTAACCGGTTGATTTCATACCATTTCATATGTTTATGCAAGTTAGATCTCTCATTTTGATCATATGTTCATCTTAACGGTTTTTGGTGAAATTTACATCATTTTTGTGATAATCGTCATATTCATGTTTATTAGCAATGTTATGACATGTTTATGATTGTGTTTGATGATTTGGTTGAGTTTCGTCATTCGGCGAAGATTTGGTCGAAATCGGAGTTGAATTGCAATATGCAAGTTTTGGGTCGGCAATAAGTTGGATCGACTTAATGTTGGATCGACAATAAGTTGGGTCGTCCAAGTCAGAAACAGTGGGTCAGCCTAGTCAGAAAAAGTGGGTCGGCCTAGTCAGAAGAAGTTGGGTCGGCATAAAGTTGGGTCGGCCTATTCTGGTCAGCCAGTTTTTCCATTTCCGGTCGGCTATTTCTGGTCGGACATTTTCGGTGATGATGTGACTTCAAAGTGAATTCAACTGGGAAGTTTGGAAGTGTTCAGAAGTGTCCTAAATGGGGTGATAATGTTAGGAACCTTATATTGAAATTATTCGGTTCAATGGTGATGGTGGCTTCAACGAGAGTCAAGATGAGGATGTTCGAAATGATGTGATATGTTCGTTGATCGGTGTAGAGCAACGAATGGGAAGTCGACTCAAGGATGTATTGAGTTTGTGGATAATGGATACTCAAGGGGGACTTGTGTTAATGAATAGTCATTGGAGTTGATGGCTAGAGATACGAAGGCCAAGAGATTGTCGTTATCATAAGTTCTAGCAGACTCAAAGCAGGGGTACTTTGGGCAGTCATGAAGGGCCTCGTACCTTGGGCAATCGTGAAGGGCCTAGTTGTCGAGATTTGAGAAGACAAACATACAGGTCATGATGGCGTATGGAGTTGTGCTAGAACTGGGGTTACCATTAGCCCTTGACATATGGCAGTCATGATGGGTCGTCATACGATTAACGATGGTTTCAAAGCAGGATTGGCAGTGATAGCCAGAGTCAGTCATGGATGATTGGTTGTTCTATTTGTACAGTCTCATGTAGGTTGTCCAAAGTCGAAGAGATGTTTCTTGGGTGCTTGTTTGATATTGGCTTAAGCCTCTGGGGCTTGTACTTAAGGGATGTTAAATTCGATAAGGATGGTCTATATGAGATATATATATAATCTGGATGTTATGAGTGCTTTACCATGATTGAATGAGTGTTATGATTTCCATGGATGAATGGTTGAATTTCTTAATGTAAAGGCTATCACTGTCCGATGTGGGGGAAGATATGAGTTGAGTTCTTCTCTGATGGTTGGTAGATTCGTTTGTTAATATACCTATTCTCATATACTTTGTTGTTGAAGTTTGTTAACAGTTTTATCGCTCACTAAGATTGTTGTCTGACTCAAGGTTTTATGTTTCCTCTTATTACCTTGGGCTCCTCATCCGATTGTGGATGGGAAGATTAGGTAGCAGGTTATAGGTTATTTGTGAGGACGATGAAGTTGTGTGGAGGCGAGCGGGAGGTTGGCGTACCAGTTTTATTACTATCTAGTATTTCTATTTCCGTTATTGAGTGCTCTATGAGGGTTGTAGTGAGGCCTTATGTACAAACTTTGGTATTCGTTGGATAATCTTTCTGTATGTTGTTAAAGTTTGAAAAGTTTGCTATATGATGCTTCATTATTATTACCTATTGTATAAGTTCTATTATATTTTATCCTTGCGCTGTGAGTTCTACGACAGTTTCCACTTGTGTTTACATACTCTGATGATCGTCCATAGCTTCCTAGCACACCTTTCAGTGCATTCATTCTCTTGTTTAGTGCAGGGGTTATGGGCAGTCGTCACATTTGGTATCAGAGCTTTGGTTAACGATTTTAGCGAAGGTTCTAAGACGTAATTACGTATGAGAGACGTACTTGTAGATTTCAGTTGGATGCTTACTATATATATTAACATATATAGTAGTAGCGGTTGTATCTCTTTAGCAGTTTTTCTTGAAAGTGGCTAATTATTCTAAATTGCATATTTGAAATGAGTAGACAGGAATCAAGATACGCAGCTAGGGGAGGTAATACTGGAAGGGGGAATGGTGGTGAACCTAATTACCCGGCCATGTTTGAAGCCATGGCAGAAGCAATTATGCGATGGGTACCCGCTCTAGTGGCAGCAACGGTAGATGTTGGTGTGCGAGTTCCTAGAGTAGTAGATTTTGCAAAGCTGTGCAATGACTTTACATATCTGGGGGGACAACCATTCAAGGGATCTGAACCAGCTGAAGAGGTTCAGAGGTGGATGGATCCATGTGTCCGAATCTTTGGAGACTTGGGTATTAAAGATGCAATAAAAAGAAAGCTTGCATCAAGGCAGCTGCAGGGCAGGGCCATGGAATGGTGGAATTCTGTCACACTCGAGACTCCAGAGGAAGAGATTTCATAGGAGAAATTCCAAGCTAAGTTTGAAGCAAAGTTTATCTCCACTGCTCAGAAGTCCATTCTCTTTAAGAAGTTTATGGAATTGAAGCAGAATGGCAGATCAGTTCTTGACTATATCTCTGACTTTGAAGCTTTGTCTAGATATGCTTGTTCATACTTTGATACACCCTATCAGAAGAATGAGAATTTTGTCTTGGGTTTGGATGCTTATATCGGAAAGTCGTTAGTGGACCATCTTGATGATTCACTTGAGAAGATTGTGGAAAAAGTTATTCGTCATGAGAGCTTGTTTCCCAAGGAAGAAAATGTTGTCGCTGCAACTAAAGAGGCTCAGAGACCACAGCAAGGTGGTAATAATAAGAAGAGGAAGCAGCAACAGCAGAAGGGAAAAGATGGCCAAAAGAAACCTAAGAGTGAGGTGGTTTTCTTTAACTGCCAATAGAAAGGCCATTTTGCTAATGAGTGTAAGAATCTGAAGGTTGGGAGGAAGTGTCACAATTCTGGCAAGGCTGGGCATCTCAAAAAGGACTGTCCGAAACCGGCTAAAAGGGAAGCAGATTGTGAAGGCATATGCTTTGGAAGTCATGCCATCTTCTACAAGGGATCCTACTGCAGAGGAAAAGGGAAAGGGCGTCGTGGTGCAAGGTACTCTTTCTGTTAATGGTGTTTTAGTTCATGTGCGTTTTGATACTGGAGCATCGCACTTTTTAATTTGCAAGCTTGTGTGTCTTTTGGGTTTGGAACTTGAGATTTGTGATAGACCCTTCGTAGTGACTAATCCAGTTGGGGGTTCGTCAAATCTTTGGATGATATGTCGTGGTCTAGTGTTGTCGAGTCATGGTTGCTCTTTTGTGTGTGATTGCTTTGTTCTTAACTTCGTTGGGTTTGGGATCATCTTGGGCATGAATTGGCTCAAGAGGTATGCGGAATGGGTGAATTGCGAGAAGCTAGAGGTGAGGGTCGGGGATGTGGAAGGGCGAAAAGTATTGATTAGATGTAAGAGTGAAGAGGGTGTCTTCGTTAGCTATCTATATTCGCTAGGGATATTCCACAAGAAGACTTGTCATTTGTGCCGATAGCTGATGAGTATGAGGATGTCTTTAACGAGGTCAAAGGGTTGTCGCCGCATCGTGAGATCAAGTTTAGGATTGATTTGGTGAGGGTGCAAGACCAATCGTTATGCCTCTTAGGCGGATGGCGCCTAAGGAACAACGAGAGTTGGATGTGCAAGTTCATGACCTTTTGGGAAAAGGATTCATTCGGAGGAGTGTATCCGAATGGGGTGCACCGGTCATATTTGCAACCAAGGCAGAAGGCTCGTTAAGATTGTGTGTGGACTATCGTGAGTTGAACAAGGTAACTAAAAAGAACAAGTATCCGTTGCCAAGGATAGATGACTTGTTCGATCAGCTTCACGAGGCCAAAATATTTTCTCAGATAGATTTGGCAACGGGATTTCACCAGTTGAGAGTGGCTAAGGATAATGTACACGGTTTCTTTGAATGGTTGGTGATGCCATTTAGGTTGACTAACGCGCCAGCGTATTTTGTGGATCTTATGAATAGAGTATTCGGAGACCAGTTGAACAAGTTTGTGCTTGTGTTCATGGATGACATTCTGGTTTACTCCAAAAATGTGGAAGAACATAAGACGCACTTGAGAGTTGTGTTAGAGATCTTGCGAAAGCATCAGCTGATAGCTAAGTTTTCAAAGTGTCACTTCTGGAAGAATGAAGTGAGGTTCTTAGATCATGTTGTTTCTGGGAATGGGATAGCAGTTGACCCTGCTAAAGTGGCAGCAATCCAGGACTGGGATAGACCTAAGAGTGCGACGGATGTTCGGAGTTTCCTTGGGTTGGCAGGATATTACCGACGATTTATCAAAGATTTCTCCAAGCCAGCTGCACTGTTGATAGGATTGACAAAGAAGAACCAAGTGTTCACATGGTATGCAAAGTGTGAACAAGCGTTCGGAATCCTGAAGGAGAGACTGACGAGTGCTCTTGTGTTAACCATCCCGAGTAGGAATAAAGAGATGGTGGTATATACTGATGCATGTGGTACTGGACTAGGAGCAGTACTGATGCAAAAGGATAAGGTTGTGGCCTAAAGCCTCATGAGAAGAATTACCCAACTCATGATTTAGAGTTGGCGGCAATTGTATTTGCTCTGAAGATGTGGAAACATTACCTATTGGGAGTTCGATTCGAGTTGTTTACGGATCATAAGTCGTTGAAGTATCTTTTCTCCCAAAAGGATTTGAATCGTCGGCAACAAAGATAGTTAGAGTTTTTGGCATCATATGATTTTGATATAGCCATACTCCTGGCAAATGCAACGCAGTTGCAGATGCATTGAGTCGAAGAAACGCAAGTTTGGGAACGATGTTTTCGGAATAGAAGAGCCTCGAGTACTTGGCAAGGTTCTATTTCAGGCCAAGGTGTGAGTTGGAACCTGAAATGTTGGCAAGCTTGTCGATAAGACCTACTCTTATCAAAAGGATTGGAGAGAGCCAAAAGAAAGATGCGAAGCTTGTCGAGTTCATTCAGAAACTGGAACCAGAAGATAGAGAGTTCGAGGTCAATCGGGAAGGTTGGCTTCGAAAGCAAGGGAGAATAGTTGTTCCTGATATCGACGGATTGAGAAATGAGGTTCTGAGAGAATGTCATCACTCGAAGTTGATGATTCATCCCGGTGGAAATAAGATGTATCAGGACATGAAGAGAGTCTACTACTAGGACGGGATGAAGCGAGACATTGGGAAGTTCATTTCCAAATGCATGAGCTGTCAGTTGGTGAAAGCTGAACAGAAGAAGCCGAGTGGTTTGCTTCATCCATTGGAAGTTCCTACATGGAAATGGGAGCAGATATCGATGGACTACCTAGAACCAGGGCAGGAAATGAAGGAATTTAGGTCATCATGGATCCTTGACCAAAAACGCAAGGTTCATTCCTGTCAAGTCGACTAGGACGACATCGAAATTGGCTGAACTATATGTGAAATGGATAGTTCGATTCCATGGTGTCCCAAAGAGTATAGTGAGTGACCGAGATCCATTATTCACGAGTGGATTTTGGAAAAGTTTGCAAGAAGCTTTGGAAACCAAGTTGTGCTTGAGTATGACATATCATCACCAAACTGATGGTCAGACCGAGAGAGTCAATCGAGTTTTAGAAGATCTCCTGAGGGCTTGTGTGTTAGACTTTGGAGGATCATGGGAAGACCATCTACATCTACTCGAGTTTGCATATAATAATAGCTACCAGTCTAGCGTTGGGATGGCACCATACGAAGCATTGTATGGGAGGCCGTGCAGTTCTCCAGCTTGTTGGTTAGAAACTGGATATAAATTGGTACTGGGGCCAGAGATATTAGAGAAACCTCGGATTGTATCGAGGTAGTTCGGCAATGAATGAAGACAGCCCAGGACCGTCAGAAGAGTTACGTCGACAAGCATCATAAGGACTTGGAATTCGACGTGGGCGATATGGTTTTCGTGAAAGCTTTGCCGTTAAAGCACATGGTTAGATTTGGTAAGAAAGTAAAGTTAGCTCCAAGGTTTGTTGGACCATTTCCAATAGTCGAGCAAATTGGAAAGCTCGCATATAGATTGGAGTTACCCGAGAAGATGTCGAGTGTGCATAATGTGTTCCATGTGTCGTTTCTACATAAATTCATGCATGATTCAAATGTGGTGATATCTCCAGAGAAGTACGAAGACTTAGAAGTAGAGACCGCAGTTCCAAAATCTCATAAGCCACTTCGTGTTATGGGAAATGACACGAAACAGCTTAGGAGGAAGACGGTTAAGCTAGTCAAGGTACAATGGAGTTAAGATGGAGATGATTGTACTTGGGAGACGGAAGAGAGCATTTGCCCTTGTCAGTCTCGTATGGGGCATAACTTTTGACTCAGGTCGAATCAGAGGGTGAGACTTATGCCATTAGAAAAGGAATTGATGATTGCCTTTCTGTAGAGTGGTTACATTAAAGATCTGGCTCAGCGGTTTCGTTGTTTTAGGGTTTTTCAGTTGGCTGTCCAGGTTTGGTAAGCCATAATGGGTTGAATTGGAGAGGCCTATTAGTGGGCTGATGGGAGGGTATCAATAGGGGGTGAGGGATATGGGAAATGGTTTAGTTTTTCATTTCCTCATTGGGTGGCCTTGTGCTCCTCCTTCCTCTAACACCTTTCCACCATTAAAAATCCAAATCTAAGGAGGGAAATCATAGATCTACACCATTGGAAGCTAGTTCTACATCATTTCAAGGACGAATTCATCGGATCGAGGAGTTTGGGATAATTTCTCGCTGTTCGGATTCATAATTCTATCATTTTAGCTTTTTTGGAGAATCGGTGAGTGATTTACATCTCTCACATGAATGCAATGAAGTATATGAGTGTTTGTGCATGTTTTTCATCAAGTGCAAGTGCTTTACCGTAGATCTATATCATTATATGGCCATTTTCATATGAATCAACCTATGATCTAATTTAGCAAGTTTAACCGGTTGATTTCATACCATTTCATATGTTTATGCAAGTTAGATCTCTCATTTTGATCATATGTTCATTTTAATGGTTTTTGGTGAAATTTACATCATTTTTGTGATAATCGTCATATTCATGTTAATTAGAAATGTTATGACATGTTTGATGATTTGGTTGAGTTGGTTTCGTCGTTCGGCGAAGATTTGGTCGAAACTAGAGTTGAATTGCAATATGCAGGTTTTGGGTCAGCCATAAGTTGGATCGGCCTAAGGTTGGATTGGCCTAACGTTGGATCGGCCATAAGTTGGGTCGGCCTAGTCAGAAACAGTGGGTCAACCTAGTCAGAAAAAGTGGGTCGGCCTAGTCAGAAGAAGTTGGGTCGGCCATAGGTTGGGTCGGACTAAATTTGGGTCGGCATAAAGTGGGTCGGCATAAAGTTGGGTCGGCCTATTCTGGCCAGCCATTTCTGGTCAGCCATTTTTGCCATTTCTGGTCGGACATTTCCGGTGATGATGTGACTTCAAAGTGAATTCAATTGGGAAGTTTGGAAGTGTTCAAAAGTGTCCTAAATGGGGTGATAATGCTATAGACTATATTGAACCTTATATTGAAGTTGTTTGGTTCAATGGTGATGGTGGCTTCAACGAGAGTCCTGATGACGATGTTCAAAGTGATGTGATATGTTCGTTGATCGGTGTAGAGCAACGAATGGGAAGTCGACTCAAGGATGTATTGAGTTTGTGGATAATGGATACTCAAGGGGGACTTGAGTTAATAAATAGTCGTTGGAGTTGATGGCTAGAGATGCGAAGGCCGAGAGATTGGCGTTATCGTAAGTTCTAGTAGACTCAAAGTAGGAGTACTTTGGGCAGTCATGAAGGGCCTCGTACCTTGGGCAGTCGTAAAGGGCCTAGTTGTCGAGATTTGAGAAGACAAACATACGGGTCATGATAGCGTATGGAATTGTGCTAGAACTGGTGTTACCATTAGACCTTGACATATGGCAGTCAGGATGGGTCATCATACGATTAACGATGGTTTCAAAGCAGGATCGGCGGTGATAGCCAGAGTCAGTATGGATGACTAGTTGTTCTGTTTGTACCATCTCATGTAGGTTGTCTAAAGTCGAAGTAGATGTTTCTTGGGTGCTTGTCTGATATTGGCTTAGGCCTCTGGGGCATGTACATAAGGGATGTTGAATTCGATAAGGATGGTCTAAATGAGATATATATAATCTAGATGTTATGAGTGCTTTACCATGATTGAATGAGTGTTATGATTTCCATGGATGAATGGTTGAATTTCTTAATGTAAAGGCTATCACTATCCGATGTGGGGGAAGATATGAGTTGAGTTCTTCTCTGATGGTTGGTAGATTCATTTGTTAATATACCTATTCTCATATACTTTGTTGTTGAAGTTTGTTAGTTGTTTTATCGCTCACTAAGATTGTTGTCTAACTCAAGGTTTTATGTTTCCTCCTATTACCTTGGGTTGTTCATCCGGTTGTGGATGGGCAGACTAAATAGTAGGTTATAGGTTATTAGTAAGGACGATGATGTTGTGCGGAGGCGAACAGGAGGATGGCATACCAGTTTTATTACTATCTAGTATTTCTATTTCCGCTATTGAGTGCTCTATGAGGGTTGTAGTGAGGCCTTATGTATAAACTTTGGTATTCGTTGGATAATATTTCTGTATGTTGTTAAAGTTTGAAAAGTTTGTTATGTGATGCTTCATTACTGTTACATGTTGTATAAGTTCTATTATATTTTATCCTTGCGCTGTAAATTCTACGATAGGTTCCGCTTGTGTTTACCTACTCTGATGATCGTCCATAGCTGCTTGGCACACCTTTCAGCGCATTAATTATCTTGTTTAGTGCAGGGGGTTATGGGCGGTCATCACAAGCACATTTGAAGCAAAGCAAAATTCACCCAGATCAGCTTGGACTACTTTCAGCAACAAATTCATGACATAACAACTTGATTAACTTTAGAAAATCCTTTGAAAGAAAAGGATAATCGTAAGACTGGACCACACATAAATACAGACGGTATTTACCTTACAATGGCCCAAAATACTTTCTATATCAAAATCCAATGATATTATAATAGCGTCTATCAAACACAAATAAATAACCATCTAGCAGAAAGCTTGGATCTCATGCTCCACATACTTAGTATATAATCAAAAACCGCATGGAACTTGTTGGAGATTGGATTTCCAACATGACAAGGTATGGTACCACCTCCCGAAAGAGTACCTCTAGAGAGCAATACACTAGGGTTCAATAAGAACATCTTGCAACCCGGCTACACATGACCGACCACTCATTTAACTTAAATGTATCTAATATATTGTCACCACCGTTGGTAGGACCCAAACCATATACCCAAAAGATATAGAAATGACAGAAGAAGAACAAATGAAATTTCTCTACATGGTGACAAATATACCCTAATGGGAACGACCATTTAGCCATGTTGCCTACCCGATTTCTGCCATTTTTCTGGTTGATGAGACTTAAGGTTACGTTTACCTTTTAGAGTGCATCTCGATAACTTTGAACGCCACATCGTCAGATCCATTAAATCACTGATTGACGTAAGCAAATATACTCTGGGTGTTAAGCTAAGAGAAGTTCTCCACCACCAAACTTGGTATATTTTTAAAAATCAACGTACGTGACCCTCAGGAAATACTATGTCATACATTCATCCATACAAGTCATCCAAGAATAGGATGAACCGAAGGCACCCTCCTATCGTGTTCTATATAGGAGTCACCCCATGGATCAGTAGAGAGTAGTCCTTGCAATATGTAGATACCAGTCATGATAGAATCACTGCCGAAAGATCTCTATGGATCAGCTATAGAAATTCAACAAGTAGTTCTTCCGCTCATGAAGATTTACGGCCTTCTATGCTCCATCTTTATACGTGTCACTGCAAATTAGTTTTGAACGCAATGTTGGTTCGAAGTGTTTTAGGCCTAGTTCCCATCTTGGTCTCTTCGAAACAACATGTCAAAAGTCCAATAATATTCCACTGATCTCAGGGTTTTAACTATCAATTCAAACCGTACAGTCAAGTTCATTGGCAGCTCCGACCTTCTTACATAAAACCATTCATTTAAAACTATTCCATTGACTCTTAAAAACCATTCCATCATTAAAATATATTCAATTTGCTTATCTAGTCAATCATCTTTGTTTCCGTAATTCAAAAACAATGACTATATTCTTAATTATTAAGAATAACATATTTGCCAATCTTCTTTGAAAATTTCTTTACTTTGAAAATATCACTGTATATTCTCCAAAACTCCTTCATTCCTTTACTTTGGAAACATTGATTATATTCTATACAATTTTCTTCATAATTTCCTTATTTAGAAAATATTGATACACATTATTACTCGATGATAATAAATCCAATTACTAATTTCTACACGGGTCAAAATAACGTCAAATGATATCTTTATTCTTACATAAACTCAACAGCTTTCATTTAACTTTAATTTGAAGATTTCCATTTAATAATAACAACTATGGAAATATATAATTAGGTTTCAAATATTCACTTCCATTCCCAAATTAGTATAACCCTTCCCATTTCTTCGGAAAAACATCGACATCTACTTATTTCTAAGAATGAGTGTATTTCGACATACCATTATCTCGAAAATAATGCAATATATCTTATTAAATTGTATGAATATAAATCGCACTCCAACTTAACTAAAAAATGTTGAATTATACATTGTTTACTTTTAAAAGTAAATAGTTTTATTTATATTTCAATACATCACAACTAATGTTGCAATATTAGTTACTTTCCAAAATCTCGCAACTACTGTTGCAACATCCCTCTTACGGAAATAGTAAACTAATTTCAACATTCACTTACCATTACAAACTAATACCATTTTTCGATAATAGTGAAGTAGTTCAAGTTGGGGTATTTAATTTACCTCTCAGACCTTGATCGACAACGTATACCTTACAATAGATAGAAGTTCGTAACTAAAAAACTCATCTTACTTATAATGCCAATCAAATCTTATTTTCTATGTTATTTGAACTATGGTTTTATAAATTATGTTCCCACTTTGAAAATCTCTATCTAGTATAACCATATGTACCTAATATTAACCTTTCACTTTACTTTGTTATAAAATTTCCTTTATAAGTAGAATTATATTATGACAATCCGTTTCCAAAATATTTCACCCAAAACCATTTATATCATACTATAAAACTACCTTTCTTGGATTTTAACTAAAATCCAGTTATCAAATTCTTCGCTCAAAACCAATAGTTGATTCCCTTTACTCTCTTGTATATCCTTCTCTTTTATCCTAATTCGAGTTTTAAACAAGATATTTAATTTAAACTTATTGCATTAGCTCAATTTCCATTAATAACTTTATTTATGAAATTCAGATTATATTATCAGATCTCTTTATAAATTCATTTCAAAATTAACTAAATCTTATTACATACCTGATTATCTTCTTAAATAAATTTTATTTAAGAAATAATCAATTTAACTTCATTATTTTTTGAAGTAAAAGTAGTTTACTTCTTCATTAACAAAAATAGATTAGTTAATCACTTTTGAATTAATAAACAATACTAATTACATTAAAAATCTTTAAACATTGTCAATTAAAAAGTAAATTATATTTTAAGAAATCATATTAACTTAAGCAACTATTTCTAACTGTTTTATTAGATTAATTGAAGATAAATTAATCTAATAACCATTTTCAATCAAACAGTTGACTTAGCCAACTTTAAACCATCAGTTAATTCGTTAACTGATCTCGATTACTTCTTCCTATTAGATTAATATAATTAATCTAATAATATTTTTAAATCTTTTGCTTAAAAATAGTTATCCTAAAATATCAACCCTAGGTTAATTACAACTTTATCCGCTTAAAAAACTTATTTAAATGTCAAAACAAATCAATACAAAACCAATTTATAAATATCGGTTTATTTTTAAAACTTCATTATAATATATAAAATATAATTAAAAACCTTTCTTCAGTTATAAAACAAATTTTATAACTTAACTTTGTCAATTCGCCTGAAGGCAAGTCGTCGTTCTAACAAAAAGGTAGATTTTAGGCCATTTACTATTAATCCCTCAATCAATATCGTCTATTGATTCAAATCACAACAACGTTGAATTTCAATTCGACGTCAACATCCAAACATGTTTTAATGTCAATGGGTTTAATCACTTCATATATAAATAACACACTAATATTTGAGGAATACGGTTGGATCCCTCCAACCTATTCTTCTATGCACAACAACTCATTATAACATCATTTCATAACAGCATACAAATTAGAATATTAATCTAATATATCAAATGACGATAACATAATTAACGTCAACCATTTAATCAACAGTAGGCATTCAAGACATCCAAACATCCAATTTATACTATCAACGATTAAATTAAATTACATAAATTAACCACATCATAGAATTCCAGAAAGCGTGAGAGTTAAATCACATTTATTTCCAATTGACGGTTTCATCTTTGTTTCAATTAATTTTAAAATGTCATTCAAAATTAATCAAAAATTGGTTTCACGATATTCACGCGACTGGTTTCACGCGATTCTGATAATTTACGGCCAAATTATCGTTATTAAAACATATATGCGTAAATTATAATATATATGTTAACTAATTATAATTATTAATTACGGTTTACATTACCTTAATTCCTTTGTTAGTTACATGGTTTCTTCGTTGATGCCACGAACTGTCCGATTTCCTTCTTCCTTTCGATACCCAAACATCACCCTCGTACCAAACACGACCAAAACGTACCCCTATCGCAATTCCCCAACGCCACCGGAAGGCCTGCCTCCAACCCTATCTGAACCGCCGCATCGAGAACCCTCCTCGACCTGAGCGCCGCCTCCCTGTAACGGCCTGGAATTTCGCTCGATCCGAATCAGTCGTTAAACCGATCTAGACCGCTCGAAACCCCTGATCGTTGAGAACAGGACAAAACAGAACGCAGACGGAAGAACATTTCATTGCTATTACAACAATTCCATCAGAATACAAGAATATACAGAGTATAAATGAATAAATTACATTCAATAAATATCAGAGGTTACAATAAGTTACATAGCAGCGGAAAATAATACAAAGCACAACTGAAGGTGATATACGGATACAGAGCTTTCCGGATATCATTCCAGCTGTAAACCAGGATCCTGTGAATATAAATCTGCGAAACCAAAACTACTAGCTGCCCGTGCGGAAAATAGGGGCACCCAGAGTTTAGGTTAAAACAATAAACTCCAGGTCATTCATGTGACTGGTGTGAGAACTAAAACAGTTATTTAAAACTTTACTTTAAAAGAGAGTAATTCAAGGGACCACGCCGTATAACACGGAACGGGTTTCCTCCCAAGAATACCAGTGCATAGAATAAACAACGCAATACTTTTTCGAAAAATGAAGCTATTATAAGACCCAGGTCCCATCACACAATGCATCGCAAGCCGGAGGATAGGGTTTTACCTTATAACAGCCAAACATGCTTGATACGTTTAAAACAAATCATTTGATACTATAATAAGTGTATAGTGTCAAAACAATTTCAATCATAAATATAAATCATAGACGGCATGAGTGCCCCATCCCACTATGTCGCCATACTAGGCTCTACAAATAAAGCCGAAATACACGTATTGGAAATTGGATTTCCGTCGTGAGTCGAGGCAAGGGGCAAGATCCTCTTCGCGCTCGAGACACTCTAGCAAATGTCTCAGGGTTACGCACTCTGGGCAACCCAAGATGCGGCTGGGCCGGTCCTCACTTACGTTGGAGGATTAATTATGCCTGAACACACGTTTCCCGGTCCTTACAGACCTATAATCGAGGCGCCTCATTCCAACAACCACAAAGGTGAAAAGTATATAAATGTCAGGGCTGGTAAGTCACTGACACCACCATAGCTAGAAAGAAACGTCGTGCTCTCCCAGCGGTCCGTATCCCGTTTTTAACTCATACCGAGGTGTGAGGCTCGCGAATTCACGTTATACACAAAGCTGCCACGTAGGCGTGCTTTGATCATCAACCACAAGACTTTGCTTTTCAACAGAAGCCTTGATCATTGCATCTTAGCGTGCCACACAGACAATTCATGCCATGCGATTGATATTTATCGATATATAACCTCTAAGCTCGTACGTCTCAGAGAAGGGCGTTAAGCAAGAGAATAAATTCTCCGCTGCCAAACAAATATATATTTAACAGAAATTAATCAACACAGAATAAAATCCAATGTCAGACACACAATCCGTTTACAAGTTCGTTCTGGGTCTAAACGAAACCGGAGGCACTTTCCTCGCATATCCATCCATCTCCAAGTACGTCCGGACGACCACCAACTATTTCCATCCTCTTGGGTGTACAACCCAATCAGGATCGTCAGTAATTATCCAAACGATGTGAAGACTTCCGGTCTTCAACCACCGTCTTCATCTTCGACATATCGTCGAATCGGTTATTCAGAATGGGTATAAACCCGGACTTTCCGAACAACCCGCGTATATTAAAAACAAATGTTACACAAACACAACGAACGCCTCATTCCAATTCAGATTATTCTTAGGGAAAGGTTCCCATTAATTTTATCCAAGATAAATTCTTTAGAATTTATCCTTTAATCATCCTTTTGACGTCGTTTCAAACCAAATTATGGTTTTCTGAACTAGTCGATATTAGCGAACCACAACGAAGTAATTATTTATTTTATTTCCCAATCCCAACCTATTCATCCCATGAAGCAAAACTGGTAATACTCCATATCTAATACTATGGTGTTATCGGTAAAATTAATTACCATTTCACGTTCAAATCTAATTAAAGATTTAACTATCGCTTTGGAGCAAAACTGGTAATACTCCATCCTCGCTCAATTTCTAAATTTGATAATTTAGATTATAGATTCACATTTCAATCTAATTGCAGATTCGTTAAAGCTCCTTTTACTGGGTTAAAGAACTAGGTGTTATTTAAAACACAGTTCACGATAAACCCATGAATCAATTCTATTTAATTCAAGTCAAATATATTAGGAATTCCGATTATTTAAAACCCCTTTTTAAATCTAATTCATTTATTTAAAAATAATTGGGTTTTAAATTTAGTTCAAAACTAGTTCATTTCGATAAAAATCTATTTTTATCTTTTCAAATATGGAGTTTTTCACCCCAATTTTTTTCAAATCATTTCTTATGATTTTACACAAATTATTGACATTTTTAATAATTTTATCAAGGCCCGTACAGTCGATTTCCAACAACGGCCATCGAACTGCAATTACAGCGACCTTTTTCGAATTTGATTTGGATGTATCTCCAAATCCAACCGTTAGATTTTGAATTTCTAATATTCATTAGAAAGTTCTTTTCGATACGAACCCAAAGGTTCCGGTTTTAGGAGAATCCGACGGTCGGATCTCCCGTAATGTCCGTTTGAAATAAATGGTCAAAATTCACGAACTGCCACGGCGCGGCGCGTTCTATTCAGGCCATTATATTATATATATAATATATATTTCATCGATTTTTATTTAAAACGAATTTTATAAATAGTTTTGAATTCGTTTCAAAAACAATTTCAACTTCCATCTCAATTCAAATCAAAATTGAATCTTTCCTTATAAATTCGTTTTAAAATTCATTTCTATTCAATTCAATTTGAATTCATTTCACTTCGTTTTCAATTCAATTTGAATTCGTTTTCAATTCAATTCAATTTCAAAGTCGTTTTCTATTCGATTCAATTCAAATTGGTTTTCTATTCGATCCAATTCAAATTGGTTTTCTATTCGATTCAATTCAAATTGGTTTTCTATTCGATTCAATTCAAATTGGTTTTCTATTCGATTCAATTCAAATTGGTTTTCTATTCGATTCAATTCAATTTGGTTTCCTATTTGATTTAATTCAATTTGGTTTCCTATTCGATTCAATTCAATTTCGAAATCATTTCATATTCAGTTCATTTCGAAATCGTTTCATATTCAGTTCATTTCGAAATCGTTTCATATTCAGTTCATTTCGAAATCGTTTTATATTCAATTCATTTCGAAATCGTTTTATATTCAATTTGATTCAAATTTCATTTCAAAATATGCGATTTCGAAATCACTTTTCAACATTCGTTTTAAAATGAGTAAAATCGATATAAATATCGTTTACGTCTAAATGGCGTCAATCTAATCAACACGGCTTCATATATTCCTATTTTCAAATATTATATTTCAAATATTTCTTATTATCAAAATATTACGTTCAACACATGACTAATCTCAACGGATGAGTACTGTCAACACATGAACCTTTATTTTATATTGATAAAGATGTAAATTTTATTATTAAAATATTTCGTTCAACACATGACTAATCTCAACGGATGAGTACTGTCAACACATGAACCTTTATTTTATATTGATAAAGATGTAAATTTTATTATTAAAATATTTCGTTCAACACATGACTAATCTCAACGGATGAGTACTGTCAACACATGAACCTTTATTTTATAATATTCTTTATTTTCTAAATTGGAATGAGGCTCAATCAATCACCATATAATGTTAATTATATGGATTATAATACATCACACATATATAATAGCATTGAAAATAATCAACCATCAACCAAAGTGCACTACACTGTATAAGCATCAAATATAGATATCTAACGCTTATAACAGCCTGTCAATCAATCGATCGAAATATTTAATCAATCAGGATGAGTGGACTTCAAATTTCATCCCAACACCCGTGTGGGGTTTCAAGTCAACAAACACAGATTTTATTTGTGCAGTTGGGCGATGTGTAAAATTTATCGACCCAATCAATATCAGTCAAATCAGTGTACATAAACAAACCGTCCGGTTTGTAAATGAATATTTATTTATTCACATTCCCTATATCCATATTCACGTTAAAAATTATATTTTTAACGATAAAACATTTTATTTTAACATGTGAATTTCTATTCAGTTCATTCTTTAAATAAAATGATATTTTTATTTTCCTAACTTATTTTAGAAAATTTCGGCGGCATAACGGCACGATACTAGAAACGGGACAAGGCCTAGCCTTATCCCCGGTCTAGTGAAGGCCCACGCCATTCACACATCAATCAAATCAATTTTATTTCACCAAACCATTCAATTCAAATCAAATCATCTAACTAATCTACGCAACCAACCAAACAAGTCCATGGTCTGTGGACGATTGTGTCGGGTGCTACTAAGCACCTTCTGCATCCTAGTATATATATATATATATATATATATATATATATAACTAGAAAAAGAAATTGAAATGTGAGAAATTCTCACCGAAAGCTATCCAATACCACGAATCTTCATTTAGAGAAATCTTCATCGTTCTCGCCTTTTGTCACTTTCGCTGCTCGTAGTCACTACACATATAAAAATCACATTTTTATTTGTTGATGTCTTCAAAATAAAAATCACAATTTTATTTGTTCGCTTTCAATTTAAAAATCATATTTTTATAATCACTTCATATATATAAAAAACGAATTTTGACATCGCTATTCAATATATAAAAATCGAATTTTTACTACGATGTCATATAGATAAAAATTCTATTTTTACGCCGTTATTCTCTATATGAAGATTTCGTCTTTTCACATATAAAGATTAAATTTTTATTTCACTACATATATAAAGGTGATATTTTTAATATCTTACCTATATAAAAATTATAGTTTTATATTTCTACAATATAAAAGATTATATTTTTATCATCTATATAATATGAAAATTATATTTTCTACCTTTACATATGATAAAAAATATATTTTTATACTTCACATATGCTAAAAATCATATTTTTAACTTTCCTATATTATATAAAAAATTATATCTTTACTCTTCTACTATAATAAAAATTATATTTTTACCACATAAAAATCGTATATTTTTCAGTTTTAAAAATCATATATTTTCAATGCAGAGAAATCATACTTTACTAAATAAAAATCAAATCTTTACTCTTCATAAAAATCAAATTTTTATTACTTTAAAACTGAAAATAAATTCCATACAAAAAAAACTGAAATTAAAACTGAATTTTTATTGAACAAATAAAGAAAATAACACACAAAAAAAAACTTACAGGGATGCTAGGGGGAGGGCGTCGGCTTCTGCAGGTCGGAGGGGGGGTCGTGGGTGGCAAGGGGAGGGTCCGACGAGGGTTTGTCGGTGGCTCGCTGGGGAGAAGAGGGGAGACTGCGAGGTTGGGGAAGAGAAGAAGGAGGAGTTGAAGCGAGGAAGGGGGTTCGAGAGGAGGGGGGTCGCAGGTCGGCGAGGGGCGTGCACGCCAGGCGATGGCAGAGGATCGGAGGTTGGGGGGATCGGCTGGTGGCGGCGTGCGATTTCGATTTCTTTTTCTTTTTTCCTGAATCGGATGAACGAGGGAAAGGGGGGTCTTAGGTTTATATATATTAAATATATATATATATATATATTAATTATTTAATTTGCAAAAATGTTGACTTTTACATACGACCTCTAAACGAGGCCCACGGCCTGTCGTCCATAGCATTTTACCCCCATTCCGAACACAATGGGATATGTATCGTAAGCTGATTCGACCGTTTGAATCAGTTTCCGTTAAAATCTACATATAACTCTATATATTGAATTTGAACGCGCATTTCAATTTACCGGGGTCACATACTAACTAGATAAATCCCATAAAAATACTTTCTAGCTTCGTATTGACGATACGGTCCTAACAAAACTAGTTTCGTCAAATTCTGAGACCGTTAGAAAAATGGCCATTTTTCAGTCGATTAAAATCAACTGAAACTGGTCAAACGCGTTTTCCTTTGCCACACTCACATATTGATACGAAAAATTATGAAATTTGAAATCTAGCAATAACTTAACATCACGGATCCAAAAAAAGTGGTTTCTTCGAAATCCGAGGTCGTTTGCAAAATTCCTATTTTTAAGGGCCTGAATTCCATAGCGACTATTCAGAATTTTCAACTGGACATATCTTTGATTTCCGCTATGAAATTTTGATTTTTTAGATTCGTTGGAAAGATATCATCAATTAGATCCTAATGTTTTTTGTTTCACTAAAATCCGGATTGTTTTGCACCCGGTATGTTCAATTGAAGTTTGAAATCGTATTATCGAACTACCTTGCCATTTTCAATTCTATTTATAATTATATATAATTATTTATATATTCTAACGACGACGTATATAATATATACGTTCTAAATATATTCAAAATAAATTTTCGTCGATATCATTTAAAATAATCTATTTTAAATATTCAAAATTCGCTAAAATTGCCAAAATAAAAATTTTATACTGGCCCAGATTTTCCGGGTTATTACAATCTCCCCCACTTAAAACTTTTCGTCCCCGAAAAGGAACAAAGTCGAAAGTGGTTTGATCAATCAACTCTACGTTCGATCTGGCTTCCATTCTCCAACTTTTCAGTTTCTGAGAATTTTCAAATTTTCAAAAATTTGGCTAACACCCTAAATTTTCGAAAAATTACGCCATAACCTCCCCTGCACCGGAAGCCACGGGAAAATCCCGAAATTGCCATATAGGCCTTCTGATCTCAAAAAGAAAAAGAAAAAGCCAAGCGGCTAGCCAATAGGCTCATAAAATCATCATCACCCAAACAAAATAGTAAATTATGTAGTAAACATGTACCTATTTGTCGGGCAAACAAATTTTATTCTTCGGCTCTAGCCTCCTTGCTATGACCTGTTCAATGTAAGTATATGTATATGCAAGCAAATGCAACTAATTTTCGATACAGTTCAATATTTGGTTCAATTAGGCATAATGGTTATAAATTAGCAAACAAGTAAACAAACAACACAAACATCAATCAATTAGTGGATTAACGTTTCAAATTGATAAATTTTGATATATATACAGAAAATCATGTTTTTGATGCCAATTCACAACAATGTGTTCTAGCTATATTAGTTTTGGTTCTCACACCAGTCTAATGGAAATATATAGATATCACACCTTCGAAACACGAAAATAAATGCTGATAATGTTTCGAACCACCATCAGAACATTGTCGGGCTACTAGAGTGCGGTTCTATATCTACCCGGTATATTAAAACTTCGAGTATACGTTCATGACGCGTATATGCAAAACCTTTATATATCGGATTGCCCATATTTAAAATAAATAAATAATCAAATACGTTTAAAACGATTTAAATTTCAAAACAAAATTGTTTTCATTTGAAAAATATACTCTTCACACTCATTCTAGGACAATTCTGATCCTATCTCTAACGAGTCATTCTAATTGGATATTACTAATCCAATATCTGATGAATTCTTACGTATGGTTCTAATGTGTCTTGATCTTGAGCTCTGTAAACCAAAGCTCTGATACCAAATGTGACGGCCGGGAATTTCGCTCGATCCGAATCAGTCGTTAAACCGATCTAGACCGCTCGAAACCCCTGATCGTTGAGAACAGGACAAAACAGAACGCAGACGGAAGAACATTTCATTGCTATTACAACAATTCCATCAGAATACAAGAATATACAGAGTATAAATGAATAAATTGCATTCAATAAATATCAGAGGTTACAATAAGTTACATAGCAGCGGAAAATAATACAAAGCACAACTGAAGGTGATATACGGATACAGAGCTTTCCGGATATCATTCCAGCTGTAAACCAGGATCCTGTGAATATAAATCTGCGAAACCAAAACTACTAGCTGCCCGTGCGGAAAATAGGGGCACCCAGAGTTTAGGTTAAAACAATAAACTCCAGGTCAGTCATGTGACTGGTGTGAGAACTAAAACAGTTATTTAAAACTTTACTTTAAAAGAGAGTAATTCAAGGGACCACGCCGTATAACACGGAACGGGTTTCCTTCCAAGAATACCAGTGCATAGAATAAACAACGCAATGCTTTTTCGAAAAATGAAGCTATTATAAGACCCAGGTCCCATCACACAATGCATCGCAAGCCGGAGGATAGGGTTTTACCTTATAACAGCCAAACATGCTTGATACGTTTAAAACAAATCATTTGATACTATAATAAGTGTATAGTGTCAAAACAATTTCAATCATAAATATAAATCATAGACGGCATGAGTGCCCCATCCCACTATGTCGCCATACTAGGCTCTACAAATAAAGCCGAAATACACGTATTGGAAATTGGATTTCCGTCATGAGTCGAGGCAAGGGGCAAGATCCTCTCCGCGCTCGAGACACTCTAGCAAATGTCTCAGGGTTACGCACTATGGGCAACCCTGGATGCGGCTGGGCCGGTCCTCACTTACGTTAGAGGATTAATTATGCCTGAACACACGTTTCCCGGTCCTTACAGACTATAATCGAGGCGCCTCATTCCAACAACCACAAAGGTGAAAAGTATATAAATGTTAGGGCTGGTAAGTCACTGACACCACCATAGCTAGAAAGAAACGTCGTGCTTTCCCAGCGGTCCGTATCCCGTTTTTAACTCATACCGAGGTGTGAGGCTCGCGAATTCACGTTATACACAAAGCTGCCACGTAGGCGTGCTTTGATCATCAACCACAAGACTTTGCTTTTCAACAGAAGCCTTGATCATTGCATCTTAGCGTGCCACACAGACAATTCATGCCATGCGATTGATATCTATCGATATATAACCTCTAAGCTCGTACGTCTCAGAGAAGGGCGTTAAGCAAGAGAATACATTCTCCGCCGCCAAACAGATATATATTTAACAGAAATCAATCAACACAGAATAAAATCCAATGTCAGACACACAATCCGTTTACAAGTTCGTTCTGGGTCTAAACGAAACCGGAGGCACTTTCCTCGCATATCCATCCATCTCCAAGTACGTCCGGACGACCACCAACTATTTCCATCCTCTTGGGTGTACAACCCAATCAGGATCGTCAGTAATTATCCAAACGATGTGAAGACTTCCGGTCTTCAACCACCGTCTTCATCTTCGACATATCGTCGAATCGGTTATTCAGAATGGGTATAAACCCGGACTTTCCGAACAACCCGCGTATATTAAAAACAAATGTTACACAAACGCAACGAACGCCTCATTCCAATTCAGAATATTCTTAGGGAAAGGTTCCCATTAATTTTATCCAAGATAAATTCTTTAGAATTTATCCTTTAATCATCCTTTTGACGTCGTTTCAAACCAAATTATGGTTTTCAGAACTAGTCGAGATTAGCGAACCACAACGAAGTAATTATTTAGTTTATTTCCCAATCCCAACCTATTCATCCCATGAAGCAAAACTGGTAATACTCCATATCTAATACTATGGTGTTATCGGTAAAATTAATTACCATTTCACGTCCAAATCTAATTAAAGATTTAACTATCGCTTTGGAGCAAAACTGGTAATACTCCATCCTCGCTCAATTTCTAAGTTTGATAATTTAGATTATAGATTCACATTTCAATCTAATTGCAGATTCGTTAAAGCTCCTTTTACTGGGTTAAAGAACTAGGTGTTATTTAAAACACAGTTCACGATAAACCCATGAATCAATTCTATTTAATTCAAGTCAAATATATTAGGAATTTCGATTATTTAAAACCCCTTTTTAAATCTAATTCATTTATTTAAAAATAATTGGGTTTTAAATTTAGTTCAAAACTAGTTCATTTCGATAAAAATCTATTTTTATCTTTTCAAATATGGAGTTTTTCACACCAATTTTTCTCAAATCATTTCTTATGATTTTACACAAATTATTGACATTTTTAATAATTTTATCAAGGCCCGTACAGTCGATTTCCAACAACGGCCATCAAACTGCACTTACAACGACCTTTTTCGAATTTGATTTGGATGTATCTCCAAATCCAACCGTTAGATTTTGAATTTCTAATATTCATTAGAAAGTTCTTTTCGATACGAACCCAACGGTTCCAGTTTTAGGAGAATCCGACGGTCGGATCTCCCGTAATGTCCGTTTGAAATAAATGGTCGAAATTCATGAACTGCCGCGGCGCGGCGCGTTCTATTCAGGCCATTATATTATATATATAATATATATTTCATCGATTTTTATTTAAAACGAATTTTATAAATAGTTTTGAATTCGTTTCAAAAACAATTTCAACTTCCATCTCAATTCAAATCAAAATTGAATCTTTCCTTATAAATTCGTTTTAAAATTCATTTCTATTCAATTCAATTTGAATTCATTTCACTTCGTTTTCAATTCAATTCAATTTCAAAGTCGTTTTCTATTCGATTCAATTCAAATTGGTTTTCTATTCGATTCAATTCAAATTGGTTTTCTATTCGATTCAATTCAAATTGGTTTTCTATTCGATTCAATTCAAATTGGTTTTCTATTCGATTCAATTCAATTTGGTTTCCTATTCGATTCAATTCAATTTGGTTTCCTATTCGATTCAATTCAATTTCGAAATCATTTCATATTCAGTTCATTTCGAAATCGTTTCATATTCAGTTCATTTCGAAATCGTTTCATATTCAGTTCATTTCGAAATCGTTTTATATTCAATTCATTTTGAAATCGTTTTATATTCAATTTGATTCAAATTTCATTTCAAAATATGCGATTTCGAAATCACTTTTCAACATTCGTTTTAAAATGAGTAAAATCGATATAAATATCGTTTACGTCTAAATGGCGTCAATCTAATCAACACGACTTCATATATTCCTATTTTCAAATATTATATTTCAAATATTTCTTATTATCAAAATATTACGTTCAACACATGACTAATCTCAACGGATGAGTGCTGTCAACACATGAACCTTTATTTTATATTGATAAAGATGTAAATTTTATTATTAAAATATTTCGTTCAACACATGACTAATCTCAACGGATGAGTACTGTCAACACATGAACCTTTATTTTATATTGATAAAGATGTAAATTTTATTATTAAAATATTTCGTTCAACACATGACTAATCTCAACGGATGAGTACTGTCAACACATGAACCTTTATTTTATAATATTCTTTATTTTCTAAATTGGAATGAGGCTCAATCAATCACCATATAATGTTAATTATATGGATTTTCATACATCACACGTATATAATAGCATTGAAAATAATCAACCATCAACCAAAGTGCACTACACTGTATAAGCATCAAATATAGATATCTAACGCTTATAACAGCCTGTCAATCAATCGATCGACATATTTAATCAATCAGGATGAGTGGACTTCAAATTTCATCCCAACACCCGTGTGGGGTTTCAAGTCAACAAACACAGATTTTATTTGTGCAGTTAGGCGATGTGTAAAATTTATCGACCCAATCAATATCAGTCAAATCAGTGTACATAAACAAACCGCCCGGTTTGTAAATGAATATTTATTTATTCACATTCACTATATCCATATTCACGTTAAAAATTATATTTTTAACGATAAAACATTTTATTTTAACATGTGAATTTCTATTCAGTTCATTCTTTAAATAAAATGATATTTTTATTTTCCTAACTTATTTTAGAAAATTTCGGCGGCATAACGGCACGATACTAGAAACGGGACAAGGCCTAGCCTTATCCCCGGTCTAGTGAAGGCCCACGCCATTCACACATCAATCAAATCAATTTCATTTCACCAAACCATTCAATTCAAATCAAATCATCTAACTAATCTATGCAACCAACCAAACAAGTCCATGGTCTGTGGACGATTGTGTCGGGTGCTACTAAGCACCGTCTGCATCCTAGTATATATATATATATATAACTAGAAAAAGAAATTGAAATGTGAGAAATTCTCACCGAAAGCTATCCAATACCACGACTCTTCATTTAGAGAAATCTTCATCGTTCTCGCCTTTTGTCACTTTCGCTGCTCGTAGTCACTACATATATAAAAATCACATTTTTATTTGCTGATGTCTTAAAAATAAAAATCACAATTTTATTTGTTCGCTTTCAATTTAAAAATCATATTTTTATAATCACTTCATATATATAAAAAAACGAATTTTGACATCGCTATTCAATATATAAAAATCGAATTTTTACTACGATGTCATATAGATAAAAATTCTATTTTTACGCCGTTATTCTCTATATGAAGATTTCGTCTTTTCACATATAAAGATTAAATTTTTATTTCACTACATATATAAAGGTGATATTTTTAATATCTTACCTATATAAAAATTATATTTTTATATTTCTACAATATAAAAGATTATATTTTTATCATCTATATAATATGAAAATTATATTTTCTACCTTTACATACGATAAAAATTATATTTTTATACTTCACATATGCTAAAAATCATATTTTTAACTTTCCTATATTATATAAAAAATTATATCTTTACTCTTCTACTATAATAAAAATTATATTTTTACCACATAAAAATCGTATATTTTTCAGTTTTATAAATCATATATTTTCAATGCAAAGAAATCATACTTTACTAAATAAAAATCAAATCTTTACTCTTCATAAAAATCAAATTTTTATTACTTTAAAACTGAAAATAAATTCCATACAAAAAAAACTGAAATTAAAACTGAATTTTTATTGAACAAATAAAGAAAATAACACACAAAAAAAAACTTACAGGGATGCTAGGGGGAGGGCGTCGGCTTCTGCAGGTCGGAGGGGGGGTCGTGGGTGGCAAGGGGAGGGTCCGACGAGGGTTTGTGGGTGGCTCGCTGGGGAGAAGAGGGGAGACTGCAAGGTTGGGGAAGAGAAGAAGGAGGAGTTGAAGCGAGGAAGGGGGTTCAAGAGGAGGGGGGTCGCAGGTCGGCGAGGGGCGTGCACGCCAGGCGATGGCGGATGATCGGAGGTTGGGGTGATCGGCTGGTGGCGGCGTGCGATTTCGATTTTTTTTCTTTTTTCCTGAATCAGATGAATGAGGGAAAGGGGGGGTCTTAGGTTTATATATATTAAATATATATATATATTTTTTTTTAATTATTTAATTTGCAAAAATGTTGACTTTTACATACGACCTCTAAACGAGGCCCACCGCCTGTCGTCCATAGCGTTTTACCCCCATTCCGAACACAATGGGATATGTATCGTAAGTTGATTCGACCGTTTGAATCAGTTTCCGTTAAAATCTACATATAACTCTATATATTGAATTTGAACGCGCATTTCAATTTACCGGGGTCACATACTAACTAGATAAATCCCATAAAAATATTTTCTAGCTTCGTATTGACGATACGGTCCTAACAAAACTAGTTTCGTCAAATTCTGAGACCGTTAGAAAAATGGCCATTTTTCAGTCGATTAAAATCAACTGAAACTGGTCAAACGTATTTTCCTTTGCCACACTCACATATTGATACGAAAAATTATGAAATTTGAAATCTAGCAATAACTTAACATCACGGATCCAACAAAAGTGGTTTCGTCGAAATCCGAGGTCGTTTGCAAAATTCCTATTTTTAAGGGCTTGAATTCCATAGCGACTATTCAGAATTTTCAACTGGACATATCTTTTGATTTCCGCTATGAAATTTTGATTTTTCAGATTCGTTGGAAAGATATCATCAATTAGATCCTAATGTTTTTTGTTTCACTAAAATCCGGATTGTTTTGCACCCGGTATGTTCAATTGAAGTTTGAAATCGAATTATCGAACTACCGCGCCATTTTCAATTCTATTTATAATTATATATAATTATTTATATATTCTAATGACGACGTATATAATATATACGTTCTAAATATATTCAAAATAATTTTTCGTCGATATCATTTAAAATAATCTATTTTAAATATTCAAAATTCGCTAAAATTGCCAAAATAAAAATTTTAAACTGGCCCAGATTTTCCGGGTTATTACAATCTCCCCCACTTAAAACTTTTCGTCCCCGAAAAGGAACAAAGTCGAAAGTGGTTTGATCAATCAACTCTACGTTCGATCTGGCTTCCATTCTCCAACTTTTCAGTTTCTGAGAATTTTCAAATTTTCAAAAATTTGGCTAACACCCTAAATTTTCGAAAAATTTCGCCATAACCTCCCCTGCACCGGAAGCCACGGGAAAATCCCGAAATTGCCATATAGGCCTTCTGATCTCAAAAAGAAAAAGAAAAAGCCAATAGGCTCATAAAATCATCATCACCCAAACAAAATAGTAAATTATGTAGTAAACATGTACCTATTTGTCGGGAAAACAAATTTTATTCTTCGGCTCTAGCCTCCTTGCTATGACCTGTTCAATGTAAGTATATGTATATGCAAGCAAATGCAACTAATTTTCGATACAGTTCAATATTTGGTTCAATTAGGCATAATGGTTAAAAATTAGCAAACAAATAAACAAACAACACAAACATTAATCAATTAGTGGATTAACGTTTCAAATTGATAAATTTTGATATATATACAGAAAATCATGTTTTTGATGCCAATTCACAACAATGTGTTCTAGCTATATTATTAGTTTTGGTTCTCACACCAGTCTAATGGAAATATATAAATATCACACCTTCGAAACACGAAAATAAATGCTGATAATGTTTCGAACCACCATCAGAACATTGTCGGGCTACTAGAGTGCGGTTCTATATCTACCCGGTATATTAAAACTTCGAGTATACGTTCATGACGCGTATATGCAAAACCTTTATATATCGGATTGTCCATATTTAAAATAAATAAATAATCAAATACGTTTAAAACGATTTAAATTTCAAAACAAAATTGTTTTCATTTGAAAAATATACTCTTCACACTCATTCTAGGACACTTCTGATCCTATCTCTAACGAGTCATTCTAATTGGATATTACTAATCCAATATCTGATGAATTCTTACGTATGGTTCTAATGTGTCTTGTTCTCGAGCTCTGTAAACCAAAGCTCTGATACCAAATGTGACGGCCGGGAATTTCGCTCGATCCGAATCAGTCGTTAAACCGATCTAGACCGCTCGAAACCCCTGATCGTTGAGAACATGACAAAACGGAACGCAGACGGAAGAACATTTCATTGCTATTACAACAATTCCATCAGAATACAAGAATATACAGAGTATAAATGAATAAATTACATTCAATAAATATCAGAGGTTACAATAAGTTACATAGCAGCGGAAAATAATACAAAGCACAACTGAAGGTGATATACGGATACAGAGCTTTCCGGATATCATTCCAGCTGTAAACCAGGATCCTGTGAATATAAATCTGCGAAACCAAAACTACTAGCTGCCCGTGCGAAAAATAGGGGCACCCAGAGTTTAGGTTAAAACAATAAACTCCAGGTCAGTCATGTGACCGGTGTGAGAACTAAAAAAGTTATTTAAAACTTTACTTTAAAAGAGAGTAATTCAAGGGACCACGCCGTATAACACGGAACGGGTTTCCTCCCAAGAATACCAGTGCATAGAATAAACAACGCAATGCTTTTTCGAAAAATGAAGCTATTATAAGACCCAGGTCCCATCACACAATGCATCGCAAGCCGGAGGATAGGGTTTTACCTTATAACAGCCAAACATGCTTGATACGTTTAAAACAAATGATGTGATACTATAATAAGTGTATAGTGTCAAAACAATTTCAATCATAAATATAAATCATAGACGGCATGAGTGCCCCATCCCACTATGTCGCCATACTAGGCTCTACAAATAAAGCCGAAATACACGTATTGGAAATTGGATTTCCGTCATGAGTCGAGGCAAGGGGCAAGATCCTCTCCGCGCTCGAGACACTCTAGCAAATGTCTCAGGGTTACGCACTCTGGGCAACCCTGGATGCGGCTGGGCCGGTCCTCACTTACGTTAGAGGATTAATTATGCCTGAACACACGTTTCCCGGTCCTTACAGACTATAATCGAGGCGCCTCATTCCAACAACCACAAAGGTGAAAAGTATATAAATGTTAGGGCTGGTAAGTCACTGACACCACCATAGCTAGGAAGAAACGTCGTGCTCTCCCAGCGGTCCGTATCCCGTTTTTAACTCATACCGAGGTGTGAGGCTCGCGAATTCACGTTATACACAAACCTGCCACATAGGCGTGCTTTGATCATCAACCACAAGACTTTGCTTTTCAACAGAAGCCTTGATCATTGCATCTTAGCGTGCCACACAGACAATTCATGCCATGCGATTGATATCTATCGATATATAACCTCTAAGCTCGTACGTCTCAGAGAAGGGCGTTAAGCAAGAGAATAAATTCTCCGCCGCCAAACAGATATATATTTAACAGAAATCAATCAACACAGAATAAAATCCAATGTCAGACACACAATCCGTTTACAAGTTCGTTCTGGGTCTAAACGAAATCGGAGGCACTTTCCTCGCATATCCATCCATCTCCAAGTACGTCCGGACGACCACCAACTATTTCCATCCTCTTGGGTGTACAACCCAATCAGGATCGTCAGTAATTATTCAAACGATGTGAAGACTTCCGGTCTTCAACCACCGTCTTCATCTTCGACATATCGTCGAATCGGTTATTCAGAATGGGTATAAACCCGGACTTTCCGAACAACCCGCGTATATTAAAAACAAATGTTACACAAACACAACGAACGCCTCATTCCAATTCAGAATATTCTTAGAGAAAGGTTCCCATTAATTTTATCCAAGATAAATTCTTTAGAATTTATCCTTTAATCATTCTTTTGACGTCGTTTCAAACCAAATTATGGTTTTCTGAACTAGTCGAGATTAGCGAACCACAACGAAGTAATTATTTATTTTATTTCCCAATCCCAACCTATTCATCCCATGAAGCAAAACTGGTAATACTCCATATCTAATACTATGGTGATATCGGTAAAATTAATTACCATTTCACGTTCAAATCTAATTAAAGATTTAACTATCGCTTTGGAGCAAAACTGGTAATACTCCATCCTCGCTCAATTTCTAAATTTGATAATTTAGATTATAGATTCACATTTCAATCTAATTGCAGATTCGTTAAAGCTCCTTTTACTGGGTTAAAGAACTAGGTGTTATTTAAAACACAGTTCACGATAAACCCATGAATCAATTCTATTTAATTCAAGTCAAATATATTAGGAATTCCGATTATTTAAAACCCCTTTTTAAATCTAATTCATTTATTTAAAAATAATTGGGTTTTAAATTTAGTTCAAAACTAGTTCATTTCGATAAAAATCTATTTTTATCTTTTCAAATATGGAGTTTTTCACCCCAATTTTTCTCAAATCATTTCTTATGATTTTACACAAATTATTGACATTTTTAATAATTTTATCAAGGCCCGTACAGTCGATTTCCAACAACGGCCATCGAACTGCACTTACAGCGACCTTTTTCGAATTTAATTTGGATGTATCTCCAAATCCAACCGTTATATTTTGAATTTCTAATATTCATTAGAAAGTTCTTTTCGATACGAACCCAACGGTTCCGGTTTTAGGAGAATCCGACGGTCGGATCTCCCGTAATGTCCGTTTGAAATAGATGGTCGAAATTCACGAACTGCCGCGGCGCGGCGCGTTCTATTCAGGCCATTATATTATATATATAATATATATTTCATCGATTTTTATTTAAAACGAATTTTATAAATAGTTTTGAATTCGTTTCAAAAACAATTTCAACTTCCATCTCAATTCAAATCAAAATTGAATCTTTCCTTATAAATTCGTTTTAAAATTCATTTCTATTCAATTCAATTTGAATTCATTTCACTTCGTTTTCAATTCAATTTGAATTCGTTTTCAATTCAATTCAATTTCAAAGTCGTTTTCTATTCGATTCAATTCAAATTGGTTTTCTATTCGATTCAATTCAAATTGGTTTTCTATTCGATTCAATTCAAATTGGTTTTCTATTCGATTCAATTCAAATTGGTTTTCTATTCGATTCAATTCAAATTGGTTTTCTATTCGATTCAATTCAAATTGGTTTTCTATTCGATTCAATTCAATTTGGTTTCCTATTCGATTCAATTCAATTTGGTTTCCTATTCGATTCAATTCAATTTCGAAATCATTTCAAATTCAGTTCATTTCGAATTCGTTTCATATTCAGTTCATTTCGAAATCGTTTCATATTCAGTTCATTTCGAAATCGTTTTATATTCAATTCATTTCGAAATCGTTTTATATTCAATTTGATTCAAATTTCATTTCAAAATATGCGATTTCGAAATCACTTTTCAACATTCGTTTTAAAATGAGTAAAATCGATATAAATATCGTTTACGTCTAAATGGCGTCAATCTAATCAACACGGCTTCATATATTCCTATTTTCAAATATTATATTTCAAATATTTCTTATTATCAAAATATTACGTTCAACACATGACTAATCTCAACGGATGAGTACTGTCAACACATGAACCTTTATTTTATATTGATAAAGATGTAAATTTTATTATTAAAATATTTCGTTCAACACATGACTAATCTCAACGGATGAGTACTGTCAACACATGAACCTTTATTTTATATTGATAAAGATGTAAATTTTATTATTAAAATATTTCGTTCAACACATGACTAATCTCAACGGATGAGTACTGTCAACACATGAACCTTTATTTTATAATATTCTTTATTTTCTAAATTGGAATGAGGCTCAATCAATCACCATATAATGTTAATTATATGGATTTTCATACATCACACGTATATAATAGCATTGAAAATAATCAACCATCAACCAAAGTGCACTACACTGTATAAGCATCAAATACAGATATCTAACGCTTATAACAGCCTGTCAATCAATCGATCGACATATTTAATCAATCAGGATGAGTGGACTTCAAATTTCATCTCAACACCCGTGTGGGGTTTCAAGTCAACAAACACAGATTTTATTTGTGCAGTTGGGCGATGTGTAAAATTTATCGACCCAATCAATATCAGTCAAATCAGTGTACATAAACAAACCGTCCGGTTTGTAAATGAATATTTATTTATTCACATTCACTATATCCATATTCACGTTAAAAATTATAATTTTAACGATAAAACATTTTATTTTAACATGTGAATTTCTATTCAGTTCATTCTTTAAATAAAATGATATTTTTATTTTCCAAACTTATTTTAGAAAATTTCGGCGGCATAACGGCACGATACTAGAAACGGGACAAGGCCTAGCCTTATCCCCGGTCTAGTGAATTCCCACGCCATTCACACATCAATCAAATCAATTTCATTTCACCAAACCATTCAATTCAAATCAAATCATCTAACTAATCTATGCAACCAACCAAACAAGTCCATGGTCTGTGGACGATTGTGTCGGGTGCTACTAAGCACCTTCTGCATCCTAGTATATATATATATATATATATATATATATATAACTAGAAAAAGAAATTGAAATGTGAGAAATTCTCACCGAAAGCTATCCAATACAGCGACTCTTCATTTAGAGAAATCTTCATCGTTCTCGCCTTTTGTCACTTTCGCTGCTCGTAGTCACTACATATATAAAAATCACATTTTTATTTGCTGATGTCTTTAAATAAAAATCACAATTTTATTTGTTCGCTTTCAATTTAAAAATCATATTTTTATAATCACTTCATATATATAAAAAAAACGAATTTTGACATCGCTATTCAATATATAAAAATCGAATTTTTACTACGATGTCATATAGATAAAAATTCTATTTTTACGCCGTTATTCTCTATATGAAGATTTCGTCTTTTCACATATAAAGATTAAATTTTTATTTCACTACATATATAAAGGTGATATTTTTAATATCTTACCTATATAAAAATTATATTTTTATATTTCTACAAAATAAAAGATTATATTTTTATCATCTATATAATATGAAAATTATATTTTCTACCTTTACATACGATAAAAATTATATTTTTATACTTCACATATGCTAAAAATCATATTTTTAACTTTCCTATATTATATAAAAAATTATATCTTTACTCTTCTACTATAATAAAAATTATATCTTTACCACATAAAAATCGTATATTTTTCAGTTTTAAAAATCATATATTTTCAATGCAAAGAAATCATACTTTACTAAATAAAAATCAAATCTTTACTCTTCATAAAAATCAAAATTTTATTACTTTAAAACTGAAAATAAATTCCATACAAAAAAAACTGAAATTAAAACTGAATTTTTATTGAACAAATAAAGAAAATAACACACAAAAAAAAACTTACAGGGATGCTAGGGGGAGGGCGCCGGCTTCTGCAGGTCGGAGGGGGGGGGGGTCGTGGGTGGCAAGGGGAGGGTCCGACGAGGGTTTGTGGGTGGCTCGCTGGGGAGAAGAGGGGAGACTGCGAGGTTGGGGAAGAGAAGAAGGAGGAGTTGAAGCGAGGAAGGGGGTTCGAGAGGAGGGGGGTCGCAGGTCGGCGAGGGGCGTGCACGCCAGGCGATGGCGGAGGATCGGAGGTTGGGGGGATCGGCTAGTGGCGGCGTGCGATTTCGATTTTTTTTTTCTTTTTTCCTGAATCGGATGAACGAGGGAAAGGGGGGTCTTAGGTTTATATATATTAAATATATATATATATATATATATATATTAATTATTTAATTTGCAAAAATGTTGACTTTTACATACGACCTCTAAACGAGGCCCATCGCCTGTCGTCCATAGCGTTTTACCCCCATTCCGAACACAATGGGATATGTATCGTAAGCTGATTCGACCGTTTGAATCAGTTTCCGTTAAAATCTACATATAACTCTATATATTGAATTTGAACGCGCATTTCAATTTACCGGGGTCACATACTAACTAGATAAATCCCATAAAAATATTTTCTAGCTTCGTATTGACGATACGGTCCTAACAAAACTAGTTTCGTCAAATTCTGAGACCGTTAGAAAAATGGCCATTTTTCAGTCGATTAAAATCAACTAAAACTGGTCAAACGCGTTTTCCTTTGCCACACTCACATATTGATACGAAAAATTATGAAATTTGAAATCTAGCAATAACTTAACATCACGGATCCGACAAAAGTGGTTTCGTCGAAATCCGAGGTCGTTTGCAAAATTCCTATTTTTAAGGGCCTGAATTCCATAGCGACTATTCAGAATTTTCAACTGGAAATATCTTTTGATTTCCGCTATGAAATTTTGATTTTTCAGATTCGTTGGAAAGATATCATCAATTAGATCCTAATGTTTTTTGTTTCACTAAAATCCGGATTGTTTTGCACCCGGTACGTTCAATTGAAGTTTGAAATCGAATTATCGAACTACCGCGTCATTTTCAATTCTATTTATAATTATATATAATTATTTATATATTCTAACGACGACGTATATAATCTATACGTTCTAAATATATTCAAAATAAATTTTTGTCGATATCATTTAAAATAATCTATTTTAAATATTCAAAATTCGCTAAAATTGCCAAAATAAAAATTTTAAACTGGCCCAGATTTTCCGGGTTATTACACTCCCCCTCAACTTCGACAACTTGTATTCCAGTGAAGAACGAAAAACCTTCAATCGAGAAATACTCCGGCCACCGAAGACCTGAAACCACCGCGCATCTTCCAAACGAACTGCCTCGCTCTTGTCTTCATCTTTCCTTTAGATGACTCAACCCAAAAGCGCCTCCTCCACTATAAATTTAACCCAAAAACGATCGCAATCAATTACGATACCACTAAAATGGACAGCTCTGACCATCTCGATATTCACGCCACCACAAGACATATTAGCCGAACCCCACAATAACAAAATTGTAGGTATCCTTCCCCTCTACAAATCTCCAATTGACATCCCTGCCTGAAAATGTCCTTACCTCGAGATACGAGCTATAAACCGAAACTGCATGTTTTTTTTATTGCGAAATTCCGGCCAACACAGTCGATATTTGTCCACCAAATTTTTACAGAAGGTCAATCTCAACATTTTCTACAACTTTCTAGTTGTCGACCTTCGCCAATTCTCGATGGATTGGAAGAAAGAAATTAAAATGTGGAATGGACTAAAAATGCAAAAAAGTATAGCAGTGGTAATTTGGGGATTAGGATTTTAATGTATTCAGGTATTTGTAGAGTAGGAATTATAATATTTTAACTTGAGGTGACTAGCGATAATTACTAATGATTTTTATTTCGTGTGTATCGCCATTTCTGAACCATGTTCATTGATTCCTATGTTCACATACGAACTCTGTTCTTGGCGAGAATGGACATATAGCTAAAGTTCACTATTGCAGACCTAATAAAACTTGTTTTGTCGAACTCCGAGTTCGTTTGCAAAAAAGCGCTAGTTCAAGTCCAAGTGGTCAATTTATTTACATTTAATTTCCGTACGCTCACAAAATTACTCTGATTGGTGCGAAACTTAAAATCTATTTTAATTAACTACTACGGATTTAATAAAATTTGTTTCATTGAAAACGGAGGTCATTTGAATAAAATCCCTTCTTAAGGGTCCAAAGTAAATTAAAATAAATCAATTTTGAAATACCTCAATATAATAATATATTACCATACGTATTCAAACAAAATTTAATATAGTTTCAGAATAAATTACCTTGGGATAAATTTCAGGCTAAATCGATATTCAATATATTAGAAATCCTTTTATTTTATTAAATAAATCATTATGGTTTATAAACAAATTCCATGGTGACCTTTTCTAAATTTGATTTGGACATAACTTAAAATCTACAATATGAAAACTCAATTTTTCGCTTTTATTAGAAAATTATAAGCCTATAGATTCGGACGTTTCTTGTTTCAAAGAATTTCGACTTATACTGGACCCACTACATTCATTTAAAATTCAAAACGTAATATTACGAACTACCACGACACTGCAGCTTGTTTATAATTAAATTATAAATTACATGTTCAAACGTCATTTAATAAACAAATTAGTTTTAATCGAAAAATCTAAAAGATTTTAAAAAATTCCAACACCTTAAATTTTGGAAAATTGTTGGCAGAGTCTCTCTGTATGGGGGTACTTTTGAAAAATTGCAGGAACAACAAAAATAAATACATCGACCCACATGGCCGGAAAATCCAATTCAAAAGCCAAAATTTATATTTTACGTAGATGTACCTTTTACAAGCGTTATTAAGCGATAAGCAATAGACTATATTTGAGCTGGCTTAATTATTATGAAGCTCTAATCGAACTGGATTCAATCAACTCCAGAACTTAATAAATATAGGATAAATTTTGCCCTGCACCTGTTCTTAACTCAGATGCACTTCATTAGTCTCGTAATCATGCATTATCCCAAACATTCAAGTTATCCATTCCGATCTGTTTTACATGCTATTTAATTCACATTAACTTATAACTAATATCATTCTCGTCATGCCTAAATCCATTGATCCATTGGTTCTTAATCTCAAGTTCAAACCCATATCCGTGCAATTCATTTCAACCATACAATCCAACTGATTTTCAAACATTCCATTTGGATTTATTAACTTATATGTATATTTACCAGCCAAATTCTTGTTGACTTGAGTTAGATTTTATTTCAATATCAACTCATATGATTCATTGTAATTCAATCTATAATTTAACAAAATCCATCTTTCATATTCGAAATCATCCCAACTTCATCCGTAGTATGAATTTCATTCAAATCAAACAGTAGTTTGACAAAATAATTACTTTAACCTTTTTATAAAATATGCTGGGAAAAATAATATAAAAATAATTTTATTTAAATTACAAATGTGTGCCCTCATATATACACATTCAAACTCAATATGTTGTACAACTAACCCCATTTCTATTGAGTTACGCCACAAGCCCAAGGTTATCACCAAACCTTGTGCTCTGATACCAACTGTAATGACCCAAAAAATTCGACTCTCGAATTTTCGACAATAATAATAATCCCGTATTACTTCCCAAATACCCAAGTATAGAAAACTCAAATTGTTAATAGAAAGAAGTTAGAGGGTGAGAAAAGAAAGAAAGTAATATTATAATAGAAGGATAAAAAGATCGGAGCCTCACAGAGGAATGCAAAAAATATACTAATCAACAAATACTTTATTCAAAGATAACTATATATATGCTTACAATAACGGAGTACAACACAGAGTAATACAACCCACAATGTGGAATAACTATTATCAAAAAATACAGAATTACGTTTTGACTCCAGGTCCTCTTCTTGAAGCTCCAAGCAGAACTTAACCTGATAATATACTCGTTCTGAACCGAGAACATTTGAAGCAAAGCAAAATTCACCTGGATTAGTCTGGAATACTTTCAGTGAATAATTCATAACACAATAACTTGCTTAACTTTAAAAAATCCTTTGAAAGAAAAGGATAATCATAAGACCGGTCCGCATATAAATACGGATGGGTTTAACCTTACGATAACCCAAAATACTTTATATATCAAAATCCAATGATATTACAATAGCGTCTACCAAATCACTAATAAATAACCATCTAGCAGAACGCTTGACTCTCGCGCTCTACATACTTAGTGTAACGACCGGTTTTTAGCGACTTTGGTTATCGACATAAACTCAATGACGACTAACCAAACATCGAAAAATACCGGTAGTTAATGAAAGAAGTTAGAGGGTGAGAATAGATAAGACAAAAACTTAGAATAGAAGTAGAAGAACAACACAACATCAGAGTAACACAAACCTCACAGCGGAACGAATAACATATAATATATAACATAACTTTGAAATATAAATCTGTACTTGAATATACATATCATTTCCAAAGTACAACACTTACAACACAGCGGAAATAACCATAGCTATATAATTATGAACCCTCCTGCTCCAGCACTTCAAGTATCTGTAAATCTCGACTACATGACTGCCCGTACAAAATTGGGCACCCAAGAGTTTAGGGAAAACAAAAAAAAATAAACTCTGGGTCAGTCATGGGACTGGTATGAGTAAAACAGTTTAAAACAGTTTGAGCCATTAAACGATATCACATAAGACAATGCCGTATAACGGAACGGGTTTTCCCTTATGAGGATCCAAATAAATCTTTATATCAAAACTCATGGATATTATAATAGTGTCAATCAACCACAATATAATAATCATATAGCAGAAACGCTTTCATCTCACGTTCTACATATATAGTATACAATCAAAACCGCAAGCACGTATTGGGTAATGGATTTCCAATTATGACAAGGTATGGAACCACCATTCGCTAGTGTACCTCTAGAGAGGAATACACTAGGTTCAACAAGAACATCTTGCAACCCGGCCACACGTGACCGACCACTCATTTCGCTTGAATGTATTGGATATACGTGTCATTTCCCGATTGTGAGGCTAGAGGCCACGCTTATCTCTGATAGATCACACATTTATTCACTTTGAATGTCACATCGTCATACCCGCTAAATCACAAATTGATTTCCCTAAAATATACCACGGGTATACAACTAAGAGAAACGAATTCCTCCGCCACCAAACGTAAATACGTTTGAAGAGATCAACTTACGCGATCTATTAAATATACTCTGTCAGACATTCTTCCATACAGGTCATCCTGGGACTGGACAAATCGAAGGCACTATTCAGTACATCCATCTTAGGCAATCTTTACCTAAGATTTGTACAACAGCCCTTGCACTTTACTCCGTCTTCAATTATCTTTGGCATATATGATTCGCAATGCTTATGCCAATACGGAGTGGTTCTTCGGATAATAATCCAACCGGTCTCTCCATATTAACAACGTTAAAATATTCGAAAACTTCGATAGTCGGTGAGCTAACTATCAAAGAAAAACACATGTGCAAACAACGATATTATTTCTAGATGGAAATTATATCGATCAATCATCATTTAACATTTATTTCTCTATTTAACTTATTCATTTTTCATCTCTTGTTTCCCTATATTCAACATTTCTTATTTTCTAAATTTAGAAAATATACGTTATTAACAATGGAAAACATTTCCATTTCTTGTTTTCTATATTAGAAAACATTTCTGATTCTTATTTGGAAAACATTTCCAAAGCTCTTTCATTTGGTTGAAACAGATGTTTAAATAAAACATCGCGACGCCAACTCAAACCATTTACTAAATTCACTTAACCATCATTCACTATCAAACCTTACCATTCCTTAGTTAAGAAGGAAGTCGATCAAGTTGGGGTAAATTACCTCTCAGACCTTAACTGAACAACGTTTTAACATCGGAATAGACAAAATTTATCTTTTAAACCTTTAACAAACTTCCTTACGTAACTCTCTTTCGAATAATCTCTATTCGATAACTCCTCCCTTCGAATAACTATATTCGATAATCTCTCTTACGAATAACTAGATTCGAAAACCTTTCTTCAAATAAACTATATTCGATTAACTCAATTCAATTAACTCTTATCAATTAACTCTTATCCATTAACTCTATTGGATTAGCACTATTGGATTAACTCTATCGGATTAACTCTTTTGGATTAACACTAATCGATTAACTCTATTTGATTAACTGTAATCGATTAACTCTATTTGATTAACTCTATTTGATTAACTCTTTTCACTTAACTCCTTTCAAATAAACTATATTCGATAACTCCTTTAACTCTATTTGAATAACTATATTCGATTAACTCCTTTAATTCTATTCGATTAACTATATTCGATTAACTCCTTCAATTCTATTCGAATAAACTATATTTGATTAACTCCTTCAATTCTATTCGAATAAACTATATTTGATTAACTCCTTCAATTCTATTCGAATAAACTATATTCGATTTACTCCTTTCGAATAAATAGATTCGATAACTCCTTTCGAATAACCAATATTCGATTAACTCCTTTCGATTAACTAATATTCGATTAAATCCTTTCGAATAACCAATATTCGATTAACTCCTTTCGAATAACCAATATTCGATAACTCTACTCGATTAACTCCATTTAAATAACTCTAACTGGTTAACTTTGACTAATCAACCCTAGCTGATTAACTCTGACTGATTAACTCTGACTGGTTAACTCTAACTGGTCAACCCTAACTGGTTAACTCTAACTGGTTAAATCTAATCAATTAACTCTATTTGATTAACTCTAACTCGATTTAACTCTAATCGATTAACTCTAACTCAATTTAACTCTAATCGATTAACTCTAATTGATTAACTCAAATCAATTACTCTATTCGAATCACTGATATTTGATTTAACTCTATTCAAATAACTATATTCGATTAACTCATTTCGATTAACTCTTTCGATTTATTCCTTTTGAATTAACTCCTTTGATTAATTCCTTTTCTGTTTGTTTATACAAATAATTCCTTCTCTATTTGTTTACTTAACAAATAACTATTCCCTTTTCAATTCTATTTATTTAACAAATAAATATTCCCTTTCCATTCTATTTATTTAACCAATAAATATTTCCTTTATCTTTCCTATTTATTTTCCCAAATGAATATTCCTTTTATCCCTCTATTTATTTTCCCAAATGAATATTCCTTTTATCCTTCTATTTATTTTCTAAATAAATATTTCCTTTATACTTCTATTTATTTCCTAAATAAATATTTCCTTTTCAATCTTTCTATTTTATTTGTAAATGGTTTACAAATATTTCTCTTTCTATTTTATTTGTAAATGGTTTACAATATTTCTCTTTCTATTTTATTTGTAAATGGTTTACAAATATTTCTCTTTCTGTTTGTCTGACAAATATTTTCCTTTATATTTGTTTTACAAATAGTTTTCCCTCATATTTGTTTTCACAAATAATTTCCTTTATATTTGTTTTACAAATATTTTTCCTTATATTTGTTTTTACAAATATTTTTCCTTATATTTGTTTTTACAAATATATTCTTTTTAACTCCATTGATTTTATAATTTATTTCCTTTTTTCCTTCTATATATAAAATCCATTGATTTTATATAAATAAATTATTTTCAAAATATACTTTGAAAATCCCCTTTTATCATTCTGGTATTTCTTATGGTATTTAACCTACCATTTAACAATGATAAATATCGTCCAACCACACATAATCAACAACATATTATATATCGCATCATATATCACAATATATGAATAATAGTAAAATAAATGTGGAGGAATCCAGTTGGATTCCTCCAACCTGTTTCCCTGCATCCACAGATGTTAAACAATATAATAACATCATTTTCACTTCGATATGAAATATTCTGATAAACAGAATCGATATTTGATTAACGATATATATAAATATAGTTATCTATAATTTCAACCAATACATACGCAATTCAACCAAACAGTTAACACACATCAATCAACAGATAATTATCAGTTCTAAATATACGTTAGAAAAATATAACTGTTCAGAGTTGGATTGGACGATCATCGTTAAGAACGATAACCATCGCTCGATTTGATTCAGATGGACAATTTATTTTGCTATAAATTGTAATGAGCTCCGATGGACTTCCAATCAGTTCCATCGTGTAGTGTCCGTCCATATGATCCCAATGCAACCGCGAATCCGACGTCATATGAGCTGGATACGGCGTTAACAAGTTAAACGAGATTTAAATAAACAGTTAACTTACTATTTAATTAAACTAGAAACCCACCCTCTCCCACTCACGTGACCCCTTTCATCCTCTCCTCTTCAAAAACGCAAGGCCCCGGTAAACCCATTTCAGCGTTTGACCGCTCCCTTTTGACCATCTTTCCCCGTTGACTCAGCCACCACCCCTGAGCGAGACAACCACCATCCTGTTCACCTTCGCAAACGCTACCCAATGGTCACCACCAACCAGAGTTCGATCCTCCTGCTGACCAACCTGCAGCCTTAAATCGCGACACCCACTGTCGTACTTCGGTCCTCCCCACCGAGTATCCTCAAACCAACGCCAATCAGTGCGTTTTTTCATCCTAAGTCCGCCTGTGCCATTGACCTCACCTCCAGCCTCCTCCAGCTTGCCAACGCTGCAACCATAGGTCAGCTGCTCCAAAATCCCTGCCTCTAGAATCACGTCGCACCCCTCATAACCTATATCAGATTGATGCACTCATCACCAGGAACTCGATTAACTTGTTTTGGAGATTTATAGAATTTTTCATGATTTTACTTTGATTATTCCTGCTCACGATTTTTCTGAGAGGATGGGATTTTTCTTGCATTTATAAGAAGTGAGGGTGAGGCCGAGAGGAAAGGAACGTGGCCTTGTATGGTTTAGTAGAGTTAGATATTTTGTTTATTTTATTTTATTATATGATCATTGCTTTCTAAAAATTTGTGTGATCATAGACGACACCCAAAAATCAAGGAACTTGACATGCCGCTACAGTTCGACATTAAGGTCCCAACGAAACTGGTTTCGTCGAATTCCGACTCTGTTTGCTCACACAGCGTATTTTTGACCGTTAGAATACTGACTGTTTTTCACAAAAAAATCTCGTACGACCACATACTGACTTCAAAAATCACGAAAATTGAAATCTAGCAATAATTAAACATTGCGGATCCAACAAAATTTGTTTCATCGAATTCTGAGGTCGTTTACAAAACTGGCTATTTTCAAAGCTCTAAATAACCCATTTATATATATAAATATATTTAAAAATAATTAAATTTAATATTTAAAAATAAATATTATCGTATATATTCACAATAGAATATCATACAGCTCTACTGGGATTTTACAACTCGATATTCAAATCCTGGATGGATCGATATTCAAATTTATATTGAAATTCCTTATATATATCGTTAAAAATTATAAAGGACTTCCATAGCGACTTTTCTAAAATTTGATCTGGGCATAAATCAAAATCTACACAATGAAATCCCGATTTTTCTCTTCCATTAGAAAAATATACTTCACCAGCTCTTAACGTTTCTTGTTTCATAGAAATCTGATTTAAAACGGCTTATGTATCCCAGTTGAAGTTCAAATCGCCAAATAATGAACTGCCGCGCCATTTCAAGCTCGATTATATAATATATTCGTTAATATAATTCAACTCTAAACTGAATTATATGTTATAAATTGTCCAGTTCACATTATATTGTGAATTCCACTAATTTTGATTATTTCAGAATTAAATATATTATTTTATTATTTATTTTAATTAAATATTCAATATTATTTAATTAATCGACCATTTAAATTCTCTAATTCACTAATTAAATAGTTAAATAAATAAATTATATCACTGAAAAAATGCGGGTCGCTACACTTAGTATATAACCAAAAACCGCATGGCGCTTATTGGAGATTGGATTTCCAACATGACAATATATGGGACCACCTCCCGAAAGTGTATCTCTAGAGAGCAATGCACTAGGGTTCAATAAGAACATATTGTAATTCGGCCACACATGACCGACCACTCATTTAACTTGAGTGTACCGAATGCATTGTCACCATGGTTGGTAAAGACCTAAACTGTAACGACCCACTTTTTCCGTACCGTTTAAGCCAACATCTAACAACTCATGTCAACTCAAATTGCACAGAATAGCGGATTGTTAATAGAAAAAAAAATAGCGGGTGAGAGAAGAAAGAAAGAAATATTAGAAGAGAAGAATAAGAAGATCAGAAACTCACAGCGGAATGGACATAACTCAAAATCTACAATACGGAAACTCGATTTTTCTCTTTTATTAGAAAATTATTATCCAACAGATTCAGACGTTTCTTGTTTTAAAGAAATCCGACTTAAAACGAATCCTATACATTCAATTTATGTTCAAAATGTAATATTACGAAATACCGCATTGCTACAGCTCGTTTATAATTTAAATATAAATTATACGTTCAAACTTCATTTAATAAATAAATTTAAATCCTTTCATAGTACCAAATCAATGTTTAAAACCAATTTAAATGTTTAGAATCATCAACTGCGAAACAAGGTGAGTAAACTCACTATCTATGACCTGTTTATATTTTTATATAAACGAAATTTTAAATTTATTTATAGTAATTTTATACTGTGTCATGGTTGTTTGGATGAATTACCTTGGCCCTAGAATTTTGGTATTTAAATACCGTAAAATATTTTCGAATTTAGAAATGGAATTTGAAATGTAAAAAGAAAATTTAATTCCAAAATAGAATTTGAATTTCAAATTAATTTGAAATAGGAACATGTTTTAATGGATTGGACGAGTAATTAAAGTTATAGACTATCATATTTTCCACTGTGTGCTATGTTTGTATCCAGAAACATGTGTTTATAACTGTTCCAGACATAACTGTTATGCTCTGATGATTGTATGTATATTCAGTTACTATTTGTATTTCAAAGAGTTATGTTATATAATATATTTTATCCGTTCCACTGTGAGATTGTATTCTTCGTCTTCTTCTATTCTAACTTTTCTTTCTTACTATTTCTCATCCTCTAACTACTTTCTATTAATGATTCATATTTTTGTGCAATTTGGTTTGGACGTGTGGTGTAATTAGTCAACTCAAGGTGTATGAAAATTCAGGCCATTACATTTGATCATGTCGTTCACAATTTAATCTTCTCAATTTATCTAGTAAAACATTTTTCTATTTAAAATCTCCCTATAAAACCTTATAGCGATTTTTCATTTGATAATAAAATACCAATTTCAAGCCAAATCAGTGAAATATTTATAGTGGAATAAATTGAATTTATATAGAAAAGTGAAAAATGGTTTTGAAACCGATATTTGAAATTGGATTTAAACTTAGTAGTTATAAAAGAAATTGTGAACGAGATTATAAATATTTGGAATAAAAAAATGAGATTTTCCATGGATAAATTTTGAATAGAAGTTATAGATAAAATTTGAATTTGAAATAGTAACATTAAATGGATTTGATTGTATATAAAATGAATATATTCACGGTTAAAGTGAATAATGGTTTAAAGCAAATATTTTGCAAATGAATATCTCTAAAGGAAATTTAGATTTGAAATATGAATTTTAAGGGGGATCATCCAACTTGATTTTAAAGTTTAAAATCTTTTCGAAAGCAAAGGATAATCGTAAGACCAAATGCACACATAAATACAGACGGTTTTTATCTTACGATAACCCAAATTTTCTTTTAATCCCCTGCATGCTCGCCTCCGCCCCCTTCAACAGTTACATGTTGAAGCTCTAATTGATGCGAGCTTGTATTTTGATTTCCGAAGATTCATCGTTTACTGAAAGAATGGCTTGTTCCTCTCGTGGTTTGCGTGGAATAAGACAAGAGCGGAGGGTTAGACCGGGTTGTACAGGTTCATGCTATTGGAAACCACGAAGTTCAGGAGACGTGCTGGAGGAGTTCAGACGTATTAGTATTTATTTCGCTGTGTGTTGTATATGAGGACAGATTATTATAACTGTCCTGATCGTCTTGACAGATGTACTCTGATTGTAATTATTGTTTCAAGTTTACAATAAAGATTTATTTCTATATTATATTTATTCTATTGCGATGTGAAACTCTAATTCAGTTGTGTTTCTTCTACTTATTTCTTCTATTCTAATTTTTCTTTCTTTCTTATCTCACCCTCCAATTTCTTTCTATTAACCATCTGGTGTTTTCGATACTTCAGTTTTGGTCAGTAATACGAGTTTTATGTATTATTGTCGTAATTCGGACATCGAATTCCGTTGGGTCATTACACAAACCGTATTCCTGAAAGATACAGAAATGACAAAAGAAGAACAAATGAAATTTCTCTAGATGGTGACAAATGTACCATAATGAAAATGACCCACCTAGCTATGCTGTCTGCCCGAGTTCTGTTATTTTCTCGGTTGATGAGGCTTGAGGTTACATTTACCTTTCAGAGAAAATCTCCATAACTTTGAATGTCACATCGTCATATCCATCAAATCACTAATTGACATCTATACTCTGGGTGTTAAGCTAAGAGAACTTCTTCGCCACCAAACTTGGTATATTTGTAAAAATCAACATATGTGACCCTCGAGAAATACTCTGTTAGACATTCGTCTACACAGGTCATCCAGAAACAAGATGAACCGAAGGTACCCTCTTACTACATCCTATATAGGAATCACCCAAAGGATCAGTATTGAGTAGTCCTTGCAATCCATAGATTCCAATCACAACAAAATCACAACCGAAATATTTCTAGGGATTAGCTAGAGAAATTCAACAATAGTTCTTCCGCTCATGAAGATTTACAGTGTTCTACGTTCCATCTTTATATGTTTCTCTGCAAATTAGTTTCGGATGCAACGTTGGTTCGAAGTGGTTTTGGGCCTAGTTTCCATCCCAGTCTCTTCGAAACAACACGTCAAAAGTCCAATAATATTCCACTGAAAGTCGGGGTTTCGACTATCAATTCAAATGATACAATCAAGTTCATTGGCAGCTTCGACCTTCTTACTTAAAACTATTCATTTAAAACTATTTCATTGACTCTTAAAAACCATTCCATCAATCAAAATCAAATCCATTTGATTATCTTGACAATCATCTTTGTTTCTGTAATTCGAAAACAACAATAATATCCTTAATTCTTATAAATAACGTATTTTCAAATCTCCTTTGAAAATTTCTTTACTTTGAAAATATCACTGTATATTCTCCAAATCTCTTTCATTCCTTTACTTTGGAAACACTGATTATATTCTTTACAATATTTTCTTAATTTCCTTAATTTGAAAATATTGATACACATTTTACTTAATGCAAATAAATCCAATTATTAATTTCTATACGGGCCAAATAATGTCAAATGGTATATATATTCTTATATAAACTCAACGACTTTCATCTAACTTCAATATGAAGATTTTCATTTAATAATAACACTTATGGAAATATATAATTAGGTTTCAAATATTCACTTCCATTTCCAATTCAGTATAACTCATCCCATTTCTTTGGAAAAACATCATCATCTACTTATTCCAAGAATAAGTGTATTTCAACATACCATTATCTCAAAAATAATGCTATATATCTTATCAAATGGTATGAATATAACTCGCACTCTAGCTTGACTAAACAATGTTAAATTATACATTGTTTGCTTTTAAAACCAATAGTTCTATTTAAACTTCAATACTTTTGCAGGTAATATTGCAATATTATTTACTTTTGAAAATCTCGCAACCACCATTGCAACATTCCTCTTATGGAAATAATAAACTAATTTCAACATTCGCTTACCATTACAAACTAATATCATTCTTCGATAATAGTAAATTCATTCAAGTTGGGGTATTTAATTTACTTCTCGGACCTTGATCGACAACGTTCTTACCTTAGAATAGATAGAAGTTCGTAACTCAAAAACTCATCTTACTTACAAAATCAATCAAATCTTATTTTCTGTATTTAAACCATGGTTTTATAATTCATTTCCTCACTATGAAATCTCTATCGAGTGTAACCATTTTTACTTAATATTAACCTTTTGCTTTACATCGTTATATAATTTCCTTTATAACTAGAATTATATTATGACAATCCGTTTCCAAAATATTTCACCCAAAATCATTTATATCATACTATAAAACTAATTTTCATGGATTTTTAACTAAAATCCACTTGTCGACATCTTCGCTCAAAACCAATAATCGATTTCCTTTGCTCTCTTGCGTACCTTTCCCTTTTATCCTAATTCGAGTTTTAAACAAGATATTTAATTTAAACTTTTTGCATTAGCTCAATTTCCATTAATAACTTTATTTACGAAATTCGGATTATATTATCCGATCTCTGTATAAATCCCTTTCAAAATCGACTAAATCTTATTACATACCCGATTATCTTCTTAAATAAATTTTATTTAAGAAATAATCAATTTAACTTCATTAATTTTGAAGTAAAAGTAGTTTACTTCTTCATTAACTAAAATAGATTAGTTAATCACTTTTGAATTAATAAACAATACTAATTATATTTAAAATCTTTAAACATTGTCAATTAAAAAGTAAATTATATTTTAAGAAATCTTATTAACTTAAGAAACTATTTCTAACCGTTTTATTAGATTAATTGAAGATGAATTAATCTAATAACCACTTTCAGTCAAATAGTTGACTTAGCCAACTTTAAACCATCAGTTAGTTCGTTAACTGATCTCGATTACTTCTTCCCATTAGATTAATATAATTAATCTAATAATATTTTTAAATCATTTTCTTAAAAATAGTAACCTAAAATATCAACCTGTAGGTTAATTACAACTTTATTCGCTTATAAAACTTATTTAAATGTCAAAACAAATAATTACAAAACCAATTTATAAATATCGATTTATTTTTAAAACTTCGTTATAACAAATATAATTAAAAATCTTACTTCAGTTATAAAAAAAATTATAACTTAACTTCGTCAATTCGCCTGATGACAAATCAACGTTCTAACAAAAAGGTGGATTTTAGGCCATTTGCTGCCAATCCATCAATCAATACTGTCTATTGATTCAAATCACAACAACATTGAATTTCAATTTAACGTCAACATCCAAATAGGTTTTAATGTCAACCTGATTTAATCAATTCATATATAAATAATTTGAAAAAAATAACACACATAATATTTTAGGAATCTAGTTGGATCCCCCCAACTTGTTCTTCCCTGCATCACAGCTCATTATAACGTCATTTCATAAAATCATATAAGATAGAATTTTAATCAAAAATATCAAGGACGATAACGTTAACCATTTAATCAACAGTAGGCATCCAAATCATCCAAACGTCCAATTTAAACTATCAATAATTAAATTAAATTAAATTATATGAATTTAACCGCATCATAGAATTCCAAAAAACATGAGAGTTAAGTCACATTTATTTCCAGTTGATGATTTCAGCGTATTTTCATTTAATTTTGAACAGAAGTTTAAGATTAAACGAAAACTTGATTACTTCCAATCCTTTCTAAACCTGCTCATCAACGTAGTACTCTTTCCTGCGATTCCAAAGTGACTGGTTTCATGCGATTCTAACAATATATGGTCAAATTATCATTATTACAACATGTATGCGTAAATTAAAATATATAATTTAACTAATTATAATTATTAGTTACGGTTTATATTACCTTAATTCCTTTGTAAATTACGATGTTTCTTCGTTGATGCCACAAACCGCCCGATTTTCTTCTTCCCTTCTACATCCAGACATCACCCTTGTACCGAACACGACCAAAATGTACCCCTATTGCACCTCCTTAGCGCTACCTGAAAGCCTTCCTCTAACCAATCATCTGAACCGCCGCATCGAGAAGCCTCCTCCTCGACTTCAATAACATGTATTCCAGTGATGAACGACTTTCGGTCGAGAAATACTCTGACCATCGATGACCTGGAACCACCGCGCCTCTTCCAAACGAACTTCCCCACTCCCGTCTTCATTTTTCCTTCACATTACCCAACCTGAAGCTACCTCCTCCACCATCAATTTCACATCAAACCAATCGCAATCAATTGTGATACCATAAAAATGAACAACTCCGACGATCTCGATACTCATGTCACCATAGGCCATATTAGCCAAACCCCTAATAGCAAAATTATAGGCATCCTAGCCTTCTACAAATCTCCTTTTGGCACCCCTGTCTAAAAATGTCCCTACCTTGAGATACATGCCATAAAATGAAACTGCATTTTTATGGTTACGGTGAAATTCCGGCTGGCACAGTCGATGTTTGGCCACCAAATTTTTACTGAATGTCAATTTCAACATTGTCTATAACTTTCTAATTGTCGACCTCCATCGACTCTCGATGGATTGGAAGAAATAAATTAAAACGTGGAATAGACTAAAATGCAAAAATTACGGTTGTGGGAATTTGGGGATTAGGGTTTTAGTGTATTAGGGTATTTTTAAAGTAGGAATTATAATATTTTAACTTGAGGTGAATAGTGATAATGACTAACGATTTTTATTTCTTGCCTATCGCCATTTCTGAATGATGTTTATTAATTTTTATGCTCACATAAAAATTCCGTTCATGGCAGACATATAGCAATAGTTCGTTATTATGAACTTAATGTAACTTGTTTTGTCGAATTCTGAGTCCATATGCAAAAACTACGCTAGTTCGAGTCCAAATGGTTGATCTATTTACAATTAATTTCCGTATGCTCACAAAATAACTCTGAGTGGCACGACACTTGAAATCTAGTGATAATTAGCTACTACAGATTTAATAAATTTTGTTTAATTGAAAACAGAGGTATTTTGAATAAAGTCCCTTTTTAAGTATCCGAATTAAATTAAAATAAATCAATTTTTAAGTACCTCAATATAATAATAATAAAATATTATTATTGAACATATTCGAACAGAATTTCATATAGTTTCAAAATAAATTTCCTCGGGTTGAATTCCAAACTAAATCGATATTCAATATATTAAAAATCCTTTTATTTTATTAAATAAATCATTATAGTTTATAAACGAATTCGATAGCGACCATTTTAAAATTTGATTTGGATATAACTTAAAATCTACAATATGAAAACTCGAATTTTCTCTTTCATTAAAAAATTACAATCCAAAAAATCCAGATGTTTATTGTTTCAAAGAATCGCGACTTATATTAGATCTTGTACATTCATTTAAAGTTCAAAACGTAATATTACGAACTACCGCGACGCTATAGCTCATTTTATAATTAAATTATAAATAATATGTTCAAATGTCATTTAACAGACAAATTCATTAATACAATTCAAATCTAAACCAAATAGATCCGTTAATATTGCCAATTCACATTATATTGCAAATCCAGCTAATTCCGACTATTTAAGAATTATATTATTATTTATAGTATTTATATTAATAAAATATTCAAAACTATTAAATCCAAGCTATTTAAATTCCAAAAATATATTTAAAACCATTTTCAATTATTTAGTTTGAGGGTAAAAATTCTGGCCGTTACAGAAGGGGTCGACCTCTGGGTCGACCCATCCCGTGTAACGTGCGCGATTTTTTCGCACATTATTTCTAGCGAAGACATTGGTTTTTCGAGAGTTTTAGGAGTCCTCTTTTGATCTGATGGACCAAGTAAATAACCTAATATTTAAAGGTCTGGCTTCCTAACACTATTATAAATAGTCCTCTAATCTAACCCTAATTCTCCCTACCTCATTCCCTATTCTTTGTTGGGCACGTTATTTCCAGCGAAGGCGTCGGTTTTTTGAGAGTTTCTGGAGTCTTCTTTTGATCTAATGGACCAAATAGATAACCTAATATCTAACGATCCTTGGCTTCCTAACACTATTATAAATATTCCTCTAGTATAACCCTAATTCTCCCTATTGCATTCCCCATTCTCTGCGTCCATTATGCAAGACTTCTTCCTCTAAAAATAACAGAGTTTTGAGATTTTGGTTTGGATTTATATAAAGATAAATTAGAGGATATTTATACATAGACCTAGAGAATTCCTATCAGGGCCTGTTGGATTGCATAACTTTATAAGTATTTCTATGATTACAAGATCATATAATTTGGGGATTCTTTGGACAGCATAACAGTTGTTAATTTCTTTAGTAATTTACAGATTTTAGTGTTTCTTTTATGTAAATGATTTGTATATATCCGATTAATGCTTCTATCACAACTTCAGTCTATTTTAGTAGTTTATTTGTTACTGTACATAATTCAGCACTACTAGAGATGGTTCTTACAAAATTACTCTTTTAAAATCAGTTTGTAAAACCACCGATGTTAAAAGTTTATTTAACATCAAAAAAAAAAAATCAATGTCAAATGTTTCTTTAGGCATTGGTATTTAAAATAATTGATTTCTACCTTAGAAAAAAAATGGCCGCTCTTATTACCTTTTATTTCGACCGCTGTTATTCCCTCTTTTTATCTCGTTTCCCGGTTCCTTTCCTTTTATTTTCCCTTCTTCATTCTTATTTTCCATTCCTCTTTTCAATCAATCTCCACGAACCCCTTTTGCTCCAAATCAAAAAATGTAAGTAACTTCGACGTCTTTGATCTCAATTTTGGTTTTGGTCTCCACTCCAAATCGCGACTTTAGGTTTTGGTCCATCTCAAATCGCGACTTCGGGTGTTCACTCATCCCTATCCAAACGATTAGATGGCAACCAATTGTAAACTAGGGTTTTGCTCCTTCCCCAATCGAGGCTTCAAATCACTGATGAATTTTTATGCTTTGCTTGATTGTGAGTTCTTTGAATTTCGAATCCTATGTTGCTTGATTAGATTGTTTTATTTTTCTATTGTAACGACCCGTATTTTTCTGCCAATTTAATTGGATTATTTTAAATATTTTAATTATTTAAAATATTGGTTTGAGGTTGAAAAATTGAATTTTACGATTATATTGTGAATATATTATTTAAAATAAATAATAAACATCATTTTAATTTCCAAAATATGGGAAATTGTCGAAATTGAAATACACTGTGATCCGACAGTTTAAAGTGGTCAAATATTGTTTATACTGAAATTTTAGTGGCAATTCGTTTTGAAAACGAAGACGAATATATATAGTTTATAATTTAATTAAATAACAAGCTGCAGCGGCGCGGCAGTTCGCGTTTTGGCATTTTGAACTGCAAACGGTTGTACCGGGTTCAAAATAAAGCGGATTTCCTTGAAACAAGAAACGTCGGGACCGGTTAGACGATATCTTTCCAATGGCAGAGAAAAATCCAATTTTCATCGTGTACATTTTGTTTTATGGCCAAATCAAATTTTGAAATAGTCGCCGCGAAAATCACTATTTAAAATATACGCGTTAAAATGGCCGTTTTGCAAACGTACTCAGATCTCGGTGAAATCAGTTTCATCGGAACCGTATCGTTAAATTATTGTACGGTGTTGAATGGCGTGGCAAACCGATATCGTATGTGACCACGGTAGCCATAAACGCTCGTTCATTTTCTATAACGCGAATTAAATAAATAAAGGGAGGTTTGAGGGTAATTTGAGCAGACGATCAAATTAGGCCGTGAAACCAGTTTCGTTGAGTTCGTATTGTTGATTTGAGTCAGGATACATATATAGTTTGTCATTTTTGAAAACCGGCTAAATTGGTGTTCGAAATGGCAGTGCGGTACGCCTAAAAATAGCCTACCGGGGAAACAGTCTCAGAATGCGACGAGACTAGTGCCGTTGGGTTCGTATTGAAGAATTATTTTAAGATTTTAAAGTTTCAAATTTATTTGATTTACCTAGTGACCATGAAAAATTAAAATGCGTGTTTATTTCTGGTTTTATAAAGGAAATTTTTCAAACAATATCAGAATTCGACGAAACTTGTCCCATTGGGACCAGAATACCTTTTTACACTAAGATTAGCTTTTTTATCAGAAGACAGATGTCGTCTGTGGTCGTTTTGCTGTGTTACTTCATGACGAAGCATTGGTTAATAATAAATTATTATATTTTTACCTATATAAAACATCCATCGGTAGAAAAATGGGGACAATGTTTTCTCTGATACCAACTTTTCACTTTCCATTGTTTCTTCTGACTTGCGCCCAAAATTCTTCTCCTTTTGTGCCACACAACTTTCCTTTGTCGGCAATTTATACACATCGTGTCGACCACGTTTTCGAAAATCCCCATCCCTACAAATATAGGCGCAGACCTGCATCTATTTATATATGATATAAAATGATTATGCCGTGGCCGCCACGTTCTTCACTGATATAAATACTGTTGAGTTCTTCATAATTTTTTTTCTTCCCAGTTCTCCCCTAACCCTCCTGCCGTAAAGCTCAATGACCAATAAAACAGAGACCCTCACCTCTTTTGTTAAATAACTCAGTGCATCCCCTTCCAACAAAATATGCGAACTCTCAAGCATAACTAAAACCCACCGAAAGCTATTTCGTTTTCTCCTGCAATCAACAATGGATTTTTATGGAAGGGTTATGGCAAACGTTCGGCAACGCGTTGAAGGAGCTAACGAATGGCAAGGCGATGGAGGAAAGTGGGAATAAAAGAAAAAGGATGAAGTATGGGGAAGATGTACGTGGAGTACTGTGTGTGCATGGAAAAGGAGTAGGATGATTCATGGGGTCGGTCAGGGAAGGGGTTGAGTGTGAGCTGGGGGCTGGTGAAGGAGGAGGAGCAGGCGGTCACAATGGTGATGGTGCGGTCGCTGGACGTGGGTTATGATGGCCGTCCGTCGCAGATGAACGAGAAAAGGAGGGTCTCGGGTTTTGGGTTCGTACAGGCGGCTCAGGCCATCTGACGTGGCGAGGTCTAGCTGAGGCGGAACGCCGGAGGAAGGCGCACCTGATGGGAGGCCCGACGTGGGTTCCGGTGGGTTATGGAGGTGACGACAGTGGGTTAAAGTTGGGGAACGGGTTCGTGTTTTTTTGAAAGGAGGAAATCAGGGAAGAGGAAGACAGAAACAAGAAGACGCGTTATTTCGATTTCTTCTATTATGACGTGGCGCTGATTAAGAGGTAATTAAGTTTTTAATTTATTTAATAAATTAATTAGTTAGTTAATAAATCGTTTAATTTAGTCAAACTTTGATCTCGTATAACGCTCACATACTTGAACGGAATCTGACTAAACAAGATGCGATGGGATCGCAGGGACGAGACCTATCCGATGGCAATGACTAGGAGTCAATCCGACGCTGTTGAAAATTCAGCTAATTTTGGACGGTCGATTCAAATATAAAGCGACAAACACGTCAACCGTCGACCAGAACAAACTCTGGTGAGTTAATTCTCACACCTTCTGGAATACTGTGATGTGGTACATTCACAGTTAAATATACTTTACAGTTTACTGTTTAAATTGGTTGTTTGGATGCAATTTTGGTTGTTATTATCTGTTTGATTGCAGTTGATTGTTTATTTAACTTGTATATTGTTATCAACTGACATCTGTGATGCAGAGAAGGACAGGTTGGAGGAATCCGACCGGATTCCTCAAATAAACTGTATTTTTGGTTGTTGTGCACATACATGAATTGTTTGCTTTTACTGACACCAAAACCTGTTTGTGTGTGATGGTTGAATATATATTCACCGGTGTTGTGTTTAAAATCAAACGACAGTGTTGATTTGTTAATTGGCAGTAAATGGCCTTAATGGGTGGTTTTAACGTCGTTCGGCTGATAAGTGATTTGACGTGTTCTTGAAATTAGCAATTTATTTATAACTGGATTATAGTTGTTAGTTATTTCATATAACTAATAAAAATAGGAATTTTAAATAAATAGTTAAATCAAGTTATAAGGAAATTATTCAACTAGTTCAGACCAGTTGTAAAAGTAGAACCCAAGGGATTTACCGACAAGCTGGTAAAACAGAGTAATTGTTTTAAACAATAAAAAGGTGACTTTAATTAATTATGTTAATTAATTAATTTAGGAAAAAAGGGAAATGACAGTGGGAATTCAGTTAATCGTTAACTGAAGTGTATGGTTGGTAAAACCACCGTTTCGAGTGGAATGGACAAAGGAAAATAAATATGGGTTAAGTATTCGTTAAAGTTTAACGAATAGTTTTGGATATTAGTTAATCTTCGATTAACTATAATCTAAAGAATTGGTTATTGTTAATAACCTTGATTTTTATCGAGTAAGTTTGTAAACATGATAAAATGCTACTTTGGGCCAAGATTTAAGTTAACCATATTTTGATATAATAGAGGTTAAAGCTAATTATTCTTTATGATAAAGTAGTGAATTCAATTAAATGCCAAGTAAGGATTTTATTAAAAGGATTTGTAAGTCCAAGTTTCAAACAAAGTTTGACAAATAGGAATTCAATTAACAAGCGTTAAATTTACGATGAGGTTGGGCCAAAATGGCGATAAAAGTTTATCATAAGAAGGTTCAAATAAATGGGATTAAACTATTTGACGAGGGGTTAAATGTGTAAATCAAAGGGTTTATAACCAAAGCGATGACCAAAATGAGATGCAAGGGAAAACACATACCGTTGGTTTGTGTTAAATATTGATAAATGGAATTCCGAAATCAAATCCAAGTTAAAGGAGATTATCGAGTTGTTTAGGGTTAATGTAGTTAATCTTAATGTAAATGGTTATTTTAATAATTAAAGCGATGGCTTTAATTTGAATTAAATTGAATATAATGAAATGGCAATAGGGTTTGACCAAAAAGATTTATAAAGTGTTATAAAGAGTTTTAAGGATCCAAGCTGCCAAACAAGGTTTTGTAAACAAGATTCATAAGTGAAATTGAGCTTTACGTTAAAATGGTGTTTTGAATGAAGGCTTCCTTAATTAAAGGAACTAAGTAAGATGATTTTTGAGCAAGGATTTCAAATGTAAGAAACAGTTATGGAAACCCAGATTTGAAATCAAGATTTGAAATGAGATTTAGTATCGCTGTTTAAGTGACAAACTAATATTTTTCTGAGGTAAGAACGAGTTGATCAAGGTCTGAGAGGTAACTAAAATACCCCAACTTGGTTGGCTTCACTATTATCAAGGAATGGTATTAGTTTGGTGTGAGTGGAAGTGTTGAATTTGGATTTATCTTATACGAGGAATATCAAACTCCAATGCAAGATTTTGGGAATTAAATAATACTACCATATTAGTTTCAAAGAAAATAAGAATATTGATTTCAAATTATATTAAACATTTGTTATTCAATAAGAGTTGATCGAATATAGTTAAAGTTAGTCAAACAAAGTTATCTAGGAAAAAGTTCCATTGCGTACGACTGCTAGCGTAATTTGCAGGGCAGCAGATAGCCTACGGCGGTCGGATGTTTCCTGAGGGAATCAGGCGTAACCATTGTGATCGCTGCGATCTAGAGTTGAGCGAATGGAGTTAAATCGAGTATTAGTTAATAGGAGAAATCAAGTCAAGTTTGTCGAGTTAAATAAGTCGAGTTAGTCGAGTTAGAGTTAATCAATCAAAGTAAATCAGTTAAAGTTAGTCAAAAGGGAATTTGGTTAAATATATTTTAGAGGAGGTCGAGTTGTGCCAAGTATTGAATCAGAAAACTTGTTGTGTTCACACTATTGTTATTTGATAGTTAAAACACCGACTATCAAACCCAACCAATACGATTGTTGGTTCGGAAAGTCCGGGATCGAATTATATTCGAAAACCATTCCGACCATCAAATACGTGAAGACGTCAATTGAAGACGGAGCAAGTGAAGACCGTGGATCTTCATAAGCGGAAGGACTGCTTGTTGAATTTCTCTGGCCTGCAGCCAGAGTTATTTTGATTTGTGATTCTGTCGTGGTTGAAATCCACGGGTTGCAAGGACTTCTCGCTACTGATTCATGGGGTGATTCCTATATGAGATGCAGTAGGAGAGTACCTTCGGTTCATCCTATTCCTGGATGACTTGTATGGACGGATGTCTGACAGAGTATTTCCAAAGGAATTACATGCGTTGATTTCTCCAAACGTACGATAGTTGACGGCGGAGAAATGGTTATTCTCTAGACTGCTAGCTAGAGTATGTTTGTGGACGTCAATCAAGTGTGATCTGGCGGATCTGACGATGTGGCATTCAAAGTGAATGATGACCAGATGTTCTAGAGATAAAGTTCTAGCCTCAAGCCTCATCAACCGGGAAATGACAAAAATCGGGCAGGCAGCATGGCTATGTGGGTCGCTCCCATTAGGGTGTATGATCACCTATCTAGAGAAATTCCTTTTGGTTCTTTAATCTATGTTTCGATGCTGACCCTATTCGGGTGGCGGTTGCTGATCCCAATCGTCGGTGATATACATTCGATACACTCAAGCGAAATGAGTGGTCGGTCATGTGTGGGCCGGGTTGCAAGACGTTCTTGTTGAACCCAGTGTATTCGCCTCTAGAGATACACGTGCGGAAGGTGGACCCATACCTTGTCAAGTTGGAATCCAATATCCAATAAGCGCCCACGGTTTTTCGATTGTATACTATATATGGGGAGCGTGAGATGCAAGCGTTCCTCTAGATTTCTAATTACTTGTAATTAGACATTATGATAATATCAGATCAAAGTATGATTTCAAACAAAATGGTTTGGGTCATAGTAAGGTAAAAACCGTCCGTGTTTATGTTTGGGCTGGTCTTACTATTATCTTTTTGTTTCGAAAAGGATTTCCAAAGTTAAACAGGTGTGTGTGTAAACAAGTGTGTGTTCTGTGAATTTACCACTGATAGTATTCCAGACTGACCCGGTGTATTTTGTTTTAAATCAAATGTGCTCGGGTCAGACCGAGTATGTTCCAGGTTAGGTTTCGCTTGGAGTTTCAGGAGCTGGAAGCAGGCGGCTTCACCACTAGTTATTCAAAGTCATTATTCCGCTGTGACTAATGTATGTGTACTCTGATGATTGGTATGTTTTATATAGTTCTTTGTATAAAGAGATTTGATATTATATTTTATCTGTTCCGTTGTGAGATTCTGATGTGTTCCTCTTCTTTCTTCTATTCTAATACTTCTTTCTTTCTATCCTCACCCTCTAAATTCTTTCTCATGACAATCTGGGGGTTCGATACTTGGGTTTTTGGCAAGTGATACGGGTTTATGTATCGTTGTCGAGAACCCGATTGTCGTTCTTTTCCCCGGGTCGTTACATCTATGCTTTCTACCTGTGATGATTCTAGTATTATATAGGATTTTGAAACCCTAAACATCCGATTATGGATACTTTATCTGATTTGAATTTGTTTAAACTTGCTGAGAATATTTGATTGTGATTTTTGGAGATTGTTTCAATTTCTTGGACATCGTTAAATTTCATGTATTTATCTTTCCTCTTATCATGTCATTGCTTTACTGATAAGAACAGATACTCATGTATGTGTTTATGCATTTGTATATGCCTTGTTGGTTTTGTGCACTTGGCAATTTGCATGCTATGCTACTCTCTGTTGATTTGCTGCACTTGATTTGTTTTGTGTAATTGCTTCTGGTTATGTTGTTATTCATTGTGCGTGTTGTCCATTGGCTTTTTATATGTGCACTAACTTGCTACACCTAGGTTTATTTGTTTGATTTGGTGCTATATGGTTGAGTTGTTGTGCTTACCACTTGCTTATCATACTTGTAACTACCTTAGTCATGTATGTCGTTCTAACCTAACCAGTTTACACTTGAACTTGTTCACTTTTGCTCGTGAAATGGCTTCTGGGCTTTTGTGATTACTGTGTTGAACTTGTTGCACCAATATTTTGGCATGATATTTTTTGTAGATACTGCCAATGTCCTTCTTGAGTTTTCTATACCTATGCACTTGCCTGTTTTAACCTTGATCGTGTTGGTTTGAGCCCTTGTTTTAGCACTTCAACTTGTGTCTTAAGTACCGCCTTGACTTGTTTTACTTGTTGCGTATTTAATGCCTTGAGCTTTTCATACTTGTGCATACACTTGAACTTTGAATCAAAACTCTGTTTCTATCCCTGTTATGATTCCTACCTCTGCCATGACCATTATTGTTGTGCATCACTTGAAGCTGCCTTATATATGTCACCGTGTTATAGTACCCTCTTATGTTATACTTGAGACTTGCCAGGGTAAGTTCTATTAAAGATATAATTTTCAGGTGTGACCTGAGACTTTCCCGAACTCATGTCGCAGCGCAATGGCCAACAATAATTGTCAAGACTTATCAGCCAAGATTTAATGCTTGCTGCTCCTTGTATACATTACCATTCAGTTTGCTCCAAAAACAAATACTGCATTTGGCACTTGATGGCCTGAGTTGTCGTGTTAAATTTGGACTTGTATTTGTGCCTTCATTGTCATGTCCATCCTGACGTGATCGTGTGAATTTGTTGGTCATTTGTTATGCCCTGACTATGTATACACATAATTTTTGGCATTGCTTGTATTACTGTGTCACTGTGGTTCCTTATGTGTTTGTTGCACTTATTCTTTAATCTTCATATTGATGATGCACAAGTTCTTGTTGCTGCACTTGAGTTAGTGTGAGCTTTTGCATCAACAATGCCATGTATTTTTTTAGTTGGCCCATTGAAGTTTTCAGAAATTTCCATAGTAAAAACAGATTTAAATTTTAAATTAAAAACAAGGATTAGGGCTAACTGGCGTCAGGCGGGAAAACTCCCGCCAGGACCCCCATGTCGACAGGCATGTCGACAGGGTCCCCAGGGTGTCGACAGCCCTGTCGACAGCCCTGTCGACACGGGGTGGCCAGGCAGTTTTGCCTGGCGCACCATTTTGATTTGGGCTTGGTCTTGTGGCTTGGTTCTAGAGAATTCCTAAATCTGACGGACCTAAACTAACCTAGGGTTAATCCTAGGGCTAAAAACACTCTAATCTTCTATAAATAAGCCCCTAATCCTACCCTAAAACCTCATTATTCATTCTAGCAACCAAACTATGTCAAATTGAATTCTCAAATGGCCTCCACCTAAGAACCCTAGCCTCCACCCTCTTCAAAAATCATTCCTATGAAGATTTTGATGTTCATACAAGCATTTCTAAGTTGTATGAATGATCATTAGCTTGCATACATCATCAAGTTGCAAGCTTTATTTGCTAAGCTAAAGTTTTTGGGATTTTTGTTAATTGGAGCTTTGTTTTGGGTTTTTATATGCTTGCATAAAGGGCTTCTCAATCTTTATTAGTAGATTTGTTTCTTCATAATATTTGTAAGCCCTCTTACCTTCATTTTAGAAACTCTAAAGTTAATATGTGATGAAAGTTGGGATTTATGCATGTTCAATAAGTTATGCATGCTTATGCGAGTTCACTATGCTATGTTATGCATGTTTAATAAGTTATGCATGCTTATGCGAGTTCACTATGCTATGTTATGCATGTTTAATAAGTTATGCATGTTTATGCAAGTTCACTATGCCATGATTTGCAAGTTTAACAAGTTATGCATGTTTATGCAAGTTCACTATGCCATGATTTGCAAGTTTAACAAGTTATGCATGTTTATGCAAGTTCACTATGCTAAGTTATGCAAGTCCAACATGTTATGCATGTTTATTATGATATGTAAGATTTATCATGTATGTTGTGCCAAGTTCCCTCTTTCTATCCTTTATGCGTTATGACGAATATGTAAGCAATAGAATGACGTTGGGGGGGGGGGGGTTTGGGAAAAACTTAAAATACATGAAAATATAAGATTGGGAATTTACCTATTAAGTTAGGTCTACCCCTTGGGAATTTACCTATTAAGTTAGGTCTACCCAAGTATTTGTTAAACTTGTAATTGTGTTTTAAAAATAAAGTGGACATGACACTTAGAAAACATAAGTGTGGCCAACTCGAGGTTGGGTTGAGTTTGTAGCATAAACCTACCCGGAACCGACCGGCTTAACTAGTTGCTACAAACAATAAGACCCAATGTGAGAAGTTGGTCATGTGTACCTTGGACCCGAGGTTAGACCAAGTTGTGGTGTAAAGCTACCCGGACCCGCCCGGCTTAACTAGTAACCGCAACAAAGTCTAATGTGAGAGGTTAAGGTACAATTAAATTAATGCCTCATGATTAGGGTTAAGTCGTGGCCCACTAATACTTAACCAATTTTGGGGATGCGAGGGATTAAATGGGGTTAAGTGGTGAACTTTTGGTTACACTTAACTAATTTAATCCATGATTAGTGAGGGGTTAAACCACACTTAACCCTCTTAGAAAACCCTAGCAACGTGGTCTGTTCCAGCAGTAATCCCAGTTTGGTATCATTCACAACCCTAGAGGCTAGGCTAGGGCGGGGCACGATTACTGGACTGATGTAAGCGACCAAAGCGACGGCTGAGTGGTACAGCGGTGCGGGTCCAGGCGGGCTACGGACGTGCACGTAGTTCGGTGTTGGACAAACTCGAGGCACGGGTACCAGTAGGTTTAGACTGTGCATTATTGCTTAGGTGTCTGGGGTTGACACCCGAGGGCTTGACACACCCGAAGGTGGACCCAGCACAGTCTGACTACAACCATATGTAGGCCGTATGGACACCAACACTTGACGTGTTAGGTTTATAGGGAGCCGATCGACTAGACCGTTGGGTTGGGCTGGACCTTGTAATAAGGTCACCTCATGCTATTGGGCCAAAGTTTGGGCTGAGGGATCAATACCTGTTATGTTAGTTTGCTAGTACACTGGGGTGCAAAGCTTAATCTTCTTTATGTGATGACACCTTTATCTATTGCCGGTATGTTCATCTCAGTTTCCATCATGATGTTAACTTTATTAGTTTATAGACTGATCGTAGTAGGGCTTACCAGTCTTTTTGACTGACCTGTTTTCTTTCGCTTCTTTTCTTCCGTTCCCCCCCTCCCCCCCAGGTTCTCAGGGAGGGAACAGTGGTGCTTAGCTTAGATCGCTTGCTTGTTTGCTGGATTGCTCATGTATGTCTGGACATTGAGCTCGCTATGGTTTATCATCTTTATTTTTGGGGATAGCACTATGTATTTCAGTATTTCTGTTTATGATGTACTAGACATGTTTATTTTGGCAGTTGACTTTATGATGTACTAGACTTGTTTTGAGATGGTTTGAGATATTCCGCTGTTTTATTCTCACTTACTCTGTTTTACATATATATTTATGTTCTTGTTCTGCCTTGATATATCATTATGCATGCTTACCCAGTTCTAACGCCCCCCAGAAGCTAGTGCCCCCGAAAGAGTGACCCTAGCGGAGGTGGGGTGTTACAGCTTAGAACAATGGTAATTATTGTTCTCTTCTTACGTCTCTTTTTCATATTTGTTACAATATTTTAATTAAACCATTGCATGAATCTTTTTCTTTTATTTCTCTTTTATTATTAATGCATAATCAATGAATGTAACATATTTACACTACATACAACTAATCCTTTCTTTCTTTTAATGCATGCATAACATTTTATTTGCATTAATATTTTCTTCTTATAAATATATACGTCAATGCATATATATACACATATGCATTGTCTAATTATTTAATTGTTACAAATTGCGTGGTGTTACATTCTCCCACCCTTAAGAAATTTCATCCCCAAAATTTGATGAGGGTAAAAATCAATTAACCCCTCGCATAATATACATCCATCATGTATGCATACAATTTTTGCAAACATTGTGCACTTGTGCAAAGTGAAATACAACATAATAATACATGTATGCCTAAGCAGTACCTCGTATGTATATGCAAATTTTTCAAAAATTCTTTAAAAACATGATGCTCACATCCTAAATATACTGGCAGTTCTACATGAATGCAATATTTTGAAAATCAAAAATGGTTTACTCTTACTGAGTAAGAGCGTAGTTCATCCAAATTTTGCATCCAAAATCCTACCAACCAACTTTATTTTTTGAATTTCAGAAAATCTAATTTTCTAAATTCAATTTCTTATGTTACAAAAAGTTGGAAAACGGAAAATTTCATGTCTTCCATTTTTCTTTTATGTACCTTCTTCCAACTGTACTTGGATTTTATGTAACTGTTTATAAAGATTCCCTATTTTCCTATCCAAGCACAACCCACATAAGAAAATGTTCCTTTTTACTGATTTTCTTTTTCATCTTATCTTGGAAATTTTTATTATTATTCATCTTTTCTCATATTTTTCCATTTTTCTTTAACTATCATTCTTATTGCTTTACTGAATTTGTTGTTTCCTTTTTAGTTGTTCCATTTCTATTTTCTTAGCTTATTTAATCATATGATTTAAGTTTAGTTTTCAAATAGTCCTTCTAGTCTTTCAACAAAAACTGAAAACAAACGCTCTACACAACTACTACTAAGGGCCAAGAATCTCGGGACTATGCCCCATTCAAACAAAAAAGTCTAAACCATGGGATCCACGACATGTTTAGGTGTTACCCTAACTACCCAACATGAACAAAATAACAGAACGATCCCACAAAAGTGCAATAACGGGTTGTACCCCTAACATAAAAATTAGCAACAAGATTAAATACTTACCTGCCCTTTACTATCTAGCAGTCACCACTAGTCCTAGTTGTGTACCAAAAATTATTTCAAGCAACACCCTAGGCTTTTCAATGCTTACGCATTCTATGGGAACTTATCATTATTCCAAGATAATTCTCGCAATTTACTTTATAGCCTCAAAACATTTACCGTCTTCCCTAGGCACTAATCCTTACCTACTCCATACTTTTAAAACACGGTTTGGCCTTTTGATTTAAATTTTCTTCCAAAAATTTAAAAGCGTCAAAACTTTATTTTTCTCGTGAAAACTTACTCTTTCCAAACCATAAAAACATGTCATTTTATATATAAAAAATGTAAATCATTTTTTTCAAATCACAAAAACTAGAGTAGATAAGGACAACTATTCCTCAATCGGGTTTAGAACTTGTTCTTACCTATAAGGTCGGTTCAGTCTCTTACTTCAAGGTACAAACATCAACTCTATTCTTAATTTCTACGACTTATTTTGTACACCCAACAAAATTCTCTTGTTAAAACAATTTATCATAAAAGATTGTCAAAAGAATAGAGACTTCAAAACTTTCTTTAGTGGAAATTCCAGTTTTCAACAAAATGCAACTTTTTCTAAGTTTTGTTTTTAATCCTTTCATACGATATAGCAAGAAAACTAGCGAGCTATACATGCTCTATAATATGCACCTTTTACTGAGAGAATTTTACTTTAGACAAAATTTTCATGAGAAATCATTTCTTCCAAAATATACTTCATTTTACTATAAAACCCAATATGTACTTCTTTACATATGTTAAAACTATAACTTTTAAGATTAAAAATTGAAAACACCATAAACCATTTTCCCAAAACTTTTACAATTTCAAGTTCTTAAAAGTTAACAATGGGGTTAGACTCAAAGCGGGTTTCCAATTTTCTAGGCTTTCCTAGACACCACCACAAAGTCAATTCTCTCAACTATATATATATATATATATACACATATATGTATATATAAATATATATTGAAAGATGTGTATATATATATTCCTAATCCATTCTTCTCTTTTTAATCTTTTCCAATTTATAAGGTTTTACTGCCAAACCCACTAATATGAACTATTAATCATATGGGATCCTCCTTTCTCTATTTCAAAATATATTGTACTTTCCACCCAAATTTCCTAAGGGTCTCAAATTTCCATATTCATCCCTTTATTTTACAAAATAGTCATCCCAATTATTACCATATTTACTCTTTCTATTTAGAGGGTTCCTCTATGGATCTAGGTATATATACATAAAATACTTATATTTTTAAAAATACAAATACATTCACTCACTATTTATAGAGGAATCCTAAACCTAAGCTCTGATACCGGATGTAACAACCCGAATTCTGACAGGTCGATTTTATTTTTCAAAATTCTAATCCATCGGAACCTATGTTGGTTGCTCTGGTATCCTACAGAAAAGACAGAGATATAAAATATATCAGAGCTAAGAAAATATCTCATAACGGAATGGATAAAGTATAATATAATCAAAGTATAGTCTTACCGTAGTAATAATACTGCCTAGCCAGTATACAGAGCTATCATATCTCTGCCATAAATCTAACCTATAAGTATGTTATGAGGACGAGGTCAGAACACAAGTTCTATGACTGGATTTAAATTATACACTTTGGATAATACTACATATACCGTTCAATCATATTTTCTTATTTATCAAGTTACTTGGGTTAACAACACTCGAGGCTTACACACGCATCGTACCCATTTACTCCCAGTGGATTATCCTAACACAGTATATATGTAGCTACCCAACCCCCCCCCCCATATTGAGGTACACTCCACGGTACCCCACTCGCACGGTCTCCACCGTAATGCCACAGAAATGAACGCAGTCCCTCATCCTACCCCAGAGTGACGTACGGATCTCTACATAACAATGTTACGTTCCGCATATATCTTTCATTATTATGCTAAGTAACCGTACGGACTGCCATCGTCGATCGAATCAGATTCCATACCAGAGTACTTCCCTCAAGTCTATGATACACCACTTAGAGCAGACATGCATGTATCTAGACTTTCCGACGTACGTATCGTCAACCGTATTCGATGCCTTAACCGCACATATTATGCACCGAGTTCCGTGGTAGGGCTATACAAGAAACACAGAACTCGGTCAGGAGCTTTTCCATATCTGTATAGTCCCACCTTTAAGGGACTCAAAGTACAGATATTCCTCGGGTCTGTTTTTTTCATGGTGGCTATGGCCCCACCTCGGCCCCTCCCTCAACTAGTAAAGACTACAAGAGCTAAGTGAGTTGCCCCTAACAAACAATCTAAACATCCAGTTGACGTCTCCCCTCAACCACTGTACCTCGATAGTGAAAGGTGAATGGTCTATTGGGTTTAGCTCTAGTCTTTTCGGATCCCACTGGTTGCCGATGACGGGTACCCGACGATCTACTATCCTTGTTGGTCCTGACCTCTGGCTCCCCATTGAGGCGACTGCCGAATCACCCTAGTGTCACCACGTCACAGCATTCTGACTGCAAAGCTACTTTTGTAGTTAAGGCCTACCCACCTGGTAGTTACGCGCAGATCCAACCACTGCGGGTACAGCCTAAACATCTGCCACCACATAGAGGACAGCCAGGAGCATCTTACGTATCGCAGGAAGTAGCGTGCTTCCCGTTCCAGTCCTTTGGAGCTATCAGAATAATTAGATGGACGTGTGCTCCCCTCGTGCCTCATGACACCACGATGATCTACCCCGTTGGCTTATTTACCCTCAAACGTGCGGACTGGTCCAAGCGCCTTAATTTATTATGTTATTAGACCATATGTATAAATATTCTTTTATGCACTTGCCTTACCTCATCAGGTTTCCATTTAACTTGGTTATTCCTATTCACATTTAATTCTTAATCAAGTTACCAAGTTCCTCTCGCTTATTAATTTCAGTCATATAACTTCTCCCATTTAAGTTTATTAATAAGCCCACAACATGTTATTCTCTAGATTGTGATCCAAGGTCTGTAATCCACAATCTCTTTATACTCTTGTTTGATTTCTCATTTACAATAACATGTTCTACTTAATACGTAATTAAGTACATCTCAATTCTATGTCACTTATCATTTATGATTAAATATAACTTATTTCATAAGTTTGCCTCACTCTTTATTTAATCATAATTCCATCTTACACTATCACTATAACTTATCGTTGTTTACTTATTAACTTAGTTTTCTTAACTAAGGTTCACTAATAAGTCTCCTTTCCATTTATTATAGCCTTGTTATAATTTCCTCTTGTCCCTAGGACAAGTCTTAACATGTTATTCTTATTAGCATATTTCAAATTTCCAAGTTTTCCAATTACATAATTTATAGTTAAGTACAACTTCTTTCATTTCATAAATTTTCCCTTATTTGCTAATTACTTAATTGACAATTAAGTTCCATTTTTTCTCATTAGACACGTTATCTCATTTTTTTCACTAGTTTCTTATAACCTAAGTTATAAAATTCACTTGTCCCTAGGACAAGTCTACCTATTATATAACATTATCATTAATGTAATTTATTTATAATAGGTTATTATCATTCCCCATTTATTCCAATCCTTTTACTGTTGCATCTTTCATTCAATTCCATTTATTTCCATTAATTACAATAAATGTTGTATGTCTATCCTGCTATTTACATATATATATATATATATATATATATATGCAGTAGACCTCTCACATTAAGCCTACACTTGTGGATGTTGGATTTGCCGGGTGGTTCCGGGCAGACTTCTACCACAAGTTGACTTTACCTTGTGTCTTAGCACCACTAAATGTTTTATTTATGCAGTTAGACCCCTCACATTAGATTTACCACTTGTGGATGCTGGATTTGCCGGGAGGTTCCGGGCAGACTTCTACCGCAAGTGCAATCTAACCTCGTGTAGCAGCGCGGTTATAGTTTCTATTTACTGTAAATTTTCTATATAATTTAGGCGTGTCAATTCTTTCGAATTTTTACTATAATTTATGTTTTACATGTCATCATATTAAGCCTATTTTATGTCGCAGGTTCTTTCTAACATACAATAAATTCTATTCTAACATGTAATCGTTTTAATCATGTGATTGTCCAAATCAAACAAATCTGACATGTAATTTTCTCAATTTCTACAGTTAATGCTCCAGGTACATAAATGTCACAAATTAACATGAAATTGGAACAACAGTAATTGCTACACATATTTTGACAAGTTTATATTTCAACATATGAACATTTTAGCACATTAAACATCTCAACATATGAATTTTTCAATATATTAATATCTTAGCATATTAATATTCCAACATGTCATATTAGTATTTCGTCACTTTAATCATTCTACCATATGTTTAAACATTTCAACATATCATATTTCAACATGTCATATTAACATTTCATCACTTTACATTGCATAATAACGGGGAATGTTTAAACGATAATATATCATTATCAAAAATGATATAACTTAAATCCACTCACCTAATTTGCTTTCCAAATCTTGGATTTGGTCAAGATCTAGTATTCCATGGTCCTCCTAAATAAATTTGCAACCTAGCAACCATGGATCAACAATTCTTACTAAAAGAAAAAGGGAAGAAAGAGAAGAAAATTGAAATAGACCAGATCTAGAAAATTACCTCACTTCGAATATGATTCTGAACACCTTCTTATTAATTTTCATTCTTTTCCTCCAGATCTTGATTTAGAATTTTCCTAAACTAATTATCTTATTTTCTGAAGAGATTTGAGGAGGAAGAATGGCAGAGCTTAGACGTTGTCTCAGAGAATGTGAGATTTAGGCTAGTCCCTACTAGCCTATTTATAGGTGTTTAGGATCTTATCGTACACGCAACACTGAGTCAGCATTGAATGTTGTTAAGAAAATAGTTCAGGTTCATTAATGAATCTAGCTGGATCTGGGGGTGTCGACCCCGATGTCGACCCCTGGGTCCCACGAGCTGTTTTGGCGTAGAAGTTTGAATTTCGAATGTTTAAATTTCTGAATTTCGAATGTTTGAATCTTCTGGATTTATTTAACTGCTATGTTTGAATGTAATTTTCTTATACATATACAATTCTTCTAATGACTATTTTACGCGTACGCACAACTTTCGTTTCATTTTTAAAATTCAAACGGTGTTGCACCGTTATTTGATTCTTGTTATATTTCATTGATTGTAGCCTTATCTTGAATTTTATCTCTTATATATAAATATATATATATATATTTCTACACATATATACATATATATTCTCATATATATATATACATATTTTTCTTTACTTCCTTATATGTGCGTTATACATATTTTCTCTCATGAACTTGTATTAATTTTAGTCATTTCCTTAAAACAAAAATATGACAGCGGCGGGGATCGAACTTTACACCTCTTGTATGCAAGTCACATGCTCTAACAAACTGGACTACTAAGGCTATTGTTAACAAGGCTTAGAACAATGATAATTATTGTTCTCTTCTTACTTCTCTTTTTCATATTTGTTACAATATTTTAATTAAACCATTGCATGAATCATTTTCTTTTATATCTCTTTATTATTAATGCATAATCAGTGCATGCACCATATTCACACTGCATGCAACCAATCCTTTCTTTCTTTTAATGCACGCATTACATTTTGATTTGCATTAATATTTTCTTCCTTTAAATATATATATATATATATATATATATATGTCAATGCATATATACATATACACACACATATGCATTGTTTAATTATTCACAATCAATATAACTAATTATTATAAATAGGACAACTAGCCAACATTGATTGAGGAAAGTAAATATAATAGGAAAATGGCTGTAATTCCTAAATTAATTATGATAAATGTTGTACACCCCATTTAGGAAATGTGAGTTATAACTGCATTTAGGCACGAGGTTAGGCTTAACTTGTGGTAGATGTCTGCCCGGAATCGACCGGAAAATCCAGCATCCACAGGTGGTCAGCTTAATGTGAGGGGTCTAATGCATAAATGTAAATGTACTATGGCATGAGGTTAAGTTCAACATGTGGAAGAAGTCTGCCCGGGACCGACCGACAAATCCAGCATCCACAAGTAAGCATAATGTGAGAGGCCTGATGCATGAATATATATATATATATATATATATATATATATATATAACAGCCAACCAATAAATAAATAAATAAGAATAGAAATTGTATGTTGGGGTATAACAAGTAGACACTTCGGGACTAATAAAATAAGGATATCCAGAGTTAAGGGTTGCCTTAGGAAAAATATGACCGTTATGGTCTTAAATGACAATAAACTTATGGATAAGAAAAAAGGGGATTTATGGGTATTGAATTATCATTTAAATACTAAGTCCAATTAAGGAAATATTTAAATAAGTATCCTAGGGTAAAGAGGATATAACTTTCCTTATTTACAATTAGTCAATATAGAACTTATGAATGCAAGTTAGAATTGGACTTAGTAGGTTAGTAATGCGAAACATTATTAATCGTAGGAACCCGTGACGATAATTAATCATACGCCTATATTATTTATGTGGAGAGAGACTAAATGGAAATGACTTAATAACGTAGCCCACTTTATCACAAATAAGGAAAAGTATTAATGGCAAATGTGGTACGTTCCTAATAGCCTTCGCATATAGTTTGCTTCCTGGGTCTTAAGCGGCTGGGGTTGAAGGGTCCACCTGGGAATAGGTCTTTCAGTTTAGGGGTCTTAAATGGCAGGTGTGTGGGCCTACCCAAACCTGGAAACTAAAACGTTAGATATGGCTACCTATCCTACTGGAAGTAGTAAGCGACTAAAGGGCTTATCAAATAAGGTCAGCTAGATGGTATAGCGAACGGTAAAATGCCATCTCTCACCTTATGTGGGGTAAGGGTATATGCATGAATGATTGAAGCCTTAACTTGTAGGGCACGTAGCTAGTGCCATCTAGTTTATGTTAACGTCATATCAATTATCGAGGAATAATAAGTGGCCAGAATGAAAGTATATGTTTAAAAACTCTGTAACTAGGGGTCTAACCTCGATTAAATAACCAGCCATGTTCTGGTATAAAGGCCTCACAAATATGTGCGTAAACGTTCTATCTAAGTATTATATATTGGGAAGCCTACATTGGGAGGGTAGTAGGGTCGTGCGTAAAGATCTACAAGGTTAGGCTAGAATCATTAACCATGATAGGAATACATCTTGGGTTGAACCAAACGGAATGCATCTATGCATTATAATATGTGTTGTACATTTCCTGTTCACCAGAATCTTACTGTTCTGACCCCCCTCCTCATTACAATCTCTCAGGTTTCTAAAGAAGGCCAGGTTCTTATAGGTGTTTAAGTTTAGCTTTTGGTTCTCATTCTCTCTCATGCTCGGTATTTGTAACACCCCATGATTCCGGTGAATATTAAAGTAATGAATTAAAGAATACTTAACTTTAAAAGTGGGAATTAAGGTAAACGGGTTTCGCCATTGCGTTCGTCTTAGAATTATGCTTAGGATAGAGTCCGAGTTTGCGTAAATCGGACAACGTATGAAGAAGTTATAAGCCGTAGAAGTTTGTATACGCACAAGGAAGTATATACGTATACACAAAATCATCTCCAAAACAAAAATAGGTCAAAGACGAGTGAGCGGGAAAGATCCCGCTCAAATGGTGTCGACCCCTCTTAAGGGGGGTTGACATAGGTGTCGAACCCCCCTTAAGGTGGGTAGACCCCTTCCGAGATCCAAATTCCTGTGATGATTTCTGAGTCATTAGGGCATATGTGGCGATTTCTGGTTGACTCTCTTTGATCTTAATGGCCCTGATTACTCCTAGGTTGATCTGACGGCTCATATTAATCTAAACTTCTGTATAAACAACCCCAACCCTCAACCCTAAAACCTCATAAAATTGCTTTCTGAAGCCATTATGTTGTCCATGGCCAACCTGGCATAGCCTCCATTTTTCTCTAGACTAGAAAGCGACTTAGGAAGTCCCAAATCAAATCAAAACTAGAGAATCAGTAGTCTACATCGAAGGATAGCTTTTCAGTTTTAGAAAACAGATCCCAGAAAACAAGATTTTGTTCCTTTGTTTGTAAGTTCAAGTTACTTTCAGATGTGAATTCTTAATTTGAAATTCTTGGCATGTAATAATCTGAATCCAAGCTATACCTGATTATGAGATAATCCTTTCAGATTTATCAAATCTATTTTATCAGATTTGTTCCTACGATGTTATTCAAATCTATTCTATCAGATATGTGCCTGCGATGTTATTCAAATCTATTTTATTAGATTTGTGCCTGCGATGTTATTCAAATCTAATCTATTATATTTATGCCTACGATGTAATTATTCAGATATATACTTCTTTTATGTTCCTGATATTGTTATTATCAAATCTAACGTCGTATGGCTATTTTATGCCTAATCTTTTATGTTTCCTCTTCTTCCCCTTTTATTATGGATCTAGGTTGTCTCGAACCTAGACTAAATCTTGTTACATATACGATTGGAATACGGGGGAATTGGGCCTAATCTACTTTATGTACTATTGGGCATAACTTGTAATTGATATTTGGGTATAACTTGTAATTAATGTTGGGGCATTATTATCATTATAACTGCAAGTTTGGGTTAATTGGCATATAAATCAAGTTTTGGGGCATAATTGTTATTGTTGCAAACTTGGGGTAAATTGAAATATTAAATCTAGATTGGGCGTAAACTGTAAATTGGAATATTAATCTAGATTAGGCATAACTATTGGTTGGGACGCCAAGCATAATGTATATTGTGGTTTTGGGGCATGGTTATTATTGCAAATTTGGGAAGATTAGATGTAACCTATTTTGAGTAATAATTAATAACTAAATTGGTGGGGCATAATTTAATTATGTAATATTGGCATAACATGTAAACGTGGCATGCCTTGTATTGACTACATTTGTGGTATAATTTATATACCTAAAAATTATGAACATGATTTAGAGGGTAAAATGGGGCATGACTTGAATGACAATAATTGTGGATAATTTACATATAAATGTGAAGGGTAAATATGTAAATTAAGTAAAAGACAAATATGCCTAGCCCGAGGTTAGATTGAGTTACGGTGTAAGACTGTCCGGAACCGCCTGGCACATCCAGCAACCATAACAATATAGATCTAATGTGAGAGGTTAGCGCATTAAGACCAAAAGAACCGGAGGTTTGATTGAGTTGCAGTGTAAGGCTGCCCGGAACCGAATGGCATACCCAGCAACCGCAACAATATAGATCTAATGTGAGAGGTTGGTGCTTTAATGAATGAATTAAAGCTAAGGATTAAGCAGGATAAGAAGGTAGGGTTAAGTTCATTATGGCAACAATTAACCGTTATAACATGTTAATTAGACAAGAAGGTAGGGTTAAGTAAATTTAGAACACTTAACCGTTATAACACGTTAATTAGACAAGTGAGCAGGGTTAAGTTAACCAATATAACATGATGTGTGGTAGGTTAAGTAACACAAGATGGCAACACTTAACTAATGTAACATGATAAGTGGCTGGGTTAAGTTAACTTGAATCGATTAATGACACTTAACTAATACAACGTGATGAACGCGTGGGGTTAAGTTAATAAGAAACACTTAACCAATATAACTTGATGAACGAATGGAGTTAAGATAATGGGAAAGACTTAACCAATATGACATGATGAATAAACGGGGTTAAGTTAATAGGAAACACTTAACCAATACAACATGATGTGTGGGTGGGTTAAGTTAACATGAATGGACAACACTTAACCAATATTACATGAACGAAGCGGATAGGGTTAAGGCAAGCTTAACCAATAATACGTGTTGACTTGATCAGTGGGAGGGTTAAGTACATCTCGTGTAGGTGGGTAATATTAGTATATATAGGCCCACAAACTTAACCATTAAATAAACATGCTTGAATCAGTGAGAGGGTTAAGTACATCTCGTGTAGGTGGGTAATATTTGTATATATAGGCCCACAAACTTAACCAGTAGGAAACCCTAGTAACGGGTACCCATTTCAGCAGTAAATCACGTAGATGTATCATGGTACCCTGAACTAGGCTGGGTGGGGCACGATTACTAGGCTGATTATAAGCGGTCAAAATAGCGGCAGGGGGTGTAGTAGTGTAGTTCCTACGAAGTATGGGTGTGCACGTGCTCCGGAGTGGAAAAGCAGGCACTGGGCATCAATAGTTATACACTGTGCATCTTGAATCGTGTCGGGTCGCTATCATAAGGATTGATACACCTTATGGTGGGACCAGCACAGGGTATCTACACGCAAGAGAGGGCCGATTCACACAGGCACAAGGAAAATTAATACAAGTAGGGAGCCGATCGATAGGATAGTAAGGGTACATCTTACATCTTCATGGCAAATAGGCTGATTGAGGTAAGATCCTCATACTAGATGTACACCTGAAGGCTACCACAATTGCGGGGTTGGGATCACCTTATTATATAATATAGGATACTAGTTGGGACACTAGTAGGGGATATGGATCCATTTTCACAGGATACTAGTTGGGACACTAGTAGGGAATACGAATCGTTCTATAAAAGACACTAGTTAGGATGCTAGTTGGGTGGTGTAGGGAAAATAGAAATCAGAGAAAGAACAGAAGCGCATTCAGTGTATCTTACCTTGTCATATCTAACGATCATCATTTGTTGTCTTGCTATGCTTATTATCTTGGTTATGGTCTAGTATCCAGTTTATACATGTCATGATGCTTTTACCTATTTACATGCTGAAAGTCACTAGACTTACCAGGCTTATGTCCGACTCTATTTTGTTTCGCTTTCTTTTCTTCCGTTCCCCCCTAGGTTCACAGGGAGGGAATATTACTACTTAGCTCAGTTTTCTTTCCAAGCTTGAAGATAGTCAATGTATTGCTTTGGACTCTCTCTTCCACTGCTATGGCTGGTTCATGCTTTACTGGGGAATATCATTGTTATTTTTATGCTTCTTTTATACTTTGAAGTTTTTGAATCAAGACAGAAGTTCTATGTATTACTTTTAAGTATGATTGAGACAATTGTTGAAAAAGCTTGACTGAACCACATTGTTTATAAAATGACTTTATTTTCTACTGCTTTATTTGTCTGTCTTGTAATTTATCTGCATCTTTTACCTAAAATGCTCCACCGAAGTTAAGGCATTCCCTTTGTGAGTGACCTTAATGGAGGTGGTATGTTACACATGGTATCCGAGCTGAAGGTTACCGGATTAGATAAAAGATTTGAAAAATTATTTTCAAAACGGTTTTAAAAGAAGCTTTTTCCAAAGAGAAGTTTTGTTTTAAAGGCATATTCCCCAAAGCCATATGCACTATCTTTTGATCCTCTGTTTGAATCCTTGTTTCCTTCTTTCTTGAGTCTCCAGGGCTTCTGTCATTCTGGGAGGTAACCTCATCGCGGCACGGTTCCGTAGGCTTGATGAGACTACGACACCTGTCTAAGGGCGAAGAAGTGCCCAACTTCCATCTATAGCCGCAGTAGTTTCACCTGCGGCTAATTTTTTTTCAAGCTTTGTAGGGTTTTCCGTGCAATGGAGCAGCTTTCAAGAGACTTGTCAACAAGTTACACAAGGATGGCAAAGATGAGGATGAGGGAGTTTGGCTAAGGAGCACAACCCAAGGATGAGGAACTCATGGATATAGACTTGGTTCACAAAGGAAGTAAAAAGAAAGATGTGTAAGTGGAAGAATCACAGGACAAGAAGGGAAGAAAGAATAGGAAAACCTAAGACAAGAGGAAGTGTCTTTATAACGGGTCATATAATTAAGGACAAGGGCAAGAACTAAGGACATAATTTTCAGGAGGGCAAGTGCAAGCTCTCATCGCTAGCGTACCTGAGAGAGAGGTAGTAAAGTTTCTGTTGAAGAAGTCTAGTTTTTCTTTTTGATCATCCTGTTAGTACTCTTTTTGATTTTAGTGTTTCACATTCGTTTATATCTGCTTCCATAGTTGAGTCTCTGCACCTTTGTACTCGTATAGTAGAAGATCCCATTATTGTCTCAGATCCAATTTGTGGTTCGGCTAATTTATCTTTGGTTTGTGAGAATTTGAGAATAACTATACTAAGTATTGAGTCTAAGTGTAATGCTTATGTTTTTGGTTTCATGGGTTATGGGTTGATTCTAGGCATGGATTGGTTAGCTAGTAATTATGAAAGGAGGGTAGTTAGACTTTCAACTTGCCTCGGAAATACCCTCGAGATTTCGTGCGATCCCAAGGGATCAGTTTGTCTTAGCTACCTAGAATCACTTAATGCATCTATCGAAGATGTACGATCCGTTGCAGTATCCCATGAGTACGCAGATGCTTTTGATTAGGTTAGGGGTTTGTCCCCTAAAACGCGAGGTAGACTTCCGCATATGTCTAGTTGACAATGCAAAGCCAGTTGCATTACCTGTACGACACATGAATCCAACGGAAAGGAAGGGCTCAGTAAACAATTAAAAGAGTTACTTGAAAAAGGGTTCATAAGGCAAAGTATTTCTGAATGGGTTGCTCCGGTCGTTCTCGCTACAAAGGCGGATGGTTAATTTCGCTTGTGCATAGATGATATTTTGGTTTTCTCTAAGAATGAGGAAGAACATACTTTGCATCTAAGGGAAGTCTCGGATACCCTCCAAGCGCATCAACTTAAGGCGAAGTTCTCCAAAAGCGTCATTTTTGGAGAGAAGAAGTAAGGATTCTAGGACATGTGGCGTCTAAAGAAGGGATAGCAGTAGATCCCGCAAAAGTAGTTGTGGTGCAAGACTGGAAATGTAACAGAAGTAAGAAGCTTTCTTGGACTAGCGGGCTAATATAGGAAGTTCATTAAGAACTTTGCGAAGGTATTAGCCCCAATTACTGGATTAACAAAGAAGAATCTAACCTTTCCTCAGGATATTGATTGTGATGTCGCTTTCCAACGATCGAAGAGGGCTATTACAACAGCCCCAGTTTTGACTTTTACCTTACGGTAGTAAAAGGCTTACGGTGTACACAGATGCATGCGGCACGGGACTAGGCGCCATTTTGATGTAAGAAGGAAGGGTAAGGTCTTAGCGGATGCCTTAAGAAGAAAAAAAAGTTGACTTCAAGTCCTCTTTATGTGAAAAGGAAAAGTTCAGAATACATATCAACCTTTGATTTTAAAACCTTCGGTTAAGTTAGTAGTTGCCATCTCTAGGAGTAAGACCTATGCTTTTGGATCAAATAGGGACTTCACGCGGAAAAGACTCTTAGATAGTTGACGCAATGGATAAGTTAAGATAGTCAGAGCACAATGGAGTGAAGCTCAAGAAGATGCGACTTAGAAGACTGAAGACTAGATACACGCATCATTTTTTTTTAGAGTATATCCTTGATCTCTCTTTTTCTGTAAAGTTTATTTGCATGCTAGCCTTTATTTTTTTAAGTATATCCTCTCGGTCCTATTCTCGATCCTTAGGTAGAAGCCAATGGATGTAAACATGTGTTTGAGACATGTTATGTTTGGTGGATGCAAGTGGATGGAAGTGGTTGCTCGTGGGTGCGTATACACACACATTAGGCACTAGATCGGCTCCATCACTTCCATATTTCAAATGCATGAGTGAATTTTTATATATATGGATTGAAACTTGATGTGTTATCATATGGATGTTGCATTTGTATGAATGGTTGAGCACTCATGTAGAAGTTATAAAGTACGATTAGGAATAATTGCATACATGATGGACTCATGGCACTAACATAAATTCGCATTAAGGAGGTCAACTAAATCAGTAGACCGCCTGATTTTGCATTAAATAAGGACATGTACACACACTATGCATATGATCATGAAAGCATTAGAAATATTTTTTAAGGATAATGGACGCTTGTGATTGAGTGGTTGAGTAGATGGATATTGGATGTTAGGATACATTCTCCTTGACTTGGAGATTTCGGGGACGAAATCCTTTAAAGGAGGGGAGAATGTTAAAAACCCCGTAATTCCTGTGAATATTAAAGTAACGAATTAAAGAATACTTAATTTTAAAAGTGGGAATTAAGGGAAACAGTTTATGCCATTGTGTTCGTCTCGGAATTATGCTTGGGATAGAGTCCGAGTTTGTGTAAATCGGACAATGTATGAAGAAGTTATAAGCCGTAGAATTTTGTATACGCGCAAGGAAGTATATACATATACACAAAATCATCTCCAAAACAAAAATAGGTCAAAGACGAGTGAGCGGGAAAGATCCCGCTCAAATGGTGTTGACCCCTCTTAAGGGGGTTGACATAGGTGTCGACCCCCCTTAAGGGGGGTAGATCCCTTCCGAGATCCAAATTCTTGTGACGATTTCTGAGTCATTAGGGCATATGTGGCAATTTCTGGTTGGCTCTCTTTGATCTTAATGGCCCTGATTGCTCCTAGGTTGATCTGACGACTCATATTAATCTAAACTTCTATATAAACAACCCCAACCCTCAACCCTAAAACCTCATAAAATTGCTCTCTGAAGCCGTCATGTTGTCCATAGCCAACCTGGCATAGCCTTCATTTTTCTCTAGACTAGAAAGCAACTTAGGAAGTCCCAAATCAAATCAAAACTAGAGAATCATGTCTACATCAAAGGATAGCTTTTCAGTTTCGGAAAACAGATCCCAGAAAACAAGATTTTGTTCCTTTGTTTGTAAGTTCAAGTTACTTTCAGATGTGAATTCTTAATTTGAAATTCTTGGCATGTAATAATCTGAATCTAAGCAATACCTGATTACGATGTTATTCAAATCTATTCTATCAGATTTGTGCCTGCGATGTTATTCAAATCTATTTTATCAGATTTGTGCCTACGATGTTACTCAAATCTATTTTATCAGATTTGTGCCTACGATGTTATTCAAATCTAATCTATCAGATTTATGCCTGCGATGTAATTATTCAGATCTATACTTCTTTTATGTTCCTGATATTGCTATTATTAAATCTAACGTCGTATGGCTAATTTATGCCTAATCTTTTATGTTTCCTCTTCTTCCCCTTTTATTATGGATCTAGGTTGTCTTGAACCTAGACGAAATCTTGTTATATATACGACTGGAATACGGGGGAATTGGGCCAAATCTACTTTATGTACTATTGGGCGTAACTTGTAATTGAGATTTGGGTGTAACTAGTAATTGATATTGGGGCATTATTATCATTATAACTGCAAGTTTGGGTTAATTGGCATATAAATCAAGTTTTGGGGCATAATTGATATTGTTGCAAACTTGAGGTAAATTGAAATATTAAATCTAGATTGGGCGTAAACTGTAAATTGGAATATTAATCTAGATTGGGCATAACTTGGTTGGGACGCCAAGCATAATGTATATTGTGATTTTAGGGCATGGTTATTATTGCAAATTTGGGAAGATTAGATGTAACCTATTTTGAGTAATAATTAGTAATTGAATTGGTGGGGTAATTTAATTATGTAATATTGGCATAACATGTAAACGTGACATGCCTTGTATTGACTACATTTGTGGTATAATTTATATACCTAAAAATTATGAACATGATTTAGAGGGTAAAATGGGGCATGAATTGAATGACAATAATTGTGGATAATTTACATATAAATGTGAAGGGTAAATATGTAAATTAAGTAAAAGACGAATATGCCTAACCCAAGGTTAGATTGAGTTACGGTGTAAGACTGCCCGGAACCGCCCGGCACATCCAGCAACCGTAACAGAATAGATCTAATGTGAGAGTTTAGCGCATTAAGCCCAAAAGAACCGGAGGTTAGATTGAGTTGCGGTGTAAGGCTGCCCAGAACCGAATGGCATACCCAGCAACCGCAACAATATAGATCTAATGTGAGAGGTTGGTGCTTTAATGAATGAATTAAAGCTAAGGATTAAGCAGGATAAGAAGGTAGGGTTAAGTTCATTAAGGCAACAATTAACCGTTATATCATGTTAATTAGACAAGAAGGTGGGGTTAAGTAAATTTAGAACACTTAACCGTTATAACACGTTAATTAGACAAGTGAGCAGGGTTAAGTTAACCAATATAACATGATGTGTGGTAGGTTAAGTAACACAAGAAGGCAACACTTAACTAATGTAACATGATAAGTGGCTGGGTTAAGTTAACTTGAATCGATTAATGACACTTAACCAATACAACATGATGAACGCGTGGGGTTAAGTTAATAAGAAACATTTAACCAATATAACTTGATGAACGAATGGGGTTAAGATAATGGGGAAGACTTACCCAATATGACATGATGAATAAACGGGGTTAAGTTAATAGGAAACACTTAACCAATACAACATGATGTGTGGGTGGGTTAAGTTAACATGAATGGACAACACTTAACCAATATTACATGAACGAAGCGGATAGGGTTAAGGCAAGCTTAACCAATAATACGTGTTGACTTGATCAGTGGGAGGGTTAAGTACATCTCGTGTAGGTGGGTAATACTAGTATATATAGGCCCACAAACTTAACCATTAAATAAACATGCTTGAATCAGTGAGAGGGTTAAGTACATCTCGTGTAGGTGGGTAATATTTGTATATATAGACCCACAAACTTAACCAGTAGGAAACCCTAGTAACAGGGACCCATTTCAGCAGTAAATCACGTATATGTATCATGGTACCCTGAACTAGGATGGGTGCGGCACGATTACTAGGCTGATTATAAGCGGTCAAAATAGCGGCAGGGGGTGCAGTAATGTAGTTCCAACGGAGTATGGGCGTTCACGTGCTCCGGAGTGGAAAAGCAGGCACTGGGCATCAGTAGTTATACACTGTGCATCTTGAATCGTGTCGAGTCGCTATCATAAGGATTGATACACCTTATGGTGGGACCAGCACAGGGTATCTACACGCAAGAGAGGGTCGATTCACACAGACACAAGGAAAATTAATACAAGTAGGGAGCAGATCGATAGGGTAGTAAGGGTACATCTTACATCTTCATGGCAAATAGGCTGATTGAGGTAAGATCCTCATACTAGATGTACACCCGAAGGCTACCACAATTGCGGGGTTGGGATCACCTTATTATATAATATAGGATATTAGTTGGGACACTAGTAGGGGATATGGATCCATTTTCACAGGATACTAGTTGGGACACTAGTAGGGAATACGAATCGTTCTATAAAAGACACTAGTTAGGATGCTAGTTGGGTGGTGTAGGGAAAATAGAAATCAGAGAAAGAACAGAAGCGCATTCAGTGTATCTTACCTTGTTATATCTAACGATCATCATTTGTTGTCTTGCTATGCTTATTATCTTGGTTATGGTCTAGTATCCAGTTTATTCATGTCATGATGCTTTTACCTATTTACATGCTGAAAGTCACTAGAATTACCAGGCTTATGTCCGACTCTATTTTGTTTCGCTTTCTTTTCTTTCGTTCCCCCCTAGGTTCACAGGGAGGGAATATTACTACTTAGCTCAGTTTTCTTTCCAAGCTTGAAGATAGTCAATGTATTGCTTTGGACTCTCTCTTCCACTGCTATGGCTGGTTCATGCTTTACTGGGGAATATCATTGTTATTTTTATGCTTCTTTTATACTTTGAAGTTTTTGAATCAAGACAGAAGTTCTATGTATTACTTTTAAGTATGATTGAGACAATTGTTGAAAAAGCTTGACTGAACCACATTGTTTATAAAATGACTTTATTTTCCGCTGCTTTATTTTTCTGTCTTGTAATTTATCTGCATCTTTTACCTAATACGCTCCACTGAAGTTAAGGCATTCCCTTTGTGAGTGACCTTAACGGAGGTGGGGTGTTACAGTATTGGCCAAGTGATTTACTTTGAAAAGGTAGTTACTTGAGTTAATACTATTTTATCCTATCTTGTTTCCGCTGTTAGTTATCTATTATCGTACTTTGATTATGCTCAGGCTCATTTATTTCAGGTACCAAATATACACGCTCCATGCTTGGATGTGTTCAAGTTTTGATTTTTGTTGAAATTTAGGCGTAGAAAAGTGTGGGATGTTACATTTGGTATCATAGCATAGGTTAAACGATCAGAAGAATTAGTCATATTAGGACCCATGAGAGAACGTGTTCTATTTATTTTATGTTTTTCTTTGTCTTTCTTACTCGACTTAAAATTTGTTTCAACGATGAGTTAGCGCGGGCCTAAATATATTATAATGGGCATTAAGCAACTAAAAGTTGGAAAATGTTGAATTTGGGTTTCTAGCCAATTCTGACTTATGCCACACTACATTGGCAATCTCATCGTAAAGAGCATGAGGACGACATATGGTGGATTCCATTGGTTCAAGTCTGGAGACCGGAATAGTAATATACATATAAAAATCTAGTTACAACCAAGATAGTCACTATTTTTTTGTTTAACAGTTCCGGTTAAGACCATTACTCGATCCAAAAGAGGAAAAGTTGTCGTATCTATTTCGGAAATATAATTATGAGGTATATCAATTTGTTACTTCGTTAAATTTCTGAATCTAACTTTGTTGAAATATTCATTTGAGTTCTTGGCCTTGTATTCAAAGAAATTTATTTTTAAAACTGCTTTGAAAAAATCAAATGGGTTTCGATGGTTTTGCATGACAGTTTCGAAAAATGGTTTTGTGAAAGCCTAGTTTTATAAAGATATGATTTTTAAATTTTAACCTATTCATGTTTCAAAATTTTGGGGATTATTGTAATTTTAACAAATATAATCTGATTGGTAGGAGAGATGGAGTTAGAAATGACAAGAATATGCCACTAAACTAGAAAATAATAAATATCTACTCCTTGTGATTTTCGGTATCCCTCTCGCTGTATATATTGGATAATTTGCCGAAATTATCATCCTTGATGTTTTAAAGCTCCAACATTTTTGAACACAAAACGGTTTTCCAGTTTGTAATATAAACTGCAATATTAATAAAAGTAGTGATAGTAAATTGGATTTATAAGTACGAAACCGTTAGTATTATAATATATCTCATTTGAAAATTTTTAAATTTTTCTTCGGAAAGGCTAAGGAAAATCCTTCATCATAATTTTTGGGGTATTTGATTTCATGAATCGTCTGTTTGTTGCCAGCTAGGTAAGCGGAAAATCCGTTTTAATTTAATTTACGGATTTCTGGCTGAATTGTTTTTGGAATTCGTTCGTTGTGTAGTCACATTGTTGTTATTGAGACTATAAATCCTTGGAGTTGGTTTGGATTTTAACTACGGTTTTTAAATACCTCGGTAATGAGGATAATTATTTTCGGATCGCGTCAAATTTTAAAAGAAGACACGGGACGACTAATATTTTAATCTATCCTAATAAGGCCGAGGTTCAACCCTTGTCCAAAGCCCATCTTACAGTTGACTGTATAGCGTTATACTAGAATGGTCAACTAGTTAATGATTTTTGGTACAACTTGGACCTAGGACTCAACCGTAAAAGTTGCGTCCAAATTACCCCCTTAACTTCCTCCTTTCGTCCTTTCTTCCTCATCTGGTTGAACCATATCTCTATTCTTCTTCTCTTTCTTTGTCATAGTCTCGTCTCCTCCTCATCATGCTTGTTTGCGCATTAGATTTTGCCTCACTAATACTCCAAGATCTAATTTCTTGCGTCCGATAATTTCTTGGACTATAATACCTAGTTGCAATATTCGATCCTACTCACACCATTTAAGTCTTCTCCTTAGATAGAGATCATTTGATTGGAGCGGAATGAGCAAAAAGGTCTCACCGCTTTAGGGCTAAGAAAATTTGTCGAGGCAGTTGGACTTGCACTGGCCAGTTGCTTCGAGATGTTAGAATAGGTTGTTGTTTGTGTTGCATCCGCCTTTGCTATACCTTGTTAGAACAGGTTCTTTCAAACGCCTTAAGCTATCTTTTGAATAGTTTTTCTGAGTAGAATCTTGATGAGATTTTAGAGGAATCTATGTCTTACGTGGACTTGAAAAGTCTTTCGTTTGACCGGCTTTGGACATTTTGCAGCATGTCTCTTTTCTTAACACCGGTTCTTGAGTTCTGGAATCTATGTTTGAACTGCCCATGTAGACGTGTGACCTATTTAGCACATCGTTTTATAAATAGGAAGTTATGAGTTGGTTTGTCTCATGATGCGGGAATTTAATACTATGCTTAATCGGTGGTGTATCCATCATTTAGTACTGCATCATATTCAATTGTGTGTTATCTCGTGGAATTACTCTTTGTAAATTCACCTACCCATTTTTATCTTTTGACAATATTTGGTGGATTTCCATGAGAAGCAGTTTTGTGGTGAATTCCTTTTCTCATCACAAATTCTCGCTTAGAAGAGATGGTGATGTGGAAACCTCCAACAACACGACCAGTGTTTGTGACATGATATTGAACATTTTTGCTACCATGATATGGTTAATTAAAGGTCATAAAAATTGGTTTGAGCTCCAGCCGTGGAGCAAGAAATCTCATTGTTTATAGTCGTTGTTTTGGGAGTTTCAGTGTTGTTGTTTTATCGTCATCTTTGTTGTTTTCTCTTTCCAACATCGTGTTCTTGGTTTGGTGGTGATTCGTGCTTGTAAATGTTAGTGTTGTTTAAATCGAACGACTTAGGTTAATGAGATTTCTATTATTGGAGATATTTATGTCATTCATGCATGCCTGTCTGATTGAAACCTCATTTTTTTTTCTAAACTAACAGTTGTCCTAGAGCAGGAAAGAATAGAATTCTGTGTTGGATAAATTTTAGCAAAGAACGGATTCTACGTCACGGGTATATAAATAAATAAATCATCGTTCCTTGTTAAAGCTAAAATTTATTTTTGATCTTTTGTTTGTAGTTTCAGTTTTCGCATTTTTGGTGTGATTGACTTCCTTTTTGCCAACATGTGACTTGAATCGTTTAAGTTTCCACAAAATACATTTTTGAAGTTTTTGGAAAACGCTGTTTTAAAAAAAGCTTTTTATCATTTTCTTGTTTTTAAAGGAAAATGAAACAGTTTTGAAAAGGAATTTTCAAAATAAACATAAGAAGTTTTTAAATGGAAATGTATTTTTGTGAAAAAATCTGATTTTTGGTCATATGAATAGCGTAAGAAAGATGTTTGGATGCTTTGTGTGCGCGTTTTAGCGGTGTAATAGGGCCGATGTAAGATAAAAACGTTAATGATAACAAGGAAAAGTTTTTTTTTAGCCTTGGAAACGTTGTTTCCATACCTTGTTAACGATGCATGTAAGTTATTAATTAACTTGTTTTACATTTTAGAGCTTGTTTTAAGCCTCCTTCATAGTCTACAGATTGAAATTTTGGAGTATTTTGGGTAGCTGAAGTGAAAATTCCACTGTAGGGCAGGAAATGGAAGCGGAGGAAATGTTAAAATTCTTCGCTTTAATTTCTTTTTTTGGATGGTAGGGATTGGAGTTGCTTCACACTTCTACTCATAGTTATGTGAGGATTATGGATGAAAAAGAAATTTTTAAAATTTGCATTCATATAGAACTGCCAGTATATTTAGGATGTTTTGCATCATGTTTTCAAAATACTAAAAATTTATTGCATACACGTAGAGGGCCCGATTTAGAATCATCTTGCATGCTTGTTTTATGGTTGAAATGCATTATGTACACCATGCACATATGCACAGATTGCAAAGTTGATGTACATATATTGGTTGTGTAAGATAGGATAACTAGGTGTCAGAATTTCGAGATGAAATTCCTTTTAAGGGAGGGGGGAGAATGTAACAATCCGGAATTTTGACAAAAAATAGCTATTTAATTAAAATCTCAAAAATAGGAATTTCTACAAATGATGGAATTTGACAATGAAACTTTAACCGATGTGTTCGTCTCGGAATTCTGGTCAACTTTCATGTTTGGAGTTTAACGAACGGAGCCCGTATGAAAAAGTTACGGACGAAATACAGGCGAAAATAAATAAATAGAATAATTAACAAATTCCTTTCCCTCTTTAATCCGCCTTCATTGGGCATCATAGCCGAAGGGCGGTCTACCGCTCCCTAGGGGGTGTCGACCGCTTCGGGCCTGTAGTGCCAGATGATGACTAGGTTTTGAGGGGAAATTTCGTAACATTTTATAATACGAATGGACGGATGTTAATCTAAATAAAGATAACGATCCTAGGTCATTTCCGCTCCTATAAATAAAGGGGTAAGGCACCTTTTTTTCAACACAAATCTATGGGCAGCAGCGAAGATCTTCCATTTTCCTCCCTCTTCTAACCTAATTTCTAAAATAAAATTATACTCATACACAACAAATCAAATCCAATTCTTATAGAATTGTGAGGAATATCATATCTAATGGAAAAGAATGCAAATTGACGCTTCAAATCAGATTCTCTCCTTTCTTCATAGTTTCTTACATCTCTATAAATCTAAAATTATCCCCTTTTCAGATAAACTGTAGATTTATAAGAATTTGGGAATTATAGGCCTAAAAGGTTCAAACTTTGGATTTGGATGCTTTAAGATGAATGGGAAATTTACAAATATAGTTATAATAAATTATCTATTTCGTTTGAATTAGATATAAATTTATATGCCTATTTCTATCAAATCTGTTTATTAAATTGTTGTAATTAGATTGACACCCAGCAGATCTAATTGTAAAAACTGTCAAAACTTGTTAATTGCAAATTGTGGTTATGCATAATATTAATTATAGGATCCTTAAATTTGTTTACACATATTCCTACATTTATGTTGTAAAATATATTGCAGTTGTTGAAAAACACTATAAGGAAATCAGTCCTATTAAACACATTTAGATGTAGTTACATTCCAGATCTCTAGTTCAGTGTTGAATAATAAATTATGCGAATTTGGGTAAAAAGATTTGATTGGTAAATTATGTGATTGTAATATTAAAATAAATATGCCAGTTTGTATTCAATATTATTGGGTTTTGGCTTAATTGTTGTAAACATGTCGTTTTCCTCTTTTTGAATAAAAAGGCAATATTTTGGAATTACAAGAGGTATTGTGACGTCCCCAAATTCCTGTTCCACTGTGGCAAGGGTAATCTTTGGAATATAACACATAAACAAATAACAGCAGAACATAAATATATAAATACACCAGATAATGTACATCAAATTACACTGGAAATAATAATCATCAGAGTTACACAGTATACAGGATCATACTTAGTACAAAATACAGTTTCAGCTTTACATAAAATGTTTGCATCGGAATCAAAACATAATATATATAACAGGATCTCAACAGCATAAAGAAGTGATAGAATCCATCTTCAACTCCATAGCTATCCAGAAAGAGCCTGCTAAAACCTGAATACAAGGCTGCCAGTGTAGAAATAGGGGCACCCGAGTTTGCAAGTGAAACAAACTACGAGTCAGTCATGGGACTGGTATAAGAAATCTACTTAACTTATAATAAGGCCAATCACAGGACCACGCCGCTAACGCGGAACGGGTTTACTTCATTGGATTGCCAGTGCTTAAAACAAGTAAATCATTTAAACATCGCAATGTTTTTTACAAAAATGAAGCCATTATAAGACTCAGTTCCCATCACACAATGCAACGCAAACCGGAGGATAGAGTTTTACCTTATAATGGCCAAAATATGCTTGATACGTATAAAACAAAAGCATTTGCTATTATTACTAGTGTTTATATGTTTCAAAAACAATTTCAATCATAAATATCAATCATAGACGGCATAAGTGCCCCCATACCACTATGTCGCCATATATAGGTTTACAATCGAAACCGCACGATGTCGTGTTTGGAAATTGGATTTCCATCTTGAACCAAGGCAAGGTATCATCCTTATCGCTTCGAGACAATCTAGCCCATGTCTCAGGCAAGTACTCTGTCAAGCCTTTGGATCGTCAGGACAGGTCCACACGGAGTGGATCAAAATGCCTGAACACTGCATCTCCCCGCCCTATGGGGCGTAAACTGGTCATATTCCAACCAAACCATCGGCTCCGCAGAGACCGAAATAACCGAGGTGCCTCGTTATCCATCATCCACATAAGTAAAATGTTCGGGCGTGTAAAACCCAAAACACCACTCCTAGCTAGAAGAAAACGCATGTCCTCCCAGATGTCCTCTCCCGTTTCTGGTTCATACCGGGGTGTGAGGCTCGCGAATTAACATTATACACAAAGCTATGCTATTTAAAGCCGTGCTTTGATCATCAACCACAAGACTCTTCTTTTCAACCAAAGCCTTGATCACAGCATCTCTGTATGTCACGTTGTCAATCTACAACGTCAGACACACATCCATTTACAAGTCCGTTCTGGGTCTGAATGAAACCGGAGGCAACTTATTCCTCGTCCCATATGTCCAATACAGGAGAGAGGCCTCGCACATCTGAATGATCAACAAGTACGTCCGGACAACCACCACTGTAACCCCTTCAGGGCAGCAACTCCCATCAAAGGCATCAGTAGCCATTCATTCGATGTGAAGATCCTCGGTCTTGTACCATCTTCATATTTTCGACTTCTAATCGTCGATCAATTATTTTAAATGAGAATTAGCTCGGCCTTTTAAAATAATTCACGTATATTAAGAATTCAAATCAATTAATTTTCATGGTTAAATTATTTGACATCTATAATTCAGTTCATTAATGTAATTTTCACGTCAAACACATTCAACCATCAAATATCCAATAAACCGAGTAAATTCGGTTTATTTCCATTCCATATCATTTATAATTTTTTATAACGATTTATCGCTATTTTTATTTATTTAAAAATAGCCCATTTATTTAAAACGACGCTTCAGGCCATAACGTGGCCATGGTGCTGTTTTTCTTCAGATTTGATTTACACATATCTGAAAATCTAACCGTTGAATCTTTACAAATTTTATATCATTGGAAAGATCTTTTCAAAATGGACCCAACGGTTCTAGTTTTGGGAAAATCCGACGATCGGATCTCCCGGTACTATCGTTTGAAGTTACGATTTCAAAATACGAACTATAGCATCGTTATTCGATTTATTTTAATTATATTTATATATAAATATAATTCATTCTGGCGCTGTTTTTATTCAGATTTGAATTAAACATTTCACACAATCTAACTGTTGGATCTTTACAAATTTGATATCGTTGAAAAGATAATTTCAAAGCGAACCCAACAGTTCCAGTTTCGGGGAAATCCGATGGTCACATTTTTCGGTATAGTCGTTCAAAATCATGATTCCAAAACGCAAACCGCAGCTTCATTATTCGTTTTATTTTAATTATATTTATATATATATATAATCCATTCTTCGATTTCCAAACCATTTCCATTTCATATAACTAGTAAAAATATTATTTTTAGCCAACAAATATTTATTTCAACACCTGACTATTTTTAACACTTCATATATATAATAAAATATGATTATTGTTGTTAAAATAATTTATTTCAAACATGAATATTTTTAGCGATTCATATATATAATAAAAATGTGTTTTTATCGTTCAAACAATTTTATTTCAAACATGAATATTTTATATATTTCATACATACAATAAAAATGTTATTTTATTGTTCAAACAATTTTATTTCAAACATGAATATTTTATATACATCAATGTATTTCAACACATGAATAAAATTCAAACACATGAATATTTCAGAAAATTTCCGCAGCATAACGACAAGGTAGTTAAAACCGGCACCGTCCCGAGTACGGTTCCTTGCGCTACCTTAAAGCCTCACAGCTTTTGACAAGGGGGATTTTAATAATCTAGTTCGTACACAGACGAATTTTTCCACAAACTAATCCTATTTGGTTTCAACCACAATCAACTATAATCAACAATCAACCATTCGTAATATTCACCAAATTTAACACCAACCAAAATCCAAACAATCACAACCAATATATATCGTCCATGGTCTGTAGATGAGGGGAGTGTGTGTGTGTGTATATATATATATATATATATATATATACGTATATAAATATATTTCAATTTCATTTCAACTCCATTCAATGCACATATGATTTTTACAACGTATATATAACTTATACGTCGCACATATAATTTATACAACGCTTATACATGAGGTGTACAATGCTTATATGACTTATACATCGATTATATAATTTATACATCGCCATTCCACATCGTTTTGATTTTAGAAATCTCACATTGGGTTCCACTCCTCTAAAAATTGTAGGAAGCTCCAAAAATTCTCCGGTCTCTTCTAGAATGTAGAAGACGTCGCCACGAGTCCAATGTCTCTTGTTTCACTGGATTTCGACAACATAGCAAAAAGATATGATTTTTATTCTAAAATCATAAATCGCGACGGTTTTAATTGTTATAAACCATTTAAAACAAAATCAGTCGTTACCTCAGGTGTTTGGTTCTGAACTAGGTTTCAATTTAGCGCTCAATCCGGAGCACTTCAGGCCGATCAGGTTATACATCGTCGAAGAGGAAGGGGAGAGCTTACAGTGCCGGGTGTTCAGGCCCAGCTCGAGGTGACGTGGCGGGCTCGGCGGTGGCTTGAAACCGTTGACTTTGAGGACGTGAATCTCACAAAATACTGAGCGAGGGAGGATGCAACTTATATGGATGTGAAGATCTCGAGGAGCACTACAAAATCCTTAACTAAAGCCCTTAATTTTATTGAGCGGATTTGCCAGAAAAGAGGAGAGAAGGTCGTAGCGGGTTTTCGTCATCGAGATCTGGAGCGGGGAGAGAGAAAGAGATATTTTTTAAAATTTTAATTAATGAAAGAAAAAATTTGATTGGTCGATATATTTAAATTCCAAAAATAGTTTTTCTTATACGAACTCCAAATCAAAACCCAATGAATGTCGCCTCTAGCTAAATACCCCCATTCCGGACACAATGGAATATGTTTCGTAGGCCCATTCGACTGTTTTAGTAAGTTATTCTTCAAATTAAAATATAAAACATTCAAATATGGATTTGAACGTACATTTTAATTTGTCGGGGCCACATACTAATTCTAAAAATTCCAGAAAAATAAATCTGGCTATGTTTGGACGATGCGGTCCCAACAAAACTAGTTTCGTTGAATTTGGAGACCGTTTGAAAAATGGCCATTTTCTGGTCGATCCAAATTGACTGAAATTAACCAAACACGTTTTCCTTTGCCACACTCACATATTAACTCAAAAAATTATGAAATTTGGAATCTAGCAATAATTTGACATTTCAAATCCAACAAAAGTTGTTTCATCGAAAATGGAGGTCGTTTGCAAAATGTCTATTTTTACGGGCTATATTTATTCCATAATGACCATTCTGAAAATTCATTTAGTCATAACTTTTAATTCCCGCTATGAAATTTCGATTTTTCAGATTCGTTAGGTAGATATGCTTAAACAGATTTAAATATTTTTTGTTTCACTAAAATACGTTTTATTTTGCATCCAGTACAGTCAGTCAAAGTTCAAATTCATTCAAACCGCCGCGCCATTTCAGGCCTTGTTTTTTAATTAAAATAAATATATTCACTATAACTTAGATCCAAAAGAATTTTTAGTCGTTATTATTTAAAATAATTTATTTTTAATATTCCAAAATCCACTAAAATAGCCAAATTAAAAATTTTAAATTGGTTCTGATTTTCCGGGTTGTTACGGGTATGATAAAAAGATCAAAAAGGGAAAAGTGGTGCAAATGTATGTACAAATATAAATATATAAATATATATATATTTGTACATAATTTGCATCAACTATTACAAATTATATATTTACATACATTTCTTGTGATATGGAAATATGTCAATTCCACTAATTAGGCATAATTTACAATGATTACGGCTAATGATCTTTTTGTAAGATTTGAAACCTTCTGACAAGATTGAATGCAAAAAGGAATGTTTGGTTGTCAATTGAACCAAATCATTAAATTTAAAAGAATAAATAATAATAATAATAATAATAAAAGACAACCACGTTGATCGCACGAAAACATAAAATATAAACATACAAAAATTATCTATCCAAAGCAGCATAAAACGGTAAATTATACATTGTATTGAATGTTTGAATGATGTTCAGTTATGGAATTATATATGTAAATGTAATCCATATTGAATCAATATATTTGTAGTGACCATTTGTAGCAATCTATATAATTAATTGCTATAAATAGGACCACAAACCAATAAATAACAATTGTAGCCAACACTGATTCGAGAAAGTAAATATAATAGGAAAATGGATGCAAATCCTAAATAAATTAGGATAAATTTTGTACACCCCAATTAGGAAATTTGAATTATAATTACATTTATACACGAGGTTAAGCTTAACTTGTGGTAGAAGTCTACCCGGAACCGACCAACAAATCTAGGATCCACAGATGATCAGCTTAATGTGAGGGGTCTAATGCATAAATTTAAATGTGCTAAGGCATGAGGAAAAGTTCAATTTGTGGAAGAAGTATGCCCAGAATCGACCGGCAAATCCAGCATCCATAAGTAGTCAACTAAATGTGAGAGGCCTAGTGCATGAGTGTGTGTATGTATATATATATAATAGTCAACCAATAAAAAAAAATAAGAATAGAAATTGTATGTTGGTGTATAACATGTAGACACTTCAGGACTGATAAAATAAGGATATCCAGAGTTAGGGGTTGCCTTAGGAAAAATATGACCGTTATGGTCATAAATGGCAATAAACTTATGGATAATAAAGAACGGGTATTTATGGGTATTGAACTGTTGTTTGAATACTAAGTCCAATTAGGGAAAGATTTAAATAAGTATCCTAGGGTAAAGAGGATATAAATTTCCTTATTTATAATTAGTTAATATAAAACTTATAAATAAAAATTAGAATTGGACTTAGTATGTTAGTAATGTGAAACATTATTAATCGTAGGAACCCGTGACGATAATTAATCGTGCGCCTAAATTATTTCTATGGAGAGAGACTAAACGGAAATGACTTAATAACGTTGCCCACTTTATCACAAATAAGGAAAAGTATTAATGGAAAATGTAGTACGAACCTAATAACCTTCGCATATAGTCCTCTTCCTGGGTCTTAAGCGGACGGGATTGAAGATTCCACCTGGGAATAGGTCTTTCAGTTTAGGGGTCTTAAATGGACGGTGTGTTGGCCTACCCAAACCTGGAAACTAAAACGCTAGATATGGTTACCTATCCTACATGAAGTAGTAAGCGACTAAGGGGGTTATCAAATAAGGTCAGCTAGCGAACGGTAAAATACCATCTCTCACCTTATGTGGGGTAAGGGTATATGCGTGAATGACAGAAGCCTAAACTTGTAGGTCTCATAGCTAGTGCCCTCTAGTTTATGTTAACGTCGAATCAATTATCGAGGAATAAGAAGTGACCAGAATGAAAGTATATATATAGAAACTCTGTAACTAGGGGTCTAATATCGATTAAATAACCAGCCATGTTCTGGTATAAAGGCTTCGCAAATATGTGCGTAAACGTTCTGTCAATGTATTATATATTGGGAAGTCTACCTTGGGAAGGGTAGTAGGGTCGTGCTTAAACATGTACAAGGTTAGGCTAGAATACTAACCTTGATAGGCATACACTTTGGGTTAAACCAAACGGGATACATCTGTGTATTATAATCTATGTTGTACATTTCCTATTCACTAGAATGTTGTTGTACTGATCCCCCTCCTCATTACAACTTCCTAGGTTTCCAAAGAAGGTTAGGTTCACACTGGTATTTAAGTTTTGTTTTCTGTTCTCATTCTCTCTCATGCTCGGTATTGGTAAAGTGATTTACTTTGAAAAAGGTAGTTACTTTAGTTAATACTAGTTTACCCTATCTTGTTTCTGCTATGGGTTATCTATTATCGTACTCTGATCATGCTCATGCTCATTTATTATAGGTACCATATGTACACGTTCCATGCTCATGCTCATTTACTGTAGTTACTTAAGTTAATACTAGTTTAAACAAATTGTTGTAATAAGAATCTTATCGCACCAGACGTCCAAAAAAATGATGTAATCGATCATCTATAACATCAGTTGGTTAAAAGAAACCGATGTAAAAGATGGTCTATTATATTAGTTGTGTAAAGAAAACAGTTGTAAAAGATGGTCTAATACATTTGTTAAAAATCAATGTCTAAAGTCATGACCTTTCTCTACACTCATCGGTCAAAATACTCTTAGACATCAGCTACAAACTGATGTTGTAAGCTATATTTCTTGTAGTGTGGTTTACTTCTATTCTTTTTTCTTTATGGATTAATTTATGTACAGTTCATATTTTACCTTGTTTTATTTATTTCATCCTAGGCCTTTACCCTTTTAATTCACATTGAGTTTATGCCTTTCAAAGTGCCTAAACCTTTATCCCTTTTGTGTTTCTGCACATATTGGATAAAATTGTGAATTGATTGTAAAAGTGCATACTGGGAAAAATATGAGTTGAGTATAAAAGGATTCATTGGGGCTTATTGAATTTATACAATAATGGACAATTGAACTATAAGTTTGGTGAAATCATTAGTAAACTGAATGATGGGAAATTTGAGTAGACGCTAAGCCACAAGGAACAGGTTATATAAAGAAATGATAATGTTTAAATGCAACCTTGAATATAACAAGAAGTTATATGGAATAAATAGGCATATTAATAAACTTAAAATGGGCGTTAAGTTTAATATGAGTAAATTAGTAAGCATGAATAGGGGTTGTTCTGGTAACATAAGCTGATTAAGGAAAATAAGTGGCCTATTAAGAAAGCATATAGTAGGAGTCCGTTCCAGCGGCGATGGTTGATTGGGAAAATAAGTGGCTCATAATGTTATTCGTTTTTACAGTAGCAGTAGGCTGATTAGGGAAAATAAGTGACCAATTAAAATGGTAAATCTATAGTGGCTCTGGCATTTGTTGATAATTCTATGGGGGTCTAGGGTACCTAGGCGATCAAAAAAATATCTATGTTGGCCTTGGCAGTAATAAATTAAATTGGCGACTAAGTTTAGGTGTGACTTGAGTCAAATTGCATTTTTGGATAGGGACCCATATCAGACAATATCGCTTTATCACTATATAAAGGTATCACGAGGAAGCGAGGGCACGCTTTACTGTACTAGGTAGAAAGAGGTCAAAACAAGGCATGTATAGTCGCGTTCTAGCGGGGCAGTGAGCATGCAATGTGCTGATTGGAGAAAATAATACGCTATAATGCTTGTGATCAATGTTATGTCCTTTATAGATGATGGATCAGGCCTAATATACCCATGGCCATAGTTGGCATAGGTTATCACAACCATGGTTTAGGAGCCGATCGAAGGGTAGAATTAGGTTACAACCTAATTGTGAGTTGTAATAAATGGTGTAGAAATCGAATTATACGAATGAGATGACAATCGACTATATCTTTTCTTGTCTTTCTGTTGTCTTATTTACTGTTATTTTGCTTTGAACTATTATGCTGTCTAGATTACTTCTTTTTGTCACTCATGCGAGTAATTACAAAACTCACCAGGCTTTAGTCTGACTAGTTTTCTTCCCTTCTTCTCTCTTTCTTCCCTCCCAAGGTTCTCAGATCGGAGGATCTCAGAATTGATTGGGTTTTGGTTCAGCTTAACTTATTGGAAATTTCTGCTTGACTTACTTTCTACTAGTTCATGTACTGTTCCACATTTGTCTTGCTTTTATATTTGATGTTGAGAGAGATTTTTATTTAGTACTCTGATTATGTTGCTTTTTCATGAGAGAAATGTAGGTTTATGATAATGTAATAACTCTTATGTTCTACTTTGAATAAAGTTTTTTAAATTCTGTTGTATTTTTGTATACTATCTTTTGAATTTTAATCTCTATAATGTTATTTTATACCTTTATGCTTCATATTCCTTAGCAAAATCCTCATACAGGTGATGTTAAGGGGTGTGGAGTGTTACATTTGGTATCAGATTCTACGGTTACAAGATCAGAGAAAATTTTAGTTTTTAAATTAAAAAGTCTTTTAAAGAAAAGTGTTTTCAAAATAAAAATTTGTATTTGAAAAACATGCCCTCAAGACAGTTACAATATTCTCTTGATTCCTTTCCTGAATTATCCCCTCTTCTAGGCCTCCAAACTTTCCTGAGGGTATCCCCATTTCGACTTGGTTCTGTAGGTACGTGGAAGCTACGGCGCCAACCGAAGGCAAGAGAATGCCAAAGCCCCCTCTTCAGCCGTAATGGCTCCTCTTAACCCACCATTAGTGGATGATTTCACTAATCTTTGAAAATATTTCACTGCTCTAGGCGGTAAAACCTTCCTTGATTCAAAGACTTTTTTTAGGCCCACGTTTGGCTCAGGAATACAGAGTGCAATTTAGGACTTTTGCAGCTTGAGGATATGAGGAGTGTTCAATAGGCGGCATGACAATTGAAGGGTGAGGCTTATTATTGGTGGGAGATGGTTGAGGCAGAGCATGGTATTTAGACTTGGAATGAATTCAAGGAGAGGTTTGAAAGGAAGTTTCTTTGTCAAGAAGAAGAGGGCAAACAATTGGTGAAGTTTCTAGGATTGAGACAGGGAGATCTTTTTGTGAAAGGATATGTTAATCAGTTCAATGAGTTTGCTAGTTTTGGGATGGATTTGGTGAAAAATTCTCATAAGATGGCCTTGAGATTTGCTGAGGGTTTGAATCAACCATTAAAAGTACTTTCTTTGACTCATATTCTGATGGGTGCTACGTTGAGAATCTTGTTAAGATGGCACTTATACACAAGGAATGGAAAGGTGATTACAAGGAAAGTAAAGCTGAGGTGGCGAAAGACGGTTATTGAAAAAGGAAATGGTGGCCTAAGAGGGTTAATAAGAAGAAGGGTGATAAGCCAAATAAAGCTCAGATAAAGAAATACATTAAATGTCATGGTTGCGACATGATGGGCCATTTTGTGAGGGACTATTGGAAGACTGCCAAGAAAGGGAATTGTTTCAATTATGGGCAGCCGAGTCATTATAGTAAGAAGTGTCCTTAGAAGAAAGGGTAGGGGGTTAGTTCATCTGGAGCGCAGATGCATGCATTTGGAGGTGGCTCGGACCAGTGTGGTCAGGATAGAGGGAGGAAGGTCACAGTTGAAGGTTTGATGTAACGACCTGAATTTTTACCGTTAAATTTAAACTTTTAAATTAGTTTTAAATGTTGTTTTGGAAATTTAAATAACTCAAATTCAATGATTTTGAGTATTTAATTCAATTTTAATAATAAAATATTAAATTTAATTTTGAAATATCTGAGAATGAATGGGATTTGACGCATAATATGAATGTGATGAATATTTAAAACTAATTAAGTCTAGATTTGAATTATAATAACAAATTCGTTTGTTAAACGAAGTTTGAACATATAAAATGCATTTAATTTAAAACGAGTCATTAGTGTCGCGGTAGTTCGTAGTTTTACATTTCAAACTACAATTGAGCATACAGAATCCAACATAAGTCGGAATTCTTTGAAATAAGAATACTCCGGATCTGTTAGATTATAATTTTCAATTGAAAGAAAATTTGAGATTTCACCTTATAGATTTTAAGTTATGTAAAAATAAAATTTTCAGAAATTCATCACATAATCATTTATAAACCATAACGATTTATTAAATAAAATAAAGGGATTTAAAATGAGTCAGATGTCGATTTAACTTGAATTTAAAATCGAATTAAGATAGTTGAAATTATATAAATACTATTCGAATATAAAGGATGATAATAGTTTATTATCAATAGTTTGGTTATTTCAAAATTGATTATATTTTTAGTATGGAACTTAAGAATAGTCAATTTTCAAACGACCTCGGATTTCAACGAAATTAATTTTATAAAATCCATAATAGTTAATTATTGTAAGGTTTTCAGTTTCAAGTCAATTGGATATATTTTGTAACCGTGCGCGGTACAAACACATATTCTTTAACCGTTTGAAATTAAAATAGTATTTTTACAAACAATCTCGGAATTTAATGAAACCAATTCCATCATGTCCAAAATATTAAATTATTGTAGGATTTCAATTTTCATCATGATCAGAGGTTGTACGGAATCGTATGAATTATAAACGTCAAACATTTTATGCTAAAAAATCTTTAGTCTCTTCAATTCAAAATATCGTTCATTATTTCCACTAAATCAGAAAATATCCCAGTCAACTTATTTTTCTCTCGCAAAACCATGTGAAATTTTATCTTCTTCCACTTTTCTTTTATTTTGGAAAAGCATCAGGATAATATCCCATGTGCCATCTGCAAACATAGAAAAAAAATAACACTTCGCATGTTTCCAAATAAACACAACTTCATTATTTCTGGCTTCAAAACAAAACAAAGCATATATATATATCGAATGCAATAACATAAATAAAATGTGATCTTCACAAAATCATTATAAATCGAATACTCATATGAATCATGTAAACTTGGATCTGTTGGGATCGCGAGTTCGAAGACTTCATCCTCATATGTTTTTACAGAGGTCGATGATAATGTTGGGTCGTGGGAAAATTTGCAACATTGGTTATGAGGGGTTTGGCATGGAGTAGGCATCGCAAGAGGTAAAACGAGGTGCTGGGGGAGGTTCAGGGTGGCATGGCTCCCATTTTTTGGATTTCGGGTGGAGTTGGTGATTATAGGGGTCACAAATTCACGGCTATTGGAGGTGTGTTGAGACCAAAGCTGCATTGAGAGGGGGTATTCGATTCTCAAGGCACTGGGTGGAAACTTCGGTGAGGGAGAGGTGGAAGGTTTTGATGACGGAACTCAAGGTGTTTGGTGTGGTAGGAGTCGGCAATGAAAGGCATGGCTGCATTGAGGAGCAATGTGTATAACTTGAACGAGGAAGAAGGGTAGGTGGGCTGTGTATATATTGGTGGGCTTGGGCCTTTCTTTTTTTTTTAAAGAAGGAAGAAAGAATAGAGAATGGTTCGGCTGGATGGTTGCGTGAATGGTGATGCGTTCCCGAAACAATAATTTGAAGAAAAAGAATTATGTCATGATTGAATATAACTTAGGTAATTAAGGCCTTAAAGGGGTATAATTAACTTACTTAATTATTTAAGATTGAGTTAAACTTGTAACAATGATATATTTCTTATTTGATACCAAATTCGAGCGAAACCAGTTGCTTTGGAATCGCATTGACAAAGGCTACGCGTAAGAACTGGTTCAGAATAATTTGGAGCTCATCGAGATTTATCTAATTTTAAACGTCCGTTTAAAATTGGATAAACGACGTGAAATCGTCGATTGAATAAAATTGTGGGTTAACTCTCACATCTTCTAGAATCCTATGATGTGACTAAATTCATATAACCATAATTTACTATTGATAGTATAAATTGGATGATTGGATGTTATAGCTAATTATTGTTTGTTGTTTGTTAATTGACGTAATTTATATTTACGACGTTTAGGTGCATTAAATTGAAATTCTATTTCTTGTGCATTACTTAAATATTATTATGAGTTGTAATTCAGGGAAAACAGGTGGAAGGGATCCAACTAGATTCCTCGAATATATTTTTTTGTTACTTGATTTCGTATTATTCATATATGGACTGTTTGACTCCAGGGACGTTAAAACTTGTTTAATGTTGATTGTTGAATTGAAATTGAACAACCATTGTGTTTTAATCAATAGACGGTATTGATTAAGTAATTAGTAGCAGATTGCCTAAAACCCATCTTATGTTGATTTGCTGTCAGGTGAATCGACGTAATTGAAGTTATAAAATTTATTTTTATCCGAAGGAAGATATTAATTATATTATATATAAATAGAAGTTTTATAAATAAATTAATATTTTATGGTTGACTTTTATAAATAATTACAAATGATTTAGTTTGCCATTTTAATCAGTTTTATAAGCAACAAGGTCAGAAATTAACCTGTGGGTTAATAAATTGGAACAATTGTTTTTAAGAAAAAATTTGATCGAGGTTATATTAAATAAATTATATTATTAGATAATTTAACAAAAAGGGTTTGTGGAAATTAGTTAACAAGTTAATTGATGTTTTAAGGTTGACTAAGTCAATTGTTACAATTATAATTGGTTATTAGATTTAGTTAATTTAAATTAATCTAATTAAAATGGTTTTGACAAATAGTCATTTAAATTTATTAAATGCTCTTAAGAGTAAATTAATATTTAATTAAATTGTAATTAAGGGTGATTATAGAGTTGTTTATTATTTATAAAGTTAATTTTTATTACTATAACCTTTTGAAAAGAGATCAATTACGCGATCTTTAGTTAATAAAGAAGTTAACCACTTATACTTTAGTTAATGAAGAAGTAAACTACTTTTACTTCGGTTAATGTTGAAATTAATTAATTAATATTTAATTAATAACAATTAAAGTCCTTTTTAATTACAATCATTTAAGAAGGTAATCAAACCTGAGATGAGTTTATAATTGAAAATTAAAAAGGATTTTATTAAGAAGTTATAAACAAAGTTTATAAAAGAAAATAAAGCTAATGCGATCAGCGTTTACTTAATGGTTAAACTAAGTAAAATAGTTATATTTGAAAATAGATCTTTTAAATGCAAGATATGGTTTGGAAACCATATTGAAATGAATAATAAATGGGAAATTAGTATGATATTATAATTAATATCATGTTTTTAAGTTACAAACATTTATCTATTCTCAAAACAAGAACATTGCCTAATCAAGGTCTGTGAGGTAATTAAAATACCCCAACTTGAAATGACTCCAATGTTATCCAAGGAATGGTATTAGTTTATAATGATAATGATGTTGGAAATAATTTATTATTTCCATTAGAATAGCGCAACTTTAAATTGCAAGGTTAAAAATTTAATATAACTGTTGGGTTTTATAAGAAACAATGATTAAATTGCATTGTTTGACCCATATAAGATTTGGTTATTGATCTTATACCATTGACTATGAATATATATAGCGATGATTTTGAAGTATGTAAATTTAAAAAGGGTTCGTGAATACACTTAGTATACATAGATAGGATAAGTGTATGGTTTTGAGTTTTCAAATTAAATGAGAACAAGAGAGAGAATTGTATCCAATTGATATATATATATATATACACATAATCAATTTTAAGAATCGATGTAATAATTTTAACAAACGGTTTTAATTAAAGGCCTGAGATGCTGATATACTTGATTGTACAGCTGTGCATTGATAGTTAAAAACCCAACTATCAACAAATATTATTTTGGACTTTTGACAAGTTAGTTCGAAGAGACCGGGATGGGAACGGACCTAAAACCACTTCGAATCAACAGTGCGTTCGAAACTAACTTGCATGGATACTTATGCGATTTAAAGAATTGAAGACCACGGATCTTCATGAGCGGAAGAACTACTGGATGAATTTCTCTGGCTGCTACCAAAGGTATTTCGGCAGTGATTTAAATCTTTGGATTGCAAGGACTACTCACTACCGATCCTTGAGGCGATTCCTATATAAGATGCGGTAGGAGGGAGCCTTCAGTTCATCTTGTTCCTTGATGACTTGTATGAACGAATGTCTGATAGAGTATTTCTTGAAAATTACGTACGTTGATTTTTACAAATATACAAAGTTTGGTGGAGAAGATGGAAACTTCTTTTAGCTTTAACACCCAGAGTCTAGTTGTGGATGCCAATTAGTGATTTGATGGATCAGACGATGTGGCACTCAAAGTTAATGTGATGTACTAAAACGATATCGTTACCTCAATCCTCATCAACCGAGAAATGACAGAAATCATGTAGGCAGCACGGCTATGTAGGTTATTCCCATTAGGGTGTATTCTCACAATCTAGAGAAAATTCGTTTGCTTCTTCTGTCGCTTATGTATCTTACGGGAAATGCTGGTTGGCCAATCGTGGGTGACAATGTATTCAATACACTTAAGCTGAATGAGTGGCCGGTCATGTGTGGTCGAGTTGCAAGATGTTCTTGTTGAACCCCAGTGTTTCCTCTCTAGAGAACACTGATCGGGAGGTGGTCCATACCTTGTCATATTGGAAATCCAAACTCCAAAACGAGTCGTACGTTTTTAGTTGTAAACCAACTATGTTGGAAAGTGAGATGCGAGCTTTCCTATTGTATTCTTATTTGTTTGTGGATTGATAGACATTATTATAATATAACTGGATTTTGATTTTAAAAGTGATTTGGTTATCGTAAGGTAAAAACACATACCATGTTTATGTGTGGTCGTATCTTACGAGAGTTCCATTCTTTCAAAGGATTTTCTAAAGTTAAGCAAATTATTTATAATTTATTTTATCATTGAAAGTATTCCAGACTGATCCAATTTGATTTTTCTTTGCATCAAAAGGTGCTCGGGCTAAACCGAGTATATTCCATGTTAGGTTTTGCTTGAGCTTCACGGGGGGGTGGGGGTGGGGGGGAAGCTAGAGTCGAGGCGTATGCCCGTATTTTCTGATAATAAATATTCCCAATATGTATTGTATTATCAGATTGTATAATTTGATCTAATGTGCACTCTAATGTTGTAAATCATATATATATACACACACACACACAATTTTCTTTTGAATAAAGAGTTATTGATATATTATATTTTATCTATTCCGTTGTGAGATTCTATTCTACTCTGATTCTATGTTTATGGTCTTCTTCTTCTTTTCTTCTATTCTAATATTTCCTTTCTCTTCTCACTACCTAATTTCTTTCTATTAACTATCTGGTGTTTTCGATACTTGGGTTTTGGAAATTTATTACAGGATAATTTATTATTGTTGAAATTCGATCGTCGAACTTCTGTCGGGTCGCTACAAGTTTGATCTCTTTTTATGACTTTCCAGTTAGGACCTTATTTGATTTTGGCGCTTCGCATTTGTTCATTTCTACTTCATTAGTCGATTGTCTACACCTTAGTATATATCTTGTTTCTGATCCAGTAGTAGTTTCAAACCCTAAAGGAGGTTCGACTCACTTGTCTATGAAGTGTAAGGGTTCGAGACTTTCTATATTAGGTGTTGAGTTTGATTATGATGCCTATGTACTAGTGCTTTTGGGGTATGGTATTATTCTAGTAATGGACTATCTAGCCATGTATGGTTCCATTATTGACAGCAAGATGAGGGCAGTGAGATTGATGACTTGTCATGGTAGGGCCGTTGAGATATTTTCTGACCCGTAAGGGTCAGTCATGTTGAGCTTCTTAGAGTCCCTAGATACTTCTATTGATGAAATTATCTTGGTACTTGCGGTTAGAGATTTTCCGGATGTATTTGAGAAAGTGAGAGGGCTCCGAGACGAGAGATCAACTTCCAAACTTATGTGACAAAGAAAGCTAAACTTGTTGCATTGCCAGTGTGTCATATGGCTCCAAGGGAAAGGAAGGAACAAAGTAAGCAGGTGGGTGAGATGTTAGGGAAACACTTTATTAGATGGATATATCTGAGTGGGAAGCACCAACCATTTTCGCTACTAAGGCAGATGACTCTCTCCGTCTATGTGTGGATTATAGAGAATTGAAAAAGTTCACAAAGTAGAATCGACACCAACTCCCTCGGATAAACGATTTATTTAATCAGTTAGTAGGCGCATCCGTTTTCTCTCAACTAGATTTGGCGACTGGGTTTCGTCAGCTTCGAGTTGCGGAAGATAGCATGGACAAGACTATTTTTAGGACTCTAGATGGATTTTCCGAGTGGTTGGTTATGCCCTTTTGGTTAACCAATGTGCCGACATACTTTGTTGATTTAATGAGCCATGTGTTTATGGATTTCCTAAATAAGTTTGTGGTAGTGTTTATGGATGACATCCTAGTGTTCTTAAGAGATGAGGATGAGCATGCCTTATGCTTGGGAGAGGTCCTCCATACTCTTTTTGCCCATCAGTTGAAGGCAAAATTCTAGAAGTGCCAGTTTTGGCATAAGGAGGTGAGATTCTTAGGGCATGTGATTTCGAGAGAGGGTGTAGCGGTAGGTCCCGCTAAGGTAGTTGTGTGCAAGACTGGAAGGCCATCGAGAATGTGACAACTGAGGTGAGGAGCTTTTTAGGTTTAGTGGGGTATTACCGGATATTCATTAAGGACTTTGCATGGATTTCAACCCTGCTTACCCGTCTTACTAAGAAGGATCTAGTATTCTCATGGAACGTAGATTGCGAGAATTCCTTTATGAGATTAAAGAAGGCACTCACGACAGCTTCAATGTTGACTCTTCCAAATGGATCTAAGATGTTCATGGTTTATACAGATGCTTGCGGCATAGGATTGGGCGGGGCCCTAATTTAGGTGGATAGGGTTGTTTGCGATGGTAGCAGACTACTAAGGGTACATTATAGAAATTACCCTGCCCATGATTTAGAGCTAGCAGCTATTGTTTTTTCGTGCACTTAATTCTTGGAGGCACTACTTGTTGGGTGAGAGGTTTGAGATGTATAATGATCATAAGTCTCTCAATTATTTATTTTTGCAAAAGAATCTTAACTTGAGACAACAGCGCTAGCTGGAGTTCTAGCATCCTACGACTTTGAGATTTCATATACCTCGGGGAAGAGAAATGTAGTGGAGGATGCTCTGAGTAGGCAGAGAATGACATTGATCCCATTATTCATAGAGGGTCAAGTTTGAATTTTATCTCATCTTTTGATTACAAACCATCAACGAATTATGCAGCATGATTATTAGCATCACTTGAATCAATTGATGAGGGGATAGCTACATCGTGATGGTGGGCTATGTTTACCCCGCATGGGAGATGTGATGAGTGCGATATTATTTGAGTCCCAACACCCTCTGATGACCATCCATCCGGGAGGAGATAAGATGTATAAAGATATGAAGAGGGTCTTATATTGGATAGGGATGAAAAAGGATGTGGCTGACTATGTGGAAAGATGCATGACATGCCGGAAAGTTAAGGTTGAGCAAAGGAAACCGCGTGGATTGCTTCAGCTCCTTGATGTACCACAGTGGAAGTAGGAGAGCGTCTCAATGGATTTCATATATGGTTTTCCTAGATCGATGAAAGTCAGTACCAGTATTTGGGTGTTTGTGGATAGATTGACTAAGAACACTCATTTCATCCCAATTAGGAGTAAGAGGACTACATCTTGGTTAGCTTCATTATATTTGAGGGTGATTGTCCGATTTCACGGAGTTCCCATGAGCATTTTTAGTGAAATAGACCCCATCTTTGTCATCAAGTTTTGGAAGAGCGTGCAGGAGGCATTGGGGACATAGCTTAGACTTAATATTGCATATCACCCTCGGATAGATGGACAAACCGCGAGGGTTAATCGAGTTCTTGAGGATTTATTACGGTTGTGCGTTTTGGACTTCGAAGGGACTTGGAAGGAGCACCTTCCCTTAGTAGATTGCTTATAATAACAGCTATCATGTGAGCATTGGCATTGCACCTTCTGAAGTTTTATACGGACGATCCTGCAGATCTCCTACTTATTGGCGGGAGACCACAAATAGACTTCTTATTGGACCAGAGATGATTCAAGAACCTGAGGATAAGATCGACTTAATTCGTAAAACGATAAAGGGATCTCAAGAAAGGGAAAAAATCATATGTGGATAAGAGGAAAGATCTTGAGTTCAGTGTAGAGGACATGGTTTTCATTAAGGTATCACTCCTAAGGAATGTGTTTTCGTTTGGCTTAGTTGGGAAGTTAGCACCGAGATTTATTGGGCCATTTCCTATAGTGAAGGGGGTTAGTCATATGGTCTATAGGATTCGGTTATCAGAACGGCTCTCATGGGTTCATGATGTATTTCACGTCTCGTATTTACGGAAGTGTTTGCATGATTCTGTAGTAGGGATGGAGCCGAGTACCTTGGAGGAGGTTGAGGATGAGAAGGAGGCATCTGTTAGACAAGTACCTACACAGATTTAGGTTCCATAGTAAAAATTTAAGGAACAAGGCAATTAAACCCATTAATATTCAATGAGGAGAGGATAGTGATGAGGCAACATAGGAACCAGAGGAGAGGATTAGCCATTCTTTTGCATTTCTTTTTGATACTATGCTCTCTATCCTTTCTTATTTTTGAATTTGAACCCTTTCTATTCCTACCATTTGAATTAGTCTGCCTTAGGAAAAACATATGGATGGTAGGACGTGGCTTAAATATGTTATTCAAACATGTTATGTTTGATGGATTCATATGGATGCAAGTGTTCGCTAGTGAATGCAGTGGATGCATGTACACACACTAGACACTAATTAGTGATCGACAACTAGGAAACTAACATAATTGCACATGGATGTATGTGCAATTTTAATTCACTTTTATTTTATGGATGAAAAATGGATGATTATCGTATGGATGCTGCATTCTGATGATGGTTGTAGCACGCATATAGAATTTTACATGTCATTAGGATTTTCATGCATATATTTTGGATGCATGGCACTGACAAAAATTTGTATTGAAGGAAGTCGATTAAATTAGTGGACCGCCTAATCTTTTGCATTAGTTAGGGGCATATACACTACAATATTGCATATGTTCATGAAAAGCATTAGAAATCCTAAGGACAATGGATGCATGTAAGTGATGAATGATTAGATGGACGTAGATGGTAATATGATAATATTTATGACATTCTTATAGCCTTGGAGATTTCTAGGACAAAATCCTTTGAGGAGGGGAGAATGTAACAACCCAAAGTTTAAATCAAGCAATTTAAATAAAAGATTAAAAAATATTAATCAGAAATTTAATGTGAATTGGGCAACGGGGGTTGATCCATTGGTTCCATTACGAAATTCTGGTTAAGATAGACATTTGGTTTGCTGAAATCAGACTCAAAATGAAGAAGTTACGAATAAAAGACTGAAACCAGAATTTAAATGTACATTTGAAAATAAATAAATAATATATATATATATATATATATATATATATATTAAATTCTGAATGTTAGAGATGGGATGACCCACCTCCGAAGCGGTTGACCCATATTTCGGGTGGGTCGACCCATCCCTTGTAACATGCGCAGTTTTTGCACATGTTATTTCCAACGAAGACATCGGTTTTTCGAGAGTTTCTGGAGTTTTCTTTTGATCTGATGGCCCAGTAAATAACCTAATAACTAATGATCTTAGGCTTCCTAACTCTATTATAAATATGCCTCTAATCTAACCCTAATTCCCCTAACTCCATTCCCCATTCTATGCCTCCACTATGCAAAACTTCTTCCTCTAAAAATAGTGGAGTTCTAAGATTTAGGTTTGGATTTTTGTAAACAAAATTTAGAGGATATTTATACATAGACCTAGAGAATTCCTACTAGGACCTGTTGGATTGAAAATTCTGTTAGTATTTTATGTGGTTATAAGATTAGTATAATTTAGGGATTATTCGGACAATATAATAGTTGTTAATTTCTTCAGTAATGTACAGATATCAGTGTTTCTTTTCTGTAAATGATTTTTGTGTATTTGATTACTGTTTCTATCCCTACTTCAGTATATTTCAATAATTTATTTGTTACTATAAATCATTCAGTTTACTTCTATTCCTTTTTCCTTATGGATTAATTTATGTATAGTTCATATTTTGCCCTATTTTATTTATAGATCTGTTTTATTTATTTGATCCTAGGATTTTATCCTTTTAATTCACGTTGAGTTTAGGCCTTATAAAGAGCCTAAACCTTTATCCCTTTTTGTTTCTGCGTATATTGGGTAAAAGTGTGAATTGATTGCAAAAGTGAATAATGGAAAAAATATGAATTGAGTATAAAAGGATTAAATTAGGATCATTGAATTACTGCAATAATATACAATTAAACTACAATTTTGGTGAAATTATTGATAAACTGAATGATTAGAAATTTTAATAGAAGCTAAGTGACAGAGACGGGGTTGTATTGAGAAAATAAACAAGATAATGTTTAACTGCAACCTTAAATATAATAAGAGGTTATATGCAATAAGTAGGCTTATTAATAAACTTAAAATGGGTTTAATATGAGTAAATTAATAAGCACGAATAGGGGTCCTTTCTGACAGTAGGGGTAGGCTGATTAGGGAAAATAAGTGGCCAAGTAAAACTTGAATCTATAGTGGCCTTGGAGTTTGTTGACAATTCTATGGGGGTCTAGGGTAACTAGGCGGTTAACAAAAATTCTATGGTGGCGTTGGCGATAATAAATTAAATTGGGTACTAAGTATAGGGGTGACTTGAGTCAAATTGAATTTTTGGTTGGGGATATGTATTAAACAGTATCCATTTTATCACTATATAGAGGTCTCACGTGGAGGCGAGGGCACACTTTACTGTATTGGATAGTAAGAGGTCCAAACGAGGTAGGGGCGAGCTCCTTCTGGCAAGGCGTTAAGCATGCATCGCTCCGATTAGAGAAAACAAGATGCTTTAATGCCTGTGATCAACGCTATGTCCTTTAGTGCTAATGGGTCGGACCTAATAAACTTGAGGCCATAATTAGCATAGGTTACCACAACTGTGGTTTAGAAGCCGATAGATGGTTAGAATTAGGTTACATCCTAATTATGAGTTGTGATAAATGGTGCAGAAATCAAATTATACGAATGAGATGAAAATCAACTATGTCTTTGCTTATCTTTTTGTTGTCTTATTTATTGTTGTTGTGCTTTAAACTAATATCCTGTCTAGATTCCTTCTTTTATCACTCGTGCTAGTAATTCTCACCAAGCTTTATGTATGACTAGTTTTCTTTCCTTCTTCTCTCTTTTTCCCCTTCCCCCCCAAGGCTCTTAGGGTAATAGATCTCAGAATTGATTGGGTTTTGGTTCAACTTAGCTTATTGGAGATTTATGCTTGACTTACTTTCTGCTAGTTCATGTACTATTCTGCGTTTGTCTTGCTTTTGTATTTGATGTTGAGAGGGATTTCTATTTAGTACTTTGATTTATGTTGCTCTTTCATGAGATAGTTGTGGGTTTATGATAAAGACCACTTTATGATGTAATTACTCTTATGTTCTACTTTAAATAAAGTTTTTAAAATTTCATTGTGTTTTCATGTACTGTTTTTGAATTTTAGTCTCTGTAATGTTATTTTACACTATACACTTCATATTCCTTAGCGAAATCCTCACACGGGTAACGTTAAGGGGGTCGGATGTTATACAAATGAATTAAAAACTAGAAAATATTTATAGGGTCATCTCACTCCTGTGATAAGCCGCTACCATCACCACCTGCAAGAGGATCAGTCCTTCTTGAGAGGAAGAGAGAGACTCATAATTTGAAGTAGTATGTCTACATGATGACATATACAGTACCCGTTACAGACAAACATTATAGCAGAACATAAAAGGACCATGTAAAACATACATTATGGTATAAACTAAAAGGACTATATGATACGTATCATATTAGCATAACATATCATTTTTAATGAAAACAGTATAGCATTAAAAAAAACAAAATTTACCTTCTCAAAATGTAGATTATTGATCAATCCTCATCACTTTCGGATTCAGACTTTGTTTCATACTTTATATTTTGTTCCTCTGTAGTCTCAATGCTTTAATTAATGCATTTGATTCATCGTTTAGAGGACCAAAATCTGTTTGATCATTAGTTATTATTATTCCTCTATTTTCCTCGATACTTGCTTGGTAAGCTTGTTTGTTGGGAATATTCTATCCATTAAATGTAAACCTTATCTTTGTTTTAAAACGACCTACCACATAATTTGTTGTATTAAAAACGTAATTAGAAAACCAAGTAGCGAATTCTTTGTCGATCGCCATTTGGATGTAGTGATTCTTAAACACTACAATTATAGAACAAATGTTGCATTATAATTAGGATAGACTGTGCATATTTATATATATGCATACTTAAATGATATAGATGTACTATAGAGAATATAGGTATATTACCTAACAAATGGTGCAACTTTAGCAAAGTAGAGAAGAATATATATGTGCCACAAGATAATCTCTATCACCCAACTATACTTTCACACATTTATCGACAAGCCAACCATATTTTAAAATAAGTAGATAAAGTCGCTTGACGATCATTTTAATCAATGCCTTCATTATCACTCATAGCACTTGCAAATGATATGTTCACATGTTCACTAAAATAATGCGAGAAAAAGTCGAAGCTTCTTTTTGATGTATGATTTGCAAATCAGACCTTCAATTCGAGCTTTCTGTCTCACTTTTACCTTTAATTGATTTAAATACCTATTATAAATCATTTTAAATTAATTTTTTATATATTTAATTAAACAAATATTTAATGAACTAAATATTAATATACCTTTCAAATGGATACATCCATCGATATTGCATAGGCCCTCGAAGATGTGTTTCAAACGGAAAATGAATAGGTAAATGCTCTGTAACATCGAAAAAAACTGGAAGAAATATTTTTTCTAGTTTACGAAGCAATATAGGGGTTTTTCCCTCAAATTTACATAGACGATCAACTTTTAATGTAGTAGAACAAAACATCTTATAAAACGGACTAAGTTCTATTACAACAATCCAAAGTTTTGCAGGCAATAGTTTTTTGAAAGCGTCGGTAATAAGTTTTCCATTATAACATGACAACTATGGCTTTTCATCTAACTAAGTTTATTGTTTTTATAGTAAATCTACAAAGATTAGAAGATATGACATCTGGGAATCTTAATTCTTTCACCCATTTTAGAAGTATTTTAACTTGGTTAGTGTGTAGCCCATAACATGCTTTTGATTATTTTTTTGTCATTTAGCTTATATATAGCTCAGAACGATTACATATTACTTTGATATCATGTCTTGATTTCAAATCATCTTTCATCTTCCCCTAGACATTCAAAATTGTATTAAACACATTATCAAGCACGTTTTTATCATTATACATCAAATTGATATTATGACGAATCAGGAGATTTTTCCAATAAAGAAACTCCCAAAATATGCTTTGTTTGCACCAAATTATGAATAAACGATTTACCTTGAATTTTATTTTTTCTTCGGTCCACATTCTTCTCTCTTACCTTTTTTGATACCGAGTGGGAACCCTTCGCAATCGCTAATCTCATAGCTAATATTCATCACTTGTGATCTGAATCACTTAGGTGGGTTTCGATTCGATGGTCTCTATATTATTCTACACGAATCAACCTATAATTCCATATTCCTTGTTAGGTTTCACCTTTGATTAGAGGGTCATAGCCATGGTGGCCTTCGTTGTTGTTTGGAGCGGAGGCCCTTGAGGTATGGCGTCGAGAAGATCGTGAATCAATACGTTGGAGAGTGGGAGCGATTCGTTGAGGGAAACAGTGGTGACTGAGGAGTCGAAGTTATTCTTTCAGATCGGGTCATCCCAAACCATTGGACAAGAAAATGAACAGCGATAGGAGTGGCATACGACCCACGGTGGCAACGGAGGAGAATAAGAAGTTATGCATCTACAAAGGGACATTCAAATCGGTATAAGCACCGTTCAAACCGGAATGTGGGCCAAGCCGGATATTCCACGAAAATATTCTAAGTGTTTGGGGCTCCATTCGGTATAGCCAAATGGGAGCACACTGATCCAAAAATATCGCCCTAAATAAGCTGACTTGGACCGACTTACAGTCCTTCAATACTTCAGTCGAATATGGTGATCATTATACCTTCGAGTGCAATACTAACAGTGAATTGAATCCGAATAAACATATGGATAGTTAGGATAGATCCCACAAGGACTCTCATACTTGCATATGAACTTAATTGCATATGGCTTCGAATAACCCGCGCACTTCTAAGGCTTTGTCTTTATTTCGTAATGTGCACCATCACTACACGCACTACACTAGAACACATATAGAGGGATTCAGGTTAATCGCTCTAACCACAAGTAGTTTTCTTAGATAACACGGTGAAGATGTCCAGACGATACGAAACAAGATGATCTGAAGCTGGGAGAGGGAAGACGCTCCCATAGAAACTTAGTGTCGAGCTCAAATCAGAGACAGAGACATATGAGGATTCTCCTTACAAAGTCCAACCTCGTGACATGGATGCCAATTCTTCATTATTAGGGGAAGAGTCATCGTCAGGTGAAGAAGCTAAGGAAGAGGGAGCGCCTGATACCTTCATCGAGGCCATCTTTCTGAAAAATCCGTCGGATTCTTTCCCTTCCAGCGTGGATGAATCTAAGCTACGACGGCTATGTGTGAAGCTAAGGATATCATTTAACCAGATTCGAGTGTCAACTCCAAGTGATACTGCGTACAACCCTCCTAAGGGTTTTATGGGAATTGTTCGTCAGATATACACGGCGGGGTGCATCTCACCTCTCAGTCTTTTCATCGTCAATTTCCTTCACCGCTGGGAAATAACACTCATGCAACTGCACCCAACCACTTATACATATTTCTTCTCCTCGTATATCATCAATAAAGAACAATTGCACCATGAACCTTCCTTCAATGACATTATCTTCCTCTTTAACTTTAAATAACGGAAAGACAATCCATCGTTCCTTTTCTTTGAGTCTATCGCCGGAAAATGAGTGGTGATTAAAGGGATTGCAAGTTGAGCAACATAACAACTGATTGGTTTTATGTCGCGCATCAAGAAAATTGAGCTAGGCGATGGATACAATGTCGTAAGTGTCCAGTCTAACCTACTCGTTGGATTTTCGCTGAAGGGATTTTAACATCAACGCTTATTTGCACGTGAGAGTCGAACTAAATCTGCTGACAATGAGTATCCATTGAATGCCCAAACTGTTAAGAGATGTATAACAGACTAGTTTCTTCATTGATTTCACTTGCTTAGAGCAAATGCAACCTTGGGAATAGACGCTGCGTCGGCTCCAACTTTTGTGCCATCGATAGTTGTGCCCCAGTCGGGGACCCGGTAGGCGTACCCCTAGTCGATAGCAAGGTGCAGTAGTCGTGGCCCCAGTCAGGGGGAAACATTAGCATCTCGGCCCTAGGTTTGGAAAAAGAACGCTATTAGGAGGAGGAATGCCCCTAGGACCAGTCGGGAGCCCGAAGGAGAGGCTAAATAAAGGTCGCCCGAGAATATTGTCGAAGCAGGGCATAAGTTCCTATCCCCAGAGAAATCAGCAGTAGAGAAGTCTCCCATCGTTGAAAGAGAAGGCGTGGAGCAGCCCGAATCAGAACATACTCCGTCACCACAGAATCAATTGGATCATCTACCAATCAAGGGGGATGGGTCTTCTTTAGAGAATCCTTTTAAGGGTTTGGAAGACATAGACCTCCCATCCGAGCTTTGTTTCTTTCAAAATTTAGGTTCATAGTCCTTCTTTCCAATGCCCGAGAAAGAAAATATTATGACCATAGTCGAAGAAGTTACGCCAACAAGCAAGGCGCTAACTACTGGTATGTTCGGGGATGCACTAGGATATACACCCGCGCTGCACGTCACAACACATCTCTGTCGCATAACTTCCTAGTCCTAACATTGGTTTATTTCGGTTTGCAAGAACTATGTCCTCCCGCTCGTATGATCCCAGGAAGCTCTGCAACAGTGTTTTCAAAAGTGGGGCTCCCCAAAAATCTTATTCATAGCTTTGACCCGTCCATTTGATTGTGGGTGCGCAACTACAGTGTATTTCTTTTCAACGTGATGTCACTGATAGAAGTCTCTGAATTCTGAGCTATCGAATTGGGTCCAGTTATCAGTGATGATAGTCTTGGGAAGTCCAAACTGACATATGATGTTTATGTGGTACAGTTGATCACCCGGTTTGTTGAGATCACAGTTGGTGGTTTGTCTTCAAACCATTTCGAGAAGTAGTCAACTGTCACGATCGCATACTTCGCACCACCTTTTGAGATTGGAAGGCTACCGATGATATCAGTCCCCCGGATTGCAAATGACTAAGGACTGACTATCTGGGTGAGTCGAGTTGGCAGAGATCTTGGAATTTTTGCAAAACTCTGGCACTTTTGTAGCATCCTAAATAAGCAGTCGCATCTCGGTTGATGGTAAGCCAGAAATAGCCATACCAAAATATTTTATTTGCCAAAAAGTTTACCCCCGGGTGTGATCGCCACATTCTCCCTCATGAACTTCTCGCAACGCGCGCTTGGCATCGCCATTAGAAGTACACCGGAGTAAAGAATCTGGGAAGCCCTTTCGATATAGAGTGTCTCCTTGGATAATGTATCTCGAGGTTTTGTGTACGAGAGCACGTCTTTTGTTATTCCGTTCGGGAAGGGTTCCCTGCAAGAGGAAGTATTTGATAAAAGATATCCATGATTCCTTTTCAGGCTTAGTATCCTGCACGACATCATCGTTCATCTGATTTATGCTCGGAGTTGTCAATGTCTCTATCGTTATTGACTCTGTTTGATCCGGATCATCTAAGACGGACAGCTTGGCTAATGTATCAACCTGTTGATTCTGTTCCTTTGGAATATGAGAGATGTTACAGTATTCAAACCATGCTAGCAGTTGATCTACCTGAATGAGGTACTCAGTGAGTCATTCCCTTTTTGTCTAGAACTCTTTCTTGACCCGAAATACAATAACTTGGGAGTCAAAAAAAAGTCTAGTGCTTTTTCTCCCAGCTTCTTTGCGAGTCTTAGCCCGGCAACCAGGGCCTTATACTCGGCATTATTGTTGGTGTCCAAAAATTCCAACCTCAATGCATAACACACTGATCGTCCTTCAGAAGTTAATAGCACACTCTAGCGCTAGAACGTCAGTCAATTCAGGCCCCATCAGTGTATAGTTTCCAAGTGATTATTGACGGGCCAATTTCAACATCTACATTATCCTTCGGGGCAGTGAATTCGGCTATGAAATCTGCCAATGCATGTCCCAGAATAGCCTTTTGATGAATGTAAGTGATATTGAAACTAGCATAACTAGATGTTCCATTTAAGCAACCTCCCAGATGCCTCAGGTCGTTGAAGGACTTGTTGTAGCAGATGGTCGGTATACACTTTGATTGAATGGGTCTGAAAGTAGTGGCGAAGCTTCCTCGTAGTTGTCAACAAACTATAAGCAATTTTTTGATCTTCGGGTAGTTGCGCTCTACCCCATCAACTTTTTGCTTACATAATAGAATGACCATTGAACCCACTCTTCCTCGTGAAATAAGTCTGAACTGATTGCATGTGGGGACACTACCAAATATATGACCAAGTCCTCATTATCTATGGGATTTGACAGGATAGGAGGTCTCTCCGAGTGATCCAAAAGATTCTGGAATGCTTAAACACAGTCAGGTGTCTAAGAAAAATTGCGCTTCCCTCGCTTAATTAACTCAAAGAAGGGGAGACACTTATCACTAGCTATGGATACAAATCTTCCCAATGGTTCCACCTGCCTAGACAGACTCTAAACATCTTTAATCCTTTGAGGTTCCTGGATGCCTCTAATTGTTGCTATCTATTCAGGGTGGATTTTGATTCCTTGAGAGCTGACAATGAAACCCAAGAATTTCCTTGATGCAACGCCAAAAGAGCATTTCAATGGGTTGAGCTTCATCTCATATCTGAGGACAATGTTAAACACCTCTGCCATGTCCCAGACATGATTTGTTTATTGCTTCGATTTCACTAGCATGTCACACACATACTCTTCCATTATCTTTTCGATCTGATCATGAAACATGCGTTTGACCAACCGTTGATATGTTGCTCCCACATTATTTAATCCAAACAGCATGACCACATAGTAATATAGCTCGAGATCCATTATGAAACTGGTATGATCTTGGTTCGGAACGTGCATCACAATCTGGTTATATCCTAAATGAACATCCATGAAAGAGAGGAGTTCATGTCCATCTTTAGAGTCGACAAGCTGATCAACCATGGGAATGGAAAAGAGTCTTTGGAGCATGCTTTATTCAAGTCAGAAAAGTCGATGCATGTTCGCCATTTCCCGTTGGCCTTCTTTACAAGAAATAGGTTTGATATCTATTTAGGATAGGTCGTGTATCGAATGAACCCATTATTCTTTAATCTTTTGACTTCTTTCAAAGCTGATGACCTCTCCAGGCCAAGCACATGCCTGTTCTGCTTTACAGGGATGTACATTGGGTTAATATTTAGTGAGTGGCTTAGGATGGATGGAGATATTCCACACATGTCAACATTGGCCCACGCAAACATGTCAAGATTTGCGTGGAAAAATTCAGTCAACTCCCTCGTTCGAAGTGGGTCTAGATGGGATCTGATCTTCAAGACCTTGGTTGGGTCATTGTTATCGATCAGAATCTCCACCATTGTTTCTTAGGAGTCACCCTTATGTATCCTGGCTTTTTGTCCCCCTTGGATCAATGTCCTCGAGATGGCGGTTGGACCGTCCTAGTTGGGATGTTTTCTTTATTTGCTATGTTTCCTCCTTCTTGGCAGGAGGAGGATTGTCTTCAGACTCCTTGATTTCTTTGTCACGGAATTCTTCCCTTTCCTCTAAGTAGCACGCTCGTCCTGCTACCTGGTCTCCTCGTATAAGTCCGAATCCACCTTCCATCGGAAACTTTAAGAGCAGGCATCAAGGAGATATGCATGCTCTAAATTCAGCAAGGGCCAGGCGGTCCTGAAAGACATTGTATGGGGAGTCTATGTTTATCACGAGGAATGGAAGGATCCATACTCTGCTACGGTTCACCTCCGCCGAAATCTACCTATAATTCAACAATCCCAACTGGTTCATTTTTAAGCCATTGAAGCCACGTATCCTGCCTTTAAATGGCTTTTTATCTCTCTTTTCAAGCTTCATTTGATCATTGGCTCTTTTGAATAAGATATTTATGGAACTCCCATAATCAATAAGGACTTTCCGTATGGTAGATGGGACAATGATGGTTGTAATCACCATTGGATCAATGCTAGGGGTTTCCACCCCCTCAGACTCTCTATCACGGAAAACAATGTCATCATTCATTGTCCTCCGCGACTTCACAAGCACGGTCTCTCCGGGGGCACTGCACTCCCCCGCTTTTAAGTGTTTTGCAACATTCACATACTTCTTCATAGTTCTTACATTAAATCCTATCGAATGCGGTCCTCCAACAAATATACTAATCATAATACCTTTCGCCTTTTGCTGGGCGATGGCTCTAGAAGCCACTGACCTTGTTTGGGGGCCAAATTTCCCTATCCCTTTGGGGAAACCTTATACTCATCAAAATTTCCTTCTCTGATTAGTTTCTCTATGATATCTCAGAGATGACGACATTTATTTGTCATATGATTATAGATCTTATGAAATAAATAGAACTTTCCAGTCTCACGTTCTTTCTATGTGGATTCTCGTGAAGGTGGTTTCCTATAATGCATAATACTGCAAGTATCCAAATAAATATTCTCCAACGCATAGCTCAACAGAGTGTAGTTATCAAGTATTTGGAACTGGGGTCGATTCTTAGCATCCCCTTCTTATTAAGACCTCTCTGCTGTTTTTACGCTGGTTACCATTCTGTTAGTTGTGGCTTCCAACATTCACCTCTACTTTGTCAAAATTATCTATGTACTGCTTTACTGCCATGTTACTCAGCACAGTTGTGTTTGGTGTTTCGTCCACTCTCCTCTTTCTATTATTCCTTTCTTCCTTAGTATGCAAGTAAACATTCGCCTTCTCATAAAAACGTCAATGTTGATGAGAGGTTTTACAGTCACATATTTTTAGAATACAGTTTCGGCATCAACGCCATCAACGGACTCTGAATTATGGTTGGTATGGCTGTATTGAAATGGTTGAGATAGCTCTTAAGTGTTTCTCCTCGAGCCTAGTTTATTCGGAAAAGAGACATCACATTCTTCAACTTAATGGCATGCAAAAAAAAATGGTTCAAAAACTTCCTGGCTAAATCTTCAAAATTTGGGACCGACCTCGGAGGCAGTCGGGTAAACCACAAAAGTGCAACTCCATCGAGACAGATATGGAAGGCCTTACACTTGGTGGCGTCTATGGCTACCGTTGCATCCATAAACCATGTATATCTTACCATGTGCTAGTCTAAACCGGTTATACCTGAGTAATGATTCATTTGAGGTAGGATGAACCTTCTCATGAATTCAACTTCCAAAATGTCATCAGTAAACAGGGTGTGGCTATGGTCCAAGCCCCAGTCCTCGTTAGTAAATCCTTTGTTGTCGTTCATGATCCGTCTCACCATGGAAGCCAAGTCTGGAGCATTGTAGATGAAGGGTTCTGAGCTCTTGCCTCTCCTGGCCCTGTCTGCTCCCATCTTAGGCAATGTTACCTGGGCTATCGTTCGGGCAGCGCTTCCTTGACCCCTATTGTCCTGGTCTTTCACAGGTCGTAAGGGTGAAAGAACTGGAGCGTAAGAGGTGTAAGGAGTTGCGAGCTCGGGGGTTTTAAGGTTGGCAAGAATACAGGATGAGCATTATTGGGTTTGACATTATCGAGCCGGGCTGGATCGAAATTCCGAGACGGGATTCTACTGAACTGGAGTTCATCTACATTTTGGGTCCTAGTGAACTGCTGTGTTGCTCCTCCACTTGTGCCTGATGATGACGAGCTCTCGGCTGCTTGGTGATGTGTTAGCAGAGCATCTTACTGACTCCTGAAATCTTCCCGTTATCGTCCCATTTGATTCATATCTTGCCTCACTGTAGCGTTCTCATGCGATTGAGCATTCAACGCTGTGGTGGTCTCCATAAGCTGGTTCATCCATAACATGAACTCATCTCGGGTGGTAAACGCTGAATTAGGAGCTTGATTGGAGGTGGCAACAACATCATAGGGATTATTTTGTACCAATCTAAAAGTTGGAGGTAGTGCAGCTCTGTTTGCTACTTACTGGCTAATGCTAGCTGATGGCCAAGGGGTGACCCTGATCTCATTGACTCTGGTGGAAACCATCCTCGTAGAATTGTCGATGAAAGTATGGATTTTTTTTCTCTGGACTTGGTCATCCAAAAAGTAGGAAAAAATCCTTAAGCGTTGAGAATTCTTTCTTGGTGAAAGCACCAAAGATTTGATACCAAAACGTGGCACAACACCCAAGTAGGGGTTTGTGTAGAGAATAAAATGAAGAAATATAAATGAAAATGAGTAAAAAGCAATCACATACATGTTTATAGTGGTTCGGCACTAACGAGCCTACGTCCACTTTATAATTTCTTATAAGACTTGAAGAAAATAAGTACAACGGTTGTTTATCTCTCAAAAACCTGAATATAAGATAGTAGTATAAATTATAAGAGATAAAATGCCAAAAGTCCTCTTCTTTTAGCTTTAGGGGACTATTTATATATGAAGTTAGATTTGAGTCGGTAGGGCCACTTGGCACCCGATCCGAGGTAATAAGAGCAAGTAGGCTTGGTCACGTTGTAGGAGAACGAGTCTTCAGGTGATATATCTAGGTTGATATAGCCCCGGGTCAGCATATTCCTAGGTCGGTATATTTCGAGGTCTATATGCCAAGCCAGATCCATAGTATTCCTTCATTTCTTTTGCCAAGTGGAAAGTAGGTCGAGCCGGGGTTCAAGTGGAGTAATTCCTCCCTACTTGGAGCTCGTGGCACATGGAGGTGTCCTAACTGAACCTTAAGCACCTAGTCTATAAATCTTGACGGCCTTGACGAAAGGCAAGTCAATAAATATGGTAAACCAAAAGCCACATCAGTTTTTTCACTTTATAATTATTTATGCACAAAAAATTACTGTGAAGCATATGTTGTTTCACAGCTTTGTACAACAGTTGTAAATCCAGGTTCTGTGAGGTCTTATTTAGATTTCATCGCAATGTATTTAGTAATTACACATATTGGGTTCCGCTTGTATAACCTTCCCAAAGGGGTTACTGCATGACATCTAATAAATCATATTTTTTACCCAATATTTGGCTCTTCCTCAGCATTACTGTCGTCATCAGCAAATTGAGGAATAGGGAACATTGAACATGCAACATCTTCAACCATATGTTCCACGAGATTCATTGTAACAATTTCATTTATAGTTACATCATCAACTTATAGAATTAGATGCCAACAATTCTCCATGACAATCCCAAACCAAATAGTTCGGCATGAAACCATACTGAAGTAAATGAACTCAAACCATTTCTAGTATCAAATGCTTTATCGATTTGTATCTACTACACGGACAACGAATTTCTTCGTCATTTCCATTATTACTTAAAGCAAAATCAAATAAATACACAAACATCATTATTTAATTGTTCACTTGTTGAACCTACAATTTCCCTTCGTTGTTTGTACATCTAGCTCTGATCAGTAAAATAATTGTTCATTTAACCTACATACTAATTAAAAATTGTGATATAAATTAAAATTGCATTGACATTTTATTAAAACAATTTTGTAGGCAAATGTTATATTATTTGATCATTGACACTTTGCTGATGGGTCATCTTACCTCCCATTACAAATACAATAATTCTTTTCAATTTAAGCGATTCAACAAATTTTCGATAACACTTCGCTTTAGTTCCCTGAACAATATACAATTGCGTGTATACAAGGAACATAAAGGAAATGTTGTCAAAATATTGTGAACCATTTGAAATGAAATGCTTTACAAGATTTAATTACATTATTGTGTTCATAACTTATCCAATACACAGACAAATCCAACAAATATTGTATATGATTAATATAGATGTCCATTCTGTTAAAAAAATGAATCCTCTACACAACGATCATATTTAGTACTTATCAAACGGGGCCGAAAAACACTCAAAAGGTTTTATGAATATAATATATTACATATTTTACAGTTATTAAAAAAATTGGCATTCGATCTATATGAAAACATGGAATTTTCCTAAAATAAAAATCATGTGAAATTTTTTCTTCTGCAGTTCTTAATCATTTAATAATAAGGATGTGTATATTAATCAAATCAACTTATACGATTGTCGCTCTTGTTATCAATCGTTTGCATGAAGCGACAAAATTTAAACTAAATACACCTTGAACGGCTTAATTCCAATCTAACTGTACATATATGGAGTTTATCACATGTACGCACATTTTCAAAACTTAACCAACTAATCGTACGTTATAAAATTAAATATCATTTTTGACATTTTCCAAAATACATAAGCATGCTCATTCACATTAAACGTCCCAAACAAGCCTAAAATCACATAAACATTCAATATATATACATACTATTCTATTATCATACAATTTATAAACTTGCAATAGTTAGGTTAAAAACAATAATCAGGCTTCACTAAACTACATTATAAATACAATAAGGCAATACAAACATGAAAATTAAATACCTAACCCTAAATTAAAAATGTAATTAAAAAGGGATAGGGTTTATGCCTTGTTTGAAGGAGATTAGTAAGCTAGAGAGAGATTTCCAGGTGTTGGAGAGGCTAACGAAGGACGGAGTGGCAACGGGTGGCAAAATTGGAGGAGGAGAGGTGGGGTTTGAGTATTTTAAAGGGGAAATCCGAAGTGAGGAAGGAGAAGCAATTTCAGGCAATTTGCTTGCGATTTAGTAACGGCTACCAATGAACGCCTACAGGACTAAATCAACGGTTTCAATGGCATCCAACGAATATATTTTTAAATTCATAAAATAAATCTAGAATGTACTTACCATTGAAAGTCATTAGAAGTCGTTGCCATGTTGTAGTTGGCAGCCGTTGCCAGTATCCATTGGTATATAAAGTTTGTTTAGTTGTGATATACATGTATATAAATTATGAATTCAACTAACTCTTTTTATTACAAATTAATCCCCTTATGAATTCCTAAATATAACATCTTTAAATACATATAATATTTCAAAATCTTTATTATTTCAATTATTAAACTAAGTGGTTATAACCCTATTAGTACATTAATATTTCACATAAACTTTTAACATAAGTTCTATTAAGAATCACCTTAATTTTTTATTTTGTTAGGTCAAAATAAATCAAAATATGAGGTAACAGCTGAATAACAAAAGAACTTAATCAACGTAGGTCCATAAATGATGGAGATCCTATATAGAACACACTAGTGCATATTTAAGAACTATGAAACCATATATATATATACACACATATATTACCTAAGATAAATTTAGAATAAGAATCGAGATTTAGATGTAGGAAATCCTAATCGAAGAGAACTTAATAAAGAAGATTCACTATTACAAAATAGGTCAATTGCATCGGTTGTTAACCCACTTTTGCATCGGATCGCCAACCGATGCATATAAAGATGATTTAACGGGTCTAAAATTATTGCATCGGTAGTACAACCGATGCAAAAACGACTTTTTTGCATTGGTTCTTGTTAAAAACCGATGAAAAAAGATGTTCACGGGCTTTAAATAACCCAATTTTTACATTAGTTTTTTCTAATAACCGATACAAAATATATCTTTTTTTCATCAGCTATTAATAACAATCAGCGCAAAAATCCCTCCTCGGAAATCCCTTAAATACTCAAATAAACAATAATATATATACACAAACATGTACATACATATGTGTGTGTGTGTGCGCGCGTGCATGTGCGCGTGCGTGTATCACATAAAAAATTGAATGGCATATAAAAGTTGAACATAACACTAAAGTAAATAGAGTTCAGTTATATTGTTCATAAACCATATAAAATAGTGATTCATACATTCATTTTAGCAATATAACTCAAATCTTTATTACAATCATTACGAAGTAATATACTCTAGACTGGTAAGTATACTAATATAATTATGCAGTACTCATTACTTACAATCCAAATGTAATTTATAGAATCTATCCTTCTTGAGATTAAACTTCTAGCACCATTCTCAGCAGCAACTATGATCCAAAACAAGAAGCTCCATTCAAATAATAAATATAATATTGATACATAAGTATACTGCATTTTAGAACATAGTATAAGCATATATACAAAGTATAAGCACAAAATTTAAGAAATAGTTGAAAATAACGTTATTGATTTCTTCAACATTGCAGTCTACAACTTTGAATGTACTTCCATCATTTGTGAATTAACTTTAGCAACATAAACTGAATAATTATGTGCATTTGTTCAAGGAATGTATAAAACATTCATTTTTCATATAACTGCACTTGTATAATCCACACAATTATTGAGGTCATCAAATGGATATAATATTAACCTGTCTATTAGCATGAACTAGCCCTTCACAAGCTCTTTTGTACATGACAAGCGTATTTTCCAATTCTTTCCTTAATCTTTCTACCTCGCTTGGAACATTATCCTGATATAAAGATCTAATATTATATTGATATTTCAACTTTATATAGCATTTGAATATATTTAAGTCATAGTGTAATATAAAACCCTTTTGAATCAAAATATGCACATGCATGAAAATTAGTTCATAAACAACTGCTATCTGCAATTACATTTTGAACTGTGCATCATGTTACCAAAGATAACTCTCTGAGGATACAACTTACTGATTGCAATTTATCCAAGGCCAAAACCATGTAAGATCAGAGTTAAGTAAAAGGATTGTGGTGCCATATGAAACTAAAGAAAATTAACAAGTAGAGGTTGAACATTTTTTACCACTTTTGCAGAGTTCATGATGGCATAGATATCTTGTTTTGGATCTAAATTATCTTAAATGTTCCAAGATATGTTCTCCTCTTGGCCAGGATATTATTCTCATCATGATTATCGTTAGTCGACTGAGATGATTTGTCAAATTTTCCACTTGGCACCACTGAAGCATTGTCATCCTCACAAAGTGACATACTTGAGTCATTAATTGAAGGCACGGATATTTCTGATATTTCATGGTTGAATGAGACAAAACAAGCTATCTTTTTGTTTAACTCAAAACATACTTCCTTCGGATCCAAAGCTTGTGCAGTGATCATTAATTTATTAGTGTTCATGGCATTCCCTAAGTGGAAAAAAACCAAATTATAGTATTACTACATGCATAAATACTAATTATAATTACATAGCCTCATCTCCAAATTTGTTAGATAAACTTGCTCTAAGTGAATGCCTTTTAACTATGAAAACATTACACCAGGAGCAAACTTTATGATGGTAGAAGGCACATTTCAAACATCCAGCATTATGCAATTTGACAATTCTGAAGACTTTGAGATTGAATACAAAACATATTGTACTTTGTCACACACGAAGGAAGTAAAGGTTAAGCATAAATTATTACGGCATATACGATCTAAATGCTTCTACAAAAAATGTAGTTGTAAGATAATCCTGAAGACTATGCTGTACATATATGCATGAGGAAAATCTGTAAACTATGTTGTACACACAAAATGTTCATTGTGGTGAATTGAATATTATGGAATGAAAATACACGGTATGTGTATCATACTATATGCTAAAATTTTGAATTTCCAATCTCCAAATATAAACTATCTTGGTCTCAGCTATACGGAAGATTGACCTTTCTATACATTATATCATTCTCATTCTCGAAACTCCATATGTGAACACATTGGCTTGTCTAATCATCAACTCCAAATTAAGTAAGAGAAAGAATTTACCTTTTGATCCAACTAAAAGAAGAAGACCCTAACACCAAATACGTTATTCCCAATTCCATTAAAATTTTCAGCAGCACTTCCACTGTACTATCTGCAGACAACACCAATGTCTCAACCTATAATTAATTAACATCGCTTTTCTTTGAAACCAAAATGAGAGACGAGACAGTTAAATAAAACACAAGCATAAACTAACGTATTGGTTTGTAAAAATGCCCTCCAATTGTTTTTGATGATGAAACGTTTAGCTTGAACGAAATTAGCCCCTATGAATTGATTAATGAGAACTAAAACTTCACGTTTTGGTATTGCATAATTTTATGATCGGCCAAACAACTTCCTGCTCAGCTGTCAATTTCAAATCATTAACGTAAAAATTCACTAATTTTTTCTCCAACCTTCCAATCTCAACTCCACTTCCCACTGCAATATACAGATAACACAAGCGTTTGGTATTAGAAGGAGGAAAAAAACATGATTATAGTAAATGAAACATAGCAAAGAACGATTACTTAGAGAAGGTACGAAGGAGACAAAAGGTATGACGTGGATGAAGATGATGTTGCTGGCATGAGGGTTAGATGCTCGACAGCCCAGCAAACAGTATGATGGCTGCAACTTCCATCGCGGAAGGCGATAATAACAATGGAATTCGATGAGTTTACCGACATCTAGTGGTCAATGAGATATGATGAATGCAGGAGCCAAATTACACAATGGAGAAATAGTCTTGAAGTAAAGGGAATACAGAGAAAATATAACTCCTATATATTTTCCTTAATGAGTTTACCTCTTCCGATAGTTGAAGTATTTCAGTATTCTAATCAAAATCCGTTGATTTGGAAAGAATTTGAATTTTTTGACTCAAATTAAAGGCTAGTATTTAGGAAGATAAGCGAGTTTACTAACTAATTAATTAAAAAGGGGAAAGTCCACATCTAGTCTTGAGTCGTAATGAAAATATATCCAAATCGCAATAGAAACTTAAAAACGAAGAAAAAGTCGCAATTTGTACCTGGGTGCGGCGAACTACAACTTACGAAATCAGGGCGAGATCTAGGCGAGATGGAGACGAGATGAACTGCAAGTCGCAAATTTGCATTCTTCCTTTTCTATTTTCTCCCTCCTTTGAAAAGGCATGGGGAAAAGACTTTAGCGGAAAAGGAGGCAGGAGACAAAACTTTATTGGCGGGAAATAAAGGGAAAGTAAAGTTTTTTGTGCTGCCCAAACAATTGCAGCACGCTTCACGTTGGATTTATAAAATTAAAATTGCATCCACGTACTTGCATCGGTTCTAAATATAATTGATGAAAATATTACTATTTGCATTTATGTACTTGCATCGGTTGTTAGTTATAACCGATGCAAATTTTATTTTTGTATTTTTTACTGCTTTCCATGTAACAATTGCATCAGTTTTTGAATTGAAACCGATGCAAATAACACTACTTGCATTGGTTTTTATTACAACCGGTGCAAATGAGACGATGCAATAGGCATATTTTGTACTGGTAATTGGTTCAAAAGAAGGAAACTTTTAGAGAAGGTTAACATTAAATTACAAAATTTTATATCAAATATACTTTAAAATCATTTAAAACCTTTTTCAAAACTATTTATACTTTTCAAAATACACTCTCTTAAGAAGGATTCTACAGTTGATTCTATTCATTCTAGGATATCGCTTTCCTATCTCTAATGAGTCTTAAACCCTAAAAGATTTTAATTAAACCAAACCTCTAATATCAAATGTAACAACTGACTTTTCTTACCATTAAGTTAGTAATAAAACCAATTCAAATCGTTTAAAATAGCAGAATGTTATAACTATTGGGTTTAAATAAAACAAATCACAGAATACAAACAGATCACAAATACAGAAAAGTAGAATATCTTGCAGTAGAATAAATGAAATACAATAGTAGTTCATAAAGCTAAAAAAATACAAAATCTCAAAATTTATACATAATATCAGAGTTACAAAATTAAATATTGTGGAAGTCTAAATACAAGGATTTCTAATACATAAAGAAATAACTAACATCAATGGATAGAGATGAGGTATTCGATAAGTCTCCAGCCCCGAAAGGCGAAGTCTCAATACTGTAGTGCTCGGTCTGACCCGAGCAATAATACAAAAACAAAACACTCGGGTTAGGGCTAACATTCTCATGTAAGTAGATCAACTCAAGTGAAATGTTCAAATGGAATGCATCAGTAACTTAAATGATGTATAGTAGTTTAGAATATTAGCTAGCTCCTATACTATAATCTAGAAAAGATACAGTGGACGACCCACTTAAAAATGTCGTATGTAGTGGATGGTCCACTTTAAGGAACTGTTAAACTATTTATTTTATAATATAATATGCTATTATAATGGTGTCTACGGTAAATATACTATTGGAAATAGCATAAGCGTTGCCCTTACACCGTTTATAAACATTGTTGTAATGTCAAATCAAAATCATAGAGGCTCAATTAGGATAACATGAAATCAATAATAAAAGGTGGTTACCAATCAATCACAGAGTAAGAGATATGGTATCAATGAAGCTTGTATGATATGAGAAGCGACCATACTTAATCATGGTATAGCTCCTATTTTAGTCATTTTAATTATGATTCGAAGGTCAAGGCTATCCAACATCATTCTCTTACTTCATTCTAGTAGCATTTGCCAAACCAACATACTTCATTGTAAATTCTCCATCACGTGCATATTTGTTAAAGAAACTTCCGATATTGACAGAGAGTGATAATATCCGACCCTGGTCATTTTAATAACCAACCGTTATTTCATACCATGGTCATTTATATTTAAAATCAAAATAAAATATCATAAATCAAATAACAATAATATTGGTTTTATTTTAACCAATTAAATTCGCATATTTCAATTGATTAATTTAGTACATGGTTTCGCTCAACATTACCAAACATTCATTAACAAATAACATTTGATTTCAAATTTCAATATCTCATATTGTTATTCAAATTTTTTTATATTAAACACTTCAGATCTAATAGCTCGAATCAAAAAAGACTTCCATTTTAGTATTAAAGTATATTTAAAATACTTTAAGTTGTAAGTGTTAATATATATATAATATTAGATTTGATATAAAATAATTTTATTAAAATAGTTATAAAGGTTATAATAGTAAACAAATAAAATAGTTTATTAAAATAGTTATAAAATTTTAATGGTTAAATAGTTGAAATTAAATATTTATAAAATAATATTTATAAAGATAATTAGTAAGAAAATTTTAGTTTAAGTAAATAGTTTGATACAAAAAATAATTCAATCCGTACTAAATATCCATATTTCAAAGTTCGACATATTATCGATTAAAATTTCAAAACTCAATTCAAATCAATTTAAACTTTAACCATAAAATTTAATTCCAATTTATTTCACAATATCATTCAAGTTGGTTTTAGATTTATTACTTAATTAATCATGTCCCTCCAATTCATTCTTAATTTAACTTTAAATCATATCTTAATAATTTCAGATCAATTCATTCTCACTTTCCAAATTTTATTGATTCTAAATATTTAACTTCAATTATATTTAAACACGAAACCTTTTTTGGCAAGGCAAGCGAGGTTAAGTGGACCCCTACCATGTTTATTAAAAACCGAAAACAAACATACAAAGAGCACTAAGCATAAGAGTTATGCCGAGTACACCACACACCAAAAGAAACAAACACACACGTAAACGAAGAAACAAAGTTACAACAACAAAGGGAACAAATAAGTCAGAAAATCACTGTCAAAATGAAAAATGGACGAGGACATATCCCTACGAATTTGAAGCTTCAGCATTGCCTATAAGTCATTATAACACTTCCTCTTGGACTTGAAGGCTATCAAGTTTCTTTCCTCCCAAATCAATCTCACAAGCTTTTTGATGCAAAGAATGAAAAGGACGTGCTCTTGCTTTCTCCATCTAGATGACAAGCGAATGAAAAACCACCGTTCGTCAGAAGTATCGAGTTGAACATTATGTCCAAACAATGTCGACAGCTTGTTCCATAAGGCATTTGAGTAGTTGCATTCGAAGTAAATGAGCACAGTAGTTTCCTAATTAGAATCACAAAGAAAACAAGCAGTATTAACAATAATCCCCATCTGACTAAGCCTGCTCTTCGTTAGCAAAGCATTATGCATTGCCTTCCAGAATGTGGAATTCTCCCTTGGTACTGCATTCTTGCTCCACACAATTTTATACCACTCGCAAAAAAGCAAAGTGTCGTAAACGATCAATAATAAGTAGACATGATTAATGCTGTGAGGAGAGCCATTCCACGCTAACTTGTCAGCATTAGAGTATGTGATGCTCTAAAGTAGATTATTACAAACAGTTCTCATATGATAATTGAAGAAAAAAGGAAAAACAATTTTACCGTTCACAAGGTAACTAGATACAGTAGCATTCATGTTGATTCCAGATTTTATAATACTATCATACCCCAGTACTCTAGAAATAATAACACCCCTCTCCATCCATGGATCATCCCAGAAAGACACCCTACATCTTGATGAAATATAATATTGAATGAAAGGCAAGGACTTCACACATGAGGCTAATAAACATCTCCACACCCAGCTACAAGATGGTGGTGCATCCATAATCCAGAATTTTTGATTTCTAACATTGAATTTGCAGCACCACTTCACCCAAAGACTACCTATGCAATTGATGAAATTATTAAAATGAGAGCTCACAGCCGCAAAATTCCAATGTTGAAGGGAAAAAAGTCCACGACCGCCCTTATTCTTTGGCACAAGCATTCTAAGAAGCGCACAAGGTATCAGTTTCCTACCATGCACACTACCAGTCCAAAGGAAACAAAGCAAGGAAGAACTAATTAAATATAGTATTTTTTTTGGAAGAATGAAGGCACTTACCCAATACACAGATAACGAAAAACCAATGCTTTGCACAAGAGAAAGACATCCACTTGGGTAAGAAATATATTTGCCAAGTTGCTTAAAGAAGAAGTTATTTATTATAAAGTTGCATGCAATTTGCCTTCATAGTTCTAGAAGTGCACATAGGCAGACCTAGATAAATAGTGCCCTTCTCCAGTGGTTTCATATCAAGAAGATATAAAAATATGGTAGCATGGGCATCATAAATATCAGCAAAAATAACATGTGATTTATAAATATTAAGCTTAAGACCAGTCATGTTGTGATAGCAATTGAGGATATCAAGAATAGCAATCAGGGAGGAAACAATTGGTCGAGAGAAAACCATTATATCATCAGCAAATAGAAGGGTCGAGATTGAATTATGCATGCATTTTGGATGATAGTGGATTAAACCATGATCAAATATTTCCTTAAACAAAGAAGTCAACAATTCCATGACAATAATAAAGATATAGAAAGAGATCAAATTGCCCAGATGAATACCTTTTTTGCTCCTAAAATACCCAAAAATTTTACTATTATATACAAGAGAGAATCTAACTGTTGAAATGCAAGCTTACACCCAAGCTACAAACTGTGACACCCCAAAATTTAATACAATATAACCATACTTTAAAGATAATAGAATGGGAGTTGCTTAAATAAATTATCCATAATTAAGTAAAATCGGCTTTACCATTGCGTTCGCCTTAGAATTCTGCTTCAAATAGACCCCAAGTTTGCGTAAAATGGATAATGTATGAAGAAGTTATGAACCTTAAAAATTTGTAAACATATAAGGGGTTTATATATGAATATAATATAAAAACAATTCAAAAAGATTCAAACGAGATAAGTGGGAAAACGAGCGCGAAACTAGGTTATTGTGGGACGACCCACATTCGCTTGGGCCGACCTATGGTCAGTGGGGTCGACCCACCCAGATCCGGGGAAGATTCTAAATTTATGGACAGTTTTGCGGTTAGGTTCATGCTGACTCAGCGCTACATGTACGATTTGGATTAAAACCATAGAATCTAAATGCTGAGGTTGACTCTGTGAATCTATAAATAGGTGGCTTCTCCCATTCCAATACACACAATTTCTTCATACCTTCTGCCTCTATTAATCTATTCTGAAATAAAAATAATGGAGGAATGTTGTCGAAGCCAAGATCTACAGAGACAACATCGGGATTTACATACAACAACAAAGGGGATTGGATTGGACCTTTCTACAACGTATAATTATATATATAAGAGATTTAATCTCTTCTTCACCAACACCCAATGTGAATTCCCTGTCATTTTCAGATCTGATTTCTTAGACTATAACATGACAGATAAATAAAACTGGGTTTGGATATACAGTGTTTATAAGATAATTGATATACATGTTTTCACTGTTATTCACCTATGCCGCTGTGATAAGTAAAACATATGCCTTTACTGTTGGATAATTAATAAGTTATATGTATCTATCTTCCTTTTCCATGTTTCTATGTTTTAGTTTATTTCCAGTCTTACCTATATGCCTATGTGATTTGATTATATTCTCCTTCCTCTGTTTTTTCCTTTTTGTTTACGCTAAGCCTTGGCCTTAAGAATCCTAGGCTATATTCGATTAGAGATTACGTATAATTGGGGTAATAATGAATGACGTAAAAAGGAGAATTTAAGCATATTTTCCAATTTGGAACTATTTAACTATAATTTGGAAAAAGGATAATATGCACATGTTTAGACTTATTGTAAATTGATAAAAAGGGGTAATGTAACGATAAGGATTTTGCCCGGCCTTAATCGATCGCAAAATCGACCAAAACCGTTCAAATCCCGCATACGTTAACTTTGGGAATACAACACATCAGAACAAATAACAGCAGAAGACTTTTATAACATATCATATAATGTTACATCAGAGTACAGAATATCAGAGTACAAATAAATATATTACAATGGAAGATAAAATTACAATACTTTTTAATACAATGCAGCAGAAGAATTTTCTAAGCTTTGGACACAGCTTTAAGCTTCGATCCAGGATCCTGCTAACAAGATAAATATCTGCAAAACAAGCTACTCGACTGCCCGTGTGGAAAAGAGGGCACCCGAGTTTGCCAGTGAACAAACTACAGGTCAGTCAGGGGACTGGTATGAGAAATCTAAATTAGCCTATTAATTAAAATGGCTAATCACAAGACCACGCTAACGCGGAACGGTTTTACTCCATTGGATTGCCAGTGTATAAACAAACAATCAAAAATGCAACAATCAACATGTAGTTCCAATCTACCCATTTAGGATTAATCCCTAAATTAAGATTTCAAAATCCAATTCAATTTACAAAAATTATTTCTTTGAACTTTATTTCCCGGTTTCTTTTATTTCAAATCGTTTGGAATATATATCTAGCTTTTGTAATATCAAAGTAGATTTCACTTCGGGATTTGAAAACAAAACATTTGGAAACATGAATTCCAAAACATAATAATGCATAAAAACAAATATGCAACCAAATATCGGGTTTCCCTTAGACAAGGCAAAGGGCACGCACCTAAGCAACTCGATATATATATATGTGCACCTCTCACTATGGAGCAGGCTACACTAACCACTGACCAGTACAGTCGGTCAGGGTCATTCAACCAACCCATACTTTTAGTCGTTCGGGTCACCAGAATCTTTAGCCACATACTAAATCATTTTTATATCCCGAAGTGGAAAAATCATTTCACAACATAATAATCACAAGTATAATCAAATCTACATAGGTTTCTGCTTTCAAAACATTTTGAAATTATTGGGTTTAGTCCTCGAAATTCTTTCTGTTTTATAAAACATTTTATAAAACATTCCCTGTCCAAAATCGGGAATAATTCTTCTTTTACTTAAGAAAATCACTTTTCAAAATCATTCATTAATTTTGAAATAAACAATCGCTAAACACCTTATAGTAAAATCGTGAAGTGTTTCACAAGGTGTTAGCATACATATAATTCTCTACCCAACCCAATGCTAAATGTAAAAGCATAATTTGCTCATAAACTGGTCGAGCACAATCCATTAAATCAATCAGTCATAACATGTCAATTTTATATGTTGTACACATATGTTAAAAATCATCTTTTTAACAAACTAATAATTATTTCTTGCATTACATTAAAAATGTAAGCTTTTCTCTTATTCTTATACTACATTAAAAATATACTCTTTTAATTTCATTCTTTTTGATGTAAACAATTCACATTAAAAATATAAACTTTTAACGTAAACAATTTAACGCTAAAATATGTTCTTATAATGACGCTAAAAATATGCTCTTCTTATTACGCTAAAATATAATTTTTTTTATCGCACTAAAAATATGTCCTTTTTAATAACGTCAAAATACGTTCTTTTAATGCGAACAGAAATATGTTCTTTTAATTCGAACAAAAATATGTTCTTTTAATTCGAGCAGAAATATGTTCTTTTAAATTTGAGCAAAACGATATTAAAAAGTTGATCTTTTTAATATGAACAAACGGTATTAAAAAGTGGTTCTTTTTAATATGAACAAAATGATGTTACAATTTTCCACAACAACTTCAATAACCAATTGTGATAAATTTGGTGTAACTATATCCAACATATACGAATGCAAATTTTAAAATGCACACATCCTAAGGAACCATTCGTGTATATATATAAATATTCCCAACATATACAATTTCAAATTTCAAACACACAAATCATAAGGAACCATTCGTATATATATATATATATATAAATCTCCGCAAAGATGAGATTTTTATCGTATTAACAATTCTGAATATAAATGAAATGAAATAAAATAAACCTCAAGATGAGATTTTCACATCCCACACTTGAAACTGAATAAAAATGAATCCCATAATGGAACTTTTACATCCCACTCTTGGAACAAAATAAAATGAATCCCACGATGGAACTTTTACATCCCACTCTTGGAACAAAATAAAATGAATTCAAAAATGGAACTTTTACATCTCAACTTTTATAACGTGTAAGCAAGATGAGATTTTTACATCCCACGCTAGTAACACGAGCCGCAAAGATGAGAGTTTTATCCCACGTTTGAAAATAAAGGAAAATAAATTCAAGATGGAATTTTGACATCCCACAGCTTGAAAATAAAATAAAATAACATCAAGATGGAATTTTGACATCCCACAGCTTGAAAATAAAAGAAAATAACATCAAGATGGAATTTTGACATCCCACAGCTTGAAAATAAAAGAAAATAACATCAAGATGGAATTTTGACATCCCACAGCTTGAAAATAAAAGAAAATAACATATGAAAATAAACAACGCGTCATACAAAGAAAATGAACAATATTCGTGTGTTCACAGATCCTATCCCACAGATCAGGAATATAATAATTATAATTTTCATCGTGTATTCACAAATTTAGAATCTCAATTTATTATGAGATTCATCGCATCAAACCAAGCGAATATATTTTCCATAACAACAATAATACATAAATAACATCTAAATTATCACAGCGCAGAATAACACATGCATATATGATTATAAATGCGAACATCAATAATTAAAATAATTTAAATAAAATAAATAGGATTTCTCACAGACAATTATTTAACAGTAAATAAAAATAATTAAATTCAGAAATCTCACCTTGCGCGGATAAGGGTAGAGACAAGAACAAGCAAAATTTTATTTTGGAAATCCTCTTCTCTTTCTTTTGAACTTTCTTTTGAAGAGAAAAAGAAAAGAGAAGAAAGAAGAAAGTAAAAGAAGAGGAAGGAAGAAAGGTTTTATTCTAATAAAACTTAGTATACAACACATGAAGGAGGTACCATGCTTATATAGCTGCATTAGCCAAGGCCAAGGGGATTATTCTACGATGTGGGACAAAACTCCATTTCAAAAGTAACACCTAAACAAAGTAGCTTAGTGTGAACGCGTGCGAAGGAATTTGCAAAAAGAACCCCTTATTTAATAGCTCCAACTCATCTTAAAAAGAAAAAGAAAAAACTTTTGTATGTTTTATCTTATTCAACCTTGTATGTTTTATTATTATTATTATTATTATTATTATTATTATTTAAATTAACAAGAACGTGTTTTCCTTCATTTCTTTTATTACATTAAAATGTAATCTCTTCTTTCATTACATGATTCAACGTGACACTAAAAATGCGTTTATTCTTACTATTTATACATGATACTAAAAATATGCTTTATTTTTAATATTTAAAAACATGATATTAAATTTTTTCTTTCTTACTCTTAATATTCCAACTAATGACCATTTCTATATGTACAATAAAAATGAAATCTTATCATTTATATATTTCTCCATCATAACATTCTTAACATAATGACATTTTTATTAACATGACATTTTTATATAACTTACATTACTAACTAAAATGACATATTTATTTTAACTAAACATTCCTAATAAGAGTGATGATTCTATATTAATACAACGTTTCTAAACAAATGATGTTTATATTAACATGATGCTAAAAAAAATCCTTATTCACATATATTAATATGATGCTAAAAATAAAATTATTTCTAGTATAACACAACGACGCTAAGTTCATACTTGTATTTAGTGAAAATACACAACGCAAATTTTATATGTTTGATGTCAACATATAATTTCAACATAAATTATTTAAAAATAGAATTTTTATTTTCTGCCTCAATTTCTTAACAAACTTCATAAAAATAAGATTTTAAAATTGGTCCAAAATTCCGGGTTGTTACAGGTAATGTGCATATACTTGCTGTAAATTGATAAATATATATAATATGCATAAACCTGTACATGCTATAATTTAGGGGAATAATTGAATGAATAGTATGCATATGGATAAACATGTTAGGTTTGAATTAATTCAGACATTAAGTAAATGACATGTTATAATATTGTAAGTATCAGATGTAGGCGGATAAACTGAATCATTGTAGAAGCTGTACATAAATATGGGCAGGAGTTTTGGAGAAGAGTTGTACACACATAATGACATGTAATATTACAACCATGCTTATTAGTAAACCTAAACCTGTTAGGTTAAAGATGACTATTAATAAGCTAATGTTAAGGAATGCGGAATGGATCGTTAAGGCAAAACAAACACTAGAGGGGGGGTGAATAGTGTTTGTGAGAATTTAAATAAAATCTAAAACTTATGTAAACTACAGGATGAATCAAACACCACAAACACAATCACAGACATAGATTCAAACACAGATGTTAAATAAACAGAAATAAAAAATACAGAAAAGGAAAGAACACACCGGATTTTATACTGGTTCAGATTGCTCCTACGTCCAATCCCACACAATGTTGGATTGCGTAGAGTTTTATTACCATTCCAATAGTTTAGTACAACCTCCTTGATTTCACGGTTACAAGGAGTACCCCCGATTACTACTTTCCTGATTTCTCGGCTACAAGGAAACATTGATTCCTACTTCCTTGATTTCTCGGCTACAAGGATACCACCGGTTCCTCTTTTACTCAACCCAAACAATTACACACAGCCCTAGAACTCTTCAATAGCACTTGATTCATAGAGAGATGAGAAGAGAGTGTAGAGAGAAGAAGTTTGATCAAAACAGAATTGAATTCGGTAGAGTATAAGTGGAGAAATCATAAAAATGATTAAGACTGATTATATATTGAAAGAGGATGAAAGTGGAGAAGAAGATATGTTTAAAAATTCAGTTTTAACCCCTTTTTATAGTGTGTGGAAGGTTGCAACGTTTCTGAATCATTTTAAATAGTGAAAAGACACTTCCTTTCAAAATTGAAAAAGTGATAGTATATGTCGACATGGTGTTTTTGTTTTGTCGACATACTTAGTGTATTTTTGAATTTTTAAACATTTTTCAAGTGTTTTGATATTAATATAATTCTGGAAATTATGGAATCAAAATATAGTATTGTAAATTAATATTATAAAGTAGAAAATCATATGAAAACATAAATTTAAACTATATAAACATATTTATAAAATTATACAATTATAAGGTTTTAAACTATATACATATAAAGTATAAGAATATAAAAATATATAAAATTTAAGTTTGAAAATCAAAGAAGAATAAGAAAGGAAAAAACAGAAAAGATAGAAAATAAAATTGGGAGGATCGAGGATAGAATTAAAAATCAGAATTTGAAAATTAGAATTTGAACCTGGAGTGCTATTTAGAGTCTTACACAATATAGAATCTATAACTATATTAATCTTGAACTTTTGAATTTTTGAAATCTTGAATACTCATGAGTCTTGAAATTTGTCTGATCTTTGAATCTCTATCATCTTTAAAACTGTACAGTCTTTAGTAATATTTCATGTATACAATTTCTGCGTATGTATATATATGTATATATTCTATACAAAAAGGGTAACAACTCGGAAAATCCGAGCCAATTAAAAAAATTTATTTTGGCAATTTTAATGAATTTTGAATATTTAAAATGAATTATTTTAAATAATAACGATGAGAAATTTATTTTGAATAGAATTAGAACGTATACATTTATTTGAATCGACGTTAGAATATAAATATTTATTTTTAATTTTAAAAGGAATTAGAAACGGCGCAGAAGTTTGGAAATTCGATTTCAAATTTCAAATGAATGTACAGGATTCAAAATAAACCGAATTTTAGCGAAACCAAAAATATTAGAATCTATTTGAAAATATCTTTCCAACGAATCCGAAAAATCAAAATTTCATAGCGGGAATAAAAAATTATGCCCAGTTGAAATTTCAGAATAGTCGCTATGGAATTTTGGCCCTTAAAAATGGAAATTTTGCAAACGACTTTCGTTTTCGACGAAACCACTTTTGTTGGATCTGTGATGTCAAGTTATTGCTAGATTACAAAATTCATAATTTTTTGAATCAATATGGGAGCATGGCAAAAGAAAACGTGCTTTGGCAGTTTCAGTCAATTTCGATCAACCAGAAAATGACCATTTTCTAACGGTCTCAGAATTTGACGAAATTAGTTTTGTTAGAACGGTATCGTCAATACGAAGCTAGAAAATATTTTTTTGAAATTTTTGGGGTCCGTATGTGACCCCAGTAAATTGAAATGTGCATTAAAAATTCAATATAATGATTTATATTTTATTTTTAACAGAAGCTGATCGAAACGGCCGAATTGGCTTGTGAAACATATCCCATTGTGTTCGGAATGGGGGTAATTAGCTATAGGCGACAGTCGGTGAATCTCGTTTGGTGGCAAAATAAAAGGTTGCTTTTTGTGGTAATTAAATATAATATAAATAAATTATAAGTCAACCCCTTTTCTCCCATTCTCTCCCCCGGTTCAAAAAACAAAATCGAAGTAAAAAAGGGGGAACTCGACGGAGCCAGAAGTCGCCGCCTCCCCCCCTCCCCCCCCCCCCCCCCCCCCACGTCGACATCAGCCCCGCACCTCCCTGGCATCCGCCCCTCCGTCCATCTCCAATCTCCAAGCCCCACTTCGCCAAACCCGATCCAACGCCCAAATCCCCCCAAATCGCCACTGCCCTAGCCGCCTACCGCCACCCTTAGTCGTCACCTCGAGCATCTGCGCCTCCCCCTCACCCACTCCGCCACCAATGCCAATGGGAACCCCCCCTCTCCATAGAAAAATCAGGTAAGCTTCTCCTATTTGATTTATTTATATTTGTTTAAGGTAAATAGGTTTTAAAATCAGTTTTATGTATATTATGACATTGTGAAAAATATATATGACTTTTATTTATATAGTTATAATATAAAAATTTGATTTTTAATATGTTAAGGCTTTGATTTGTATTATGATAAAGATATGATCTTTTAAAGTAGTAAAAATATAATCTTTATATGAAAAGTTAGAAAAGAAAAATATAATTTTTATATAATAAAGATAATAAAAATATGATTTTTATATTATAGAGATAATAAAAATATGATTTTTATATTATAGAGATAATAAAAATATGATTTTTATATAGTAGAGATTATAAAAATATGATTTTTATAAGACAGAGAATATAAAAATACGATTTATATATTTATATATATATATATATATGAAGTAGAAATAAAATATGATTTTTATGTACATGTAGTGATAATAAAAATGGATTTTTTTTTACTATAAACAGCGTGTAAAGGATTGCGTTGAATTTCGTGCAAATCCAAGCCATTCAGAAATGATAATGGCGGAGTGGAAACCCAAGGTGAGAACTTCTCACTTTAAATTTTATTTTCTAGTTAGAAATATATACTATGATGCAGACGGTGCTTAGCAGCACCCGACATCCGTCGTCCACAAACCATGGACGACTTGTTTGATTGTTTGGTTTGGTTGATTGGATAATTTGGTTGAATTTGGTTAGAGAATTGGAATGGAATTAATTAGATTGGTATGTGTATGGCGTGCGCCATTATTAGACCGGGGATAAGGCTGGGCCTTATCCCGTTTCTAGTATCGCGCCGTTATGCCGCCGAAATTTTCTAAAATAATAGAAAAATAAAAATATCATTTTTATTATGTAAATGAACCGAATAAATATTTTATTGTTAAAAATATAATTTTTAACGTGTATGTGAATAAAATAAATATTCATTTACAAATCAGACGATTTGTTATGTACACTGATTTGACTGATATTGGTTGGGACGATAAATTTTATACATCGCCCAACTGCACAAATAATATTTAGTGTTTTTTGATTGAAACCCCACACGGGTGTTGGGATGATATTTGACGTACATTAATCCCAATTGTTTAGTGATATGTCGACCGATTGGTTGACAGACTGTTGTAAGCGTTAGATATTTATATTTAATGCTTATACAGTGTAGAATGCACTCTGGATGATGGATTGTTGTTTTCGTTGTTGGTATACACATTTATTGTGTGAAATCCATATAATCAAATTATATGGTAATTGCCTGTGTCTGATTCCAGTTCAGAAAGAATGAATATTTTAAAATAACGATTATTTTAAAATAACGAATATTTTCAAGTAATATTCAAAAAAGGTCAAAATCAAATTTTGATGTCCGATTTGGGATGGACACGAATATATTTAAATATATAAAGCCGTATTGATTAGATTAACGCCATTTTGACGTGAACGATATTTATATCGATTTTATTCATTTTTATAATGAATATCGAAAAGGAAATGATTTCAAAATCTAATGTTTTGAAAATATTATCATTTATATATCGATGATATGGAATATTCAATTTTGATTGGAAATTGAATATGAAGTTGAAATCGTTTAGAAAACGAATTTAAAATGATTTATATAATACGTTTTAAAAAGGAAATCGATGAAATATATAATATATATATATATAATATATAATGTCCTGAATAGAACGCGTCGCGCTGCGGTAGTTCGCAAATTTCGACCATTGACTTCGAACAGACATTACGGGAGATCCGACCGTCGGATTCTCCTGAAACAGGAACCGTTCAGTTTGTATCGAAAAGAGCTTTCTAACGGATACAAGAAATTAGAAATCTAATGGTTGGATTTGGAATTATGTCCAAATCAAATTTGGAAAAGGTCATTGTAAGTGCAGCTCGATGGCCGTTTATGGAAATCGACTGTACGGGTCTTGATAAAATTATTAAAAATATCAATAATTAGTGTAAAATCATAAGAAATGATTTGGAATGAAAAATTCCATATTCGAAAAGATAAAAATAGATTTTTATCGAAATGAACTAGTTTTGAACTAGAATTATAATCCATTTATTTTTAAAATAAATTGGATTTGAAATGACTTTAAAAATAACCAGAATTTCCAATATATAAATTGGAAATGGATTTGAATCGAAATTGCCTTCGGAATATTTCGATATGGGATTTCGTGATTATACAGATATTGTTATGGAAATTTGAAAGATATATTTATATCGTTATTTCCAATACAATATTTGTTGGTTATAGTATTTGATATTGAATATAAGTCGATATATTTTCTATTCAGAGCCTTGTATTTAATATCAAATGGGATTTGGGTTTGTCGTGAATGGTGTCGTCATTAACACTGTTCTTAAACCCAGTTGAGAAAAAGATTAAATCTTTTTATTTAGATTTAATGAAATGTACCAATTAATGATATTTAATTGGAATTGAATTGGAATTGATTTTTGGGTTTATCGTGAATGGTGTTTTAAATAACACTTGTTCTTTAACCCGATAATTAATGGAATGTGAATTGGGTTTATCGTGAACTGTGTTTTAACGATATTCGTTCTTTAACCCGATTTACAGTGAAATGGGATTTGGAATTTATAAATCTTTCTGATAAGATTTAAAGGAGATTTTCCAAAGTAAAGTTTTGCAATTTAATAAAATAAATTGGAATGGAATGGAATTCGATTTGGTAATAATCGAAGTGAATTTCTATGGAGGAAGACAACTAATATATCTGGAATTTAGAAGGCTTTGTCGTTATTCCATTTATATTATTAGTCGGATTTGGAAGTTCATATCAATTATATATATATTGATCTATTTTCCGTGAAGATTCCATAATTAATGGAATGTGATTTTGGGTTTATCGTGAGCTGTGTTTTAAATGACATTAGTTTTTTAACCCAGTTAAAGACAGGATTTATTTCCTGGATTTGAATAATCATTAAGTAATGATTTTTGGAAATTAAAACTGAATTAGAGTTTTAATGAATCTTTAATTAGATTGAAAGGTGAATTTGATAACTAAAATTATCAAATTCAAGAAATGATCGAGAATGGAGTACCACCAGTTTTGCTCCGGGCAATAGTTAAATCTTTAATTAGATTTGAATGTGGAATGGTAATTAACTTTACCGATAACACCGTGGTGTTAGATATGAAGTATTACCAGTTTTACTTCATGGGATTAATAGGTTGGGGTTGGGAAATTAAAACAAATGATTACTTCGGTAAGGTTCGTTAATCCCGTCTAGTTTGGATAAACCATAATTTGGTTTGGATTGATATTCAAAGGAAGATTAAAGAATAAATTTAAAGGATTCATCTTTGACAAAACTAATAGGAACCTTTCCCAAAATATAAGAATATTTGAATAAAGGAATACTTTGGATTGGAATGAGGCATTTGTTGTGTTTTTATAACACTTGTTTATTATATACGCGAGTTATTCGGAAACACCGGGTGAATCGACGATAAGTTGAAGATGAAGACAGTGGTTGAAGACCGGAGGTCTTCACGTCGTTTGGATAATTACTGATGATCTTGATTGGGCTGTACACCCAAGAGGAGGGAATCAGTTGGTGATTGTCCAGACGTACTTGGAGATCGATGGATAAGCGAGGAATAAGGTTCCTCCAGTTTCGTTCAGACCCAGAACGGACTTGTAAATGGATGTGTGTCTGACATCGGAATTCATTCTGTGTGATTGATATACATCGGTTGCATAGCGTGAATTGCCAGTGTGGCATGCTGAGATGCAAATGATCAAGGCTTCTGTTGAAAAGAAAAGTCTTGTGGTTGATGATCAAAGCATGGCTTTAATACAGCGTAGCTTTGTGTGGCGTTGATTCGCAATCCTCACACCCCGGTGTGAACGAGAAACGGGAGAAGGATTCAGAGAGGAAATGCGTTTCCTTCTAGCTAGAAGTGGCGTCAGTGGTTTTACACGCCCTGACGAATTTGACTTATGTGGTTGTTGGGATAGCGAAGCGCCTCGGTTATATCGGTCTTTGCGGGGCCGATAGATGGTCTTTATACATACCAGATTTACACCCCATAGGGCGGGGATACGTAGTGTTTAGGCATGTTTAATCCACATCGAGTGGACCGGCCCTGTGACTCCGAAGGGACGATGCATTCTGTGCCTGAGGCTCGGGCTAGAGTGTCTCGAAGCGGGCTAGGACGATCCTTTGTCTTGGTTCACAGACGGAAATCCAACTTCCAATACGTGACATTTGCGGTTTTGATTGTAGAGCCTAGTATTAGCGACATGATATATGGTACCCATGTTGTCTAGGATTGATACATTTATATTTGAAGTTGTTTTATACACTATGCACTTATAATAGTATCAAATGATATATTTTAACGTACCAAGCATGTTTGTCTATTATAAGGTATAACCATATCCTCCAGCTTGTGTTGCATTGTGTGATGGGACCTGGGTCTTATAATAGCTTCATTGTTCTTTATTTAGCATTGCGCTGTTGTTTTATGCACTAGTATTCTTGGGAGGAAACCTGTCCCGTGTTATACGGCGTGGTCCCTTGGTTTACCTAACATTAAAATAAAGATTAATAATTGTTTCAGTTCTCACACCAGTCACATGACTGACCTGGAGTTTATTGTTTTAACCTAAACTCTAGGTGCCCCTATTTCCACACGGACAGCTTATAGTTTGGGTTTTGCAGATTTATATTCACAGGATCCTGGTTTACAACTGGAATGATATTCGGAAAGCTCTGTATCCGTATATCCTTTTCAGTTGTGTTTTTTATTATTTTCCGTTGCTATGTACTATATTGTAATCTCTGATATTTATCGAATGTATTTTATTTATTCATACTCTGTATATTCTTGTATTCTGATGGAATTGTTGTAATATTCAATGAAATGTTCTTATGTTTGTGTTCTGATTCGTCTTGTCCTCAAATCAATCTGGGTTTTCCTTCACGGGGAAGTTCGAGTTGTTTCATTTTGGTATCAGAGCTCTGGTTTACAAAGCTCGAGAACAAGACACATTAGAACCATACGAAAGAATTCATCAGAGATTGGATTAGTAATATCCAATGAGAATGACTCGTTAGAGATAGGATCAGTAGTATCCTAGAACGAGTGTGAAGAGTGTATTTTTAAAATAAAAATGAAAACAAATTTTGTTTTGAAAATTTAAACTTTATTATTCGTATTTGAATATTTATTTTAAATTGATTTGGACAATCCAGTATATAGAGATTTTCATATACGTCTGATCCACGTGTATTGGAAGTCTCGAATATACTGGATGGATATAGAATTACACTATAGTCTCTTGGGGGTGATTCTGATGATTGATATATCATCATCAGAATTTATACGAGTGTCGAAAGTGGGATATCTATATATTTCCAATTGACTGGTATGAGAACCAAAATATAGTTAGAATATATTGTTGTGACTTGGCATCAAAAACATGATTTTCTGTATATATGTCAAATTTATGAATTTGAAATGATAATCAACTAATTAATTGATGGTTGTGTTGTTTGATTATTGGTTTGTTATTTTTAACCATTTAGCCAAATCAAGTCAAATATTGAACTGTATTGAAAATTGTTTGAAATTGCATGCATATATATGTACTTACATTGAACAGGTCATAGCAAGGAGGCTAGAGAAGAGGAATAAAATTGTTTGCCCGACAAATAGGTACGTGTTTATTGTATTTCTTGGGGTTTTTTGATGATTTTATGAGCCGATTGGCTAGCCGCTTGGCTGTTTCTGTTTCTTTTTGGATTGGAGAGGCCTGTATGGCAATTTCGGGATTTTCCCGATGCTCCCGTGCAGGGGAGGTTATGGCGAAATTTTTCGAAAATTTAGGGTGTTAGCCAAATTTGAAAAGTTCTAAGAAACTGAAAAGTTGAAGAACTTAGGCCATAATGAAAATAATGAAAGTTGAGTTGATTTGTAAAACAACTTTTAGCTTCGTTCCTTTTCGAGGACGAAAAGTTTTAAGTGGGGGAGATTGTAACAACCCGGAAAATCCGAGCCAATTTAAAATTTTTATTTTGGCAATTTTGACGAATTTTGAATATTTAAAATGAATTATTTTAAATATTAACGATGAGAAATTTATTTTGAATAGAATTAGAACATATATGTTTATTTGAATCAACGTTAGAATATAAATATTTATTTTTAATTTTAAAAGGAATTAGAAATGGCGCGGTAGTTTGGATATTCGATTTCAAATTTCAAATGAATGTACAAAATTCAAAATAAACCGGATTTTAGCGAAACCAAAAATATTAGAACCTATTTGAAAATATCTTTCCAAAGAATCCGAAAAATCAAAATTTCATAGCGGGAATAAAAAGTTATGCCCAGTTGAAATTTCAGAATAGTCGCTATGGAATTTTGACCCTTAAAATGGAAATTTTGCAAATAACCTTCGTTTTCAACGAAACCACTTTTTTTGGATCCGTGATGTCAAGTTATTACTAGATTCCAAAATTCATCATTTTCTGAATCAATATGTGAGCGTGGCAAAAGAAAACGTGTTTTGACAGTTTCAGTCAATTTCGATCGACCAGAAAATGGCCATTTTTCAAACGGTCTCAGAATTTGACAAAATTAGTTTTACTAGAACCGTATCGTCAATACGAAGCTAGAAAATATTTTTCTGAAATTTTTGGGGTCTGTATGTGACCCCAGTAAATTGAAATGTGCGTTAAAAATTCAATATAATGATTTATATTTTATTTTTAACAGTAACTGATCGAAACGGCCAAATTGTCTTGTGAAACATATCCCATTGTGTTCGGAATGGGGGTAACTAGCTATAGGCGATAGTCGGTGGGTCTCGTTTGGTGGTCGAAATAAAAAGTTGCTTTTTAGGGTAATTAAATATAATATAAATAAATTATAAGTCAACCCCTTTTCTCCCATTCTCTCTCCCCGTTCAAAAAACAAAATCGAAGTAAAAAAAAGGGGAACTCGACTGAGCCAGAAGCCGCCTCCCCTCCCCCCCACCCACCCCACGTCGACAGCACCCCCGCGCCTCCTTGGCATCCCCCATCTGCCCATCTCCAATCCCCAAGCCCCACTTCGCCAAACCCGATCCAAACGCCCCAATCCCCCCAAATCGCCACTGCCCTAGCCGCCTACCGCCACCCTCGGTTGTCACCCCGACCACGTGCGCCTCCTCCTCACCCACTCCGCCACCAATGCCGATGGGAACCCCCCCCCCCTCTCCATAGAAAAATCAGGTAAGCTTCTCCTATTTAATTTATTTGTATTTATTTAAGGTAAATAGATTTTAAAATCAGTTTTATGTATATTATGACATTGTGAAAAATATATATGACTTTTATTTATATAGTTATAATATTAAATTTTGATTTTTAATATGTTAAGGCTTTGATTTGTATTATGATAAAGATACGATCTTTTAAAGTAGTAAAAATATAATCTTTATATGAAAAGTTAGAAAAGAAAAATATAATTTTTATATAATAGAGATAATAAAAATATGATTTTTATATAATAGAGATAATAAAAATATGATTTTTATATTATAGAGATAATAAAGATATGATTTTTATATTATAGAGATAATAAAAATATGATTTTTATATAGTAGAGATTATAAAAATATGATTTTTGTAAGACAGAGAATATAAAAATACGATTTTTATATATATGAAGTAGAAATAAAAATATGATTTTTATGTACATGTAGTGATAATAAAAATGGGATTTTTTTTACTATAAACATCGTGTAAAGGATTGCGTTGAATTTCGGGCAAATCCAAGCCATTCAGAAATGATAATGGCGGAGTGGAAACCCAAGGTGAGAACTTCTCACTTTAAATTTTATTTTCTAGTTAAAAATATATGCTAGGATGCAGACGGTGCTTAGCAGCACCCGACACCCGTCGTCCACAAACCATGGATGACTTGTTTGATTGTTTGGTTTGGTTGACTAGATAATTTGGTTGAATTTGGTTAGAGAATTGGAATGGAATTGATTAGATTGGTATGTTTATGGCGTGGGCATTATTAGACCGGGGATAAGGCTGGGCCTTATCCCGTTTCTAGTATCGCACCGTTATGCCACCGAAATTTTCTAAAATATTAGAAAAATAAAAATATCATTTTTATTATGTAAGTGAACCGAGTAAATATTTTATCATTAAAAATATAATTTTTAACGTGTATGTGAATAAAATAAATATTCATTTACAAATCAGACGATTTGTTATGTACACTGATTTGACTGATATTGATTGGGATGATAAATTTTACACATCGCCCAACTGCACAAATAATATTCAGTTTTTGTTGATTGAAACCCCACACGGGTGTTGGGATGATATTTGACGTATACTAATCCCAATTGTTTAGTGATATGTCGACCGATTGGTTGACAGGCTGTTGTAAGCGTTAGATATTTATATTTAATGCTTATACAGTGTAGAATGCACTCTGGATGATGGATTGTTGTTTTCATTGTTGTTATGCACATTTGTTGTGTGAAATCCATATAATATAATTAAATGGTATATGCCTGTGTCTGATTCCAGTTTAGAAAGAATGAATATTTTAAAATAACGATTATTTTAAAATAATGAATATTTTCAAATAATATTCAGAAAAGATCAAAATCAAAATTTGATGTCCGATTTGGAATGGACACGAATATATTTAAATATATAAAGCTGTGTTGATTAGATTGACGCCATTTTGACGTAAACGATATTTATATCGATTTTATTCATTTTTATAATGAATATCGAAAAGGAAATGATTTCAAAATCTAATGTTTTGAAAATATTATCATTTATATATCGATGATATGGAATATTCAATTTTGATTGGAAATTGAATATGAAGTTGAAATCGTTTTGAAAACGAATTTAAAATGATTAATAAAATACGTTTTAAAAAGGAAATCGATGAAATTTATATAATATATATATATTATATATATAATGGCCTGAATAGAACGCGCCGTGCCGCAGTAGTTCGCGAATTTTGACCATTGACTTCGAATGGACATTACGGGAGATCCGACCATCGGATTATCCGGAAACTGGAACCGTTGGGTTGGTATCGAAAAGAGCTTTCTAACGAATACAAGAAATTAGAAATCTAACGGTTGGATTTGGAATTACGTCCAAATCAAATTTGGAAAAGGTCGTTGTAAGTGCAGTTCGATGGCCGTTTATGGAAATCGACTGTACGGGTCTTGATAAAATTATTAAAAATATCAATAATTAGTGTAAAATCATAAGAAATGATTTGGAAAGAATTGGGATGAAAAATTCCACATTTGAAAAGATAAAAATAGATTTTTATCGAAATAAACTAGTTTTGAACTAGAATTATAATCCATTTATTTTTAAAATAAATTGGATTTGAAATGACTTTAAAAATAACCAGAATTTCCAATATATAAATTGGAAATGGATTTGAATCGAAAATGTCTTCGGAATATTTCGATATGGGATTTCGTGATTATACAGATATTGTTATGGAAATTTGAAAGATATAGTTATATCGTTATTTCCAATACAATATTTGTTGGTTATAGTATTTGATATTGAATATAAGCCGATATATTTTCTATTCAGAGCCTTGTATTTAATATCAAATGGGATTTGGGTTTGTCGTGAATGGTTTCTTCATTAACACTGTTCTTAAACCCAATTGAGAAAAAGAATAAATCTTTTTATTTTTATTTAATGAAATGTACCAATTAAATGATATTTAATTGGAATTGAATTGGAATTGATTTTTGGGTTTATCGTGAACGGTGTTTTAAATAACACTTGTTCTTTAACCCTATAATTAATGGAATGTGAATTGGGTTTATCGTGAACTGTGTTTTAACGACATTTGTTCTTTAACCCGATTTACAGTGAAATGGGATTTGGAATTTATAAATCTTTTTGATAAGATTTAAAGGATATTTTCCAAAGTAAAGTTTCCCAATTTAATAAAATAAATTGGAATGGAATGGAATTCAATTTGGTAATAATCGAAGTGAATTTCTATGGAGGAAGACAACTAATATATCTAGAATTTAAAAGGCTTTGCCGTTATTCCATTTATATTATTAGTCGGATATGGAAGTTCATATCGATTATATATATTGATCTGTTTTCCGTGAAGATTGCATAATTAATGGAATGTGATTTTGGGTTTATCGTGAGCTGTGTTTTAAATGACATTAGTTCTTTAACCCAGTTAAAGACAGGATTTATTTCCTGGATTTGAATAATCATTACGTAATGATTTTTGGAAATTAGAACCGAATTAGAGTTTTAAAGAATCTTTAATTAGATTAAAAGGTGAATTTGATAACTAAAATTATCAAATTCAAGAAATGATCGAGGATGGAGTACCACCAGTTTTGTTTCGGGCGATAGTTAAATCTTTAATTAGATTTGAACGTGGAATGGTAATTAACTTTACCGATAACACCGTGGTGTTAGATATGAAGTATTACCAGTTTTACTTCATGGGATGAATAGGTTGGGGTTGGGAAATTAAAACAAATGATTACTTCGGTAAGGTTCGTTAATCCCAACTAGTTTGGATAAACCATAATTTGGTTTGGATTGATATTCAAAGGAAGATTAAAGAATAAATTTAAAGGATTTATCTTTGATAAAATTAATGGAAACCTTTCCCAAAATATAAGAATATTTGAATAAAGGAATATTCTGGATTGGAATGAGGCGTATGTTGTGTTTTTATAACACTTGTTTATTATATACGCGAGTTATTCGGAAAGACCGGGTTTATCCCATTCTGAATAATTGAATCGACGATAAGTCGAAGATGAAGACGGTGGTTGAAGACCGGAGGTCTTCACGTCGTTTGGATAATTACTGATGATCTTGATTGGGGTGTACACCCAAGAGGAGGGAATCAGTTGGTGATCGTCCAGATGTACTTGGAGATCGATGGATAAGCGAGGAATAAGTTTCCTCCGGTTTCGTTCAGACCCAGAACGGACTTGTAAATGGATGTGTGTCTAATATCGGATTTCATTATGTGTGATTGATATACATCGGTTGATAGCGTGAATTGCCGGTGTGGCATGCTGAGATGCAAATGATCAAGGCTTCGGTTGAAAAGCAAAGTCATGTGGTTGATGATCAAAGCACGGCTTTAATACAACGTAGCTTTGTGTAGCGTTGATTCGCGAGCCTCACACCCCGGTGTGAACCAGAAACGGGAGAAGGATCTAGGGAGGACATGCGTTTCCTTCTAGTTAGAAGTGGCGTCAGTGGTTTTACACACCCTGACGAGTTTGACTTATGTGGTTGTTGGGATAGCGAGGCTCCTCGGTTATATCGGTCTCTACGGAGCCGATAGATGGTCTTTATACATACCAAATTTACGCCCCATAGTGCGGGGAAACGTAGTGTTTCGGCATTTCTAATCCACATCGAGTGGACCGGCCCTGTGGCACCTAAGGGACGATGTGTTCTATTCTTGAGGCTCGGGCTAGAGAATCTCGAAGCGGGCTAGGACGATCCCTTGCCTTGGTTCACAGACGGAAATCCAACTTCCAATACGTGACATTTGCGGTTTTGATTGTAGAGCCTAGTATTGGCGAAATGATATATGGTACCAATGCCGTCAAGGATTGATACATTTATATTTGAAGTTGTTGTATACACTATGCACTTATAATAGTATCAAATGATTTGTTTTAATGTACCAAGCATGTTTGGCTATTATAAGGTAAAACCCTATCCTTCGGCTTGTGTTGCATTGTGTGATGGGACATGGGTCTTATAATAGCTTCATTGTTCTTTATTTAGCATTGCGCTGTTGTTTTATGCACTGGTATTCTTGGGAGGAAACCCTTCCCGTGTTATACGACGTGGTCCCTTGATTTACCTAATTTTAAAATAAAGATTAATAACTGTTTCAGTTCTCACACCAGTCACATGACTGACCTAGAGTTTATTGTTTTAACCTAAACTCTGGGTGCCCCTATTTCCACACGTGCAGCTTGTAGTTTTGGTTTTGTAGATTTATATTCACAGGATCCCGGTTTACAGCTGGAATGATATTAGGAAAGCTCTGTATCCGTATATCCTTTTCAGTTGTGTTTTGTATTATTTTCTGCTGCTATGTAATATATTGTAGTCTCTGATATTTATCGAATGTATTTTATTTATTCATACTCTGTATATTCTTGCATTCTGATGGAATTGTTGTAATATATAATGAAATGTTCTTTTGTTTGTGTTCTGATTCGTCTTGTCCTTAAAAGCAATCCGGGTTTTCCTTCACGGGGAAGTTCGGGTCGTTTCAAAAAGTGTAAGCATATATTTTATAATCAATTATAATTGAAATAAGGTTGTTGTCATCAAAACTCCATTCTCCAACAATCTCCCCCTTTTGATGATGACAACCTTAGTTTATAAAATATCATACCTGTATATACATGTTGATGATGATCCTTCTATTACTCCCCTTGTCTGTAAGAATCCCTATAAACTATGCCTATATTTCATAATTTCTCCCACTTTGGCATTATCAATAAGAAATTTTAAAGGTACTCCCCCCTAACTTGTATAATTTTCTGAATAACACTCTAAGTAATTGTAAGAAACCAGAACTTCCGCGGTCTGCGAAGAGAAGAGAAAGAACGGATTGCCTTGAGAACAAGACGAATCAGGACACAAACAAAAGAACATTTCATTGCTTATTACAACAATTCCATCAGAATTCAAGAATATACAAAGTATGAATAAATATTTTACATTTGATAAATATCAGAGATTCACAATTTACGATGCAGCGGAAAAATAATACAAAATACAACTGGAAAAAATATGCGGATACAGAGCTTTCCGAATAGCATTCCAGCTGTAAACCAGGATCCTGTGAATATAAATCTGCAAAACCAAAACTACTAGCTGCCCGTGGAAAATAGGGGAACCCAGAGTTTAGGTTAAAACAATAAACTCCAGGTCAGTCATGTGACTGGTGTGACAACTAAAACAGTTATTTAAAACTTTACTTTAAAGTTAGGTAAATCAAGGGACCACGCCGTATAACACGGAACGGGTTTCCTCCCAAAAATACCAGTGCATAAAACAACAGCGCAATGCTAAATAAAGAACAATGAAGCTATTATAAGACCCAGGTCCCATCACACAATGAAACACAAGCCGTAGGATAGGGTTTTACCTTATAATAGCCAAAGAATGCTTGATACGCTAAATTTCATCTTTTATTATTACTATAAGTGTATAGTGTCAAAATAGTTTCAATCATAAGTATCAATCATAGACGACATGGGTACCATATATCATGTCGCCAATACTAGGCTCTACAATCAAAACCGCAAAATGTCGTATTGGAAGTTGGATTTCCATCAGTGAACCGAGGCAAGGGATAGTCCTCACCGCTTCGAGACTCTCTAGCCCGAGCCTCAGGGTCAGAGCGCATCGACCCTTGGATCGTCAGGACCGATCCACTCGATGTGGATTAAAATGCCTGAACATTGCGTTTCCCCACCCTATGGGGTGTAAACTGGTCATATCCGACCAGACCATCGGCTCCGAAGAGACCGAACTAACCAAGGCGCCTCGCAATCCATCATCCACATAAGTGAAATGTCCGGGCGTGTAAAACCCAAAACACCACTCCTATCTAGAAAGAAACGCATGCCCTCCCTGATGTCCTCTCCCGTTTTTGGTTCACACCGGGGTGTGAGGCTCGCGAAGTAACGCTACATAAAGCTACGCCACAAAGGTCGTGCTTTGATCATCAACCACAAGACTCTGCTTTTCAACAGATGCCTTGATCATTTGCATCTCATCATGCCACACAGGAAATTAATGCTATGCAACCGATGTATATCAATCACACAGAATGAAATCCGATGTCAGACACACATCCATTTACAAGTCCGTTCTAGGTCTGAACGAAACCGGAGGAACCTTATTCCTCGCATATCCATCGATCTCCAAGTACGTCTGGACGATCACCAACTGATTCACTCCTCTTGGGTGTATAGCCCAATCAAGATCATCAGTAATTATCCAAACGATGTGAAGACCTCCGGTCTTCTACAACCGTCTTCATCTTCGACTTATCGTCGATTCAGTTATTCAGAATGGGATAAACCCGGTCTTTCCGAATAATTCGCATATATATATTAAACAAGTGTTATAAAAACACAACATACGCCTCATTCCAATCCAAAATATTCCTCTATTCGAATATTCTTATATTTTGGGAAAGGTTCCCATTAATTTTATCAAAGATAAATTCTTTAAATTTATTTTTTAATTCCTTTGAATATCAATTCAAACCAAATTATGGTTTATCCAAACTAGTCGGGATTAGCGAACCTTACTGAAGTAATCATTTGTTAAATTTCCCAATCCCAACCTATTCATCCCATGAAGCAAAACTGGTAATACTTCATATCTAACACCACAGTGTTATCGGTAAAGTTAATTATCATTTCACGTTCAAATCTAATTAAAGATTTAACTATCGCCCGGAGCAAAACTGGTGGTACTCCATTCTCGATCATTTCTTGAATTTTATAATTTTAGTTATCTAATTCACATTTCAATCTAATTAAAGATTCATTAAAACTATATTCCAGTTTTAATTTCCAAAAATCATTACTTAATGATTATTCAAATCCAGGAAACAAATCCTGTCTTCAACTGGGTTAAAGAACTAATGTCATTTAAAACACAACTCACAATAAACCCAAAATCACATTCCATTAACAATGGAATTTTCATGGAAAACAGATCAATATATATAATCGATATAAACTTCCATATCCGACTAATAATATGAATGGAATAACGGCAAAGCCTTTTAAATTCCATATATATTAGTAGTCTTCCTCTATAGAAATTCACTTCGATTATTACCAAATCGAATTCCATTCCATTCCAATTAATTTTATTAAAATGGAAAACTTTATTTTGGAAAATCTCCTTTAAATCTTAACAAAAGATTTATAAATTCCAAATCATATTTCACTGTAAATCGGGTTAAAGAACGAATGTCGTTAAGCACAGTTCACGACAAACCCAATTCACATTCCATTAATTATCGGGTTAAAGAACAAGTGTTATTAAAACACCGTTCACGATAAACCCAAAAATCAATTCCAATTCAATTTCAGTTTAATTCCAAGTAAATATCATTTAATTGGTATGCTTCATTAAATCTAAATAAAAAGATCTAATCTTTTTTCTCAACTGGGCTAAAGAACAGTGTTAATGAAGACACCATTCACGACAAACCCAAATCCCATTTGATATTAAATACAAGGCTCTGAATAGAAAATATATCGGCTTATATTCAATATCAAATACCACAACCAACAAATGTCGTATTGGAAATAACGATATAAATATATCTTTCAAATTTCCATAACAATATATATATAATCACGAAATCCAACATCGAAATATTCCGAAGACAATTTCAATTCAAATCCATTTCCAATTTATATATTGGGAATTCTGGTTATTTTCAAAACCATTTCAAATCCAATTTATTTAATTTAAAAAATGGATTATAATTCTAGTTCAAAACTAGTTCATTTCGATAAAAATGTAACGATCCAGAAAATCTGAACCAATTTAAAAAATTTAAATTGGCTAAAATAATGGATTTTAAATATTTAAAATAAATATTTTAAATAATAGCAATGAAAAGTGAGTTTGAATCGACGTTTGAAAACGAATATAATTAATTCTAATTATAAACAAGGCCTGAAATGGCGCTGCAGTTTCAAAAATTGAATTCAAATTTTGTCGGACTGTACCGGGTGCAAAACAAAACGGATTTGAGTGAAACCAAAAATATTTAAATCTGTTAGTGAATACCTTTCTAACGAATCTGAAAAATCGAAGTTTCATAGCGGAAAGCAAAAGTTATGGCCAAATGAATTTTCAGAAAGGTCGCTATGGAATTTATATAGCCCGTGAAAATGGCCATTTTGCATACGACCTCGGAATTCGACTAAACAACTTTTTTTGGATCCGGGATGTGAAGTTATTGCTAGGTTTCAAATTTCATAATTTTTGAAGCTAGTATGTGAGCGTGGCAAAGGAAAACGTGTTTTGGTCAATTATAGTTAAATTGGATCGACCAGAAATGGGCCTTTTTGCAAACGGTCTCAGAATTCGACGAAACAAGTTTTGTTGGGACCGTATCGTCAAAACATAGCCAGATTTATTTTTCGAATCAGTTTGTGGCCCTGGCAAATTGAAATGCACGTTCAAATCAAATATTGAATGTTTTATATTTTAATTTGAAGGAAAACTAACTGAAACAGTCGAATGGGCCTACGAAACATATCGCATTGTGTTCGGAATGGGGGTAAAACGCTAGGGACGACAGTCGTTGGGTTTAGATTGGTGGTCGTGTCAGAAAACCCCTTTCAAACCCACCGGCCAATCATATTTTTTATAAAAAAAAAAGAAAACTCTTTCTCTCTCCCCGACGAACGACGGAAACACCCTCGAGACTTCCAAGCCCGATCGTCGCCGCCACAGGCGTTTTCGCCACCCCCTCCAGTTGACTTTTTTGTTCGCCTCCCTCCCCTCTTCAAATCAGACCCAACCTCGCCCTTCCTCGTGGTGTCTTCGTCGAGATCCAGGCCTCTGAAGTCAGCGCCTTCGAAGAGTCGCCGTGCCCTCCTCCCTACGTCGAAGTGGACCCCACTGGGCTGCGCACGTGCGCCCCTCGACGCTCTACAGCGTGGCGTTGGCCGATCGTCTTCTAGCTCCACGGATTTGCAGAAAATCGCCGACCTAGTTTTGAAGATTTTCAGAGAGGCACGACTATTCAAAAAAAAACTATATTATAGCAGTTAAAAGCGCTACCGTTTTTTATTTCACTGTAAAAATCGTATCTTTTTCGTTTCTTGACGAAATTCAGTGAAACAAGAGACAGTGGACTCGTGTGGACGTCTTCTACATTTTAGTAGAGACCGCATATTTTTCTGAGCCTTCTGCAATTTTTGGTGGAGTGGAACCCAAAGTGAGATTTCTAATTTATAAACAATATGGAAAACGACGATGTATAAATTATATGATCGATGTATGAGTTATATAAGCGTTGTACACCTCATATATAAGCGTTGTATAAGTTGTACGTCCGATGTATAAGTTATATATGCATTGTAAAAATTATATATGTGTCGAAATAGAAGTGAATTGCTATATAAATATATATATATATATATATACGCCCCTCGTCCACAAACCATGGACGATATTTATTGGTTGTGATTGGTGTGAAAATTGATTGATAGCGAATGGTTGATTGGAATTGTTTGTGGTTGATATTGATTGATTGTGGTTGAAAAATACCCGGTTGTGGTTGAGAAATATTTGGTTGAAACCACATAGGATTAGTTTGTGGAAATGAAATAAATATATACATGCCGCCTGCGTGCGAACTAGATGCATGATTCCCCATTGTCAAAAACCGCGAGGTTTTAAGGTAGAGCGAGGAGCTGTACTAGGGACGGTCCCGGTTTTAACTACCCTGCCGTTATGCTGCCGAAATTTTGAATAATATTCATGTGTTTGAATTATTTTCATTGGTTGAAACTATATTTATTCGTTGAATAGAAAGCCTTCATGTGTTGAGTCGATATTCATTCGTTGGATAGAAATTCATGTGTTGAATGGTATTCGTGTTTTAAATATAAAAATCACATTTTTATCTATATATATAAACTATAGAAAACCTTCATGTGTTGAATCGATATTCATTCATTGAATTGAAATTCATGTGTTGAATGGTATTCGTATTTTAAATATAAAAATCACATTTTTATCTATATATATAAACTATAGAAAACCTTCATGTGTTGAATCGATATTCATTCGTTGAATTGAAATTCATGTGTTGAATGGTATTCGTGTTTTAAATATAAAAATCACATTTTTATCTATATATATAAACTATAGAAAACCTTCATGTGTTGAATCGATATTCATTCGTTGAATTGAAATTCATGTGTTGAATGGTATTCAGATTTTAAAATAAATTGTTTTATAATAAAAATCCTATTTTTATTACCTATATGAACTATATAAAATAATAATGTTTTGAAATGAATTGGTTTACAATAAAAATCACATTTTTATTATATACATGAATTGTTAAATAGAGTGAAGTGTTGAAATAGAAGACAGTTAGATAAAAATGTCATTTTTATCAAATATATGAAAAGAATACAGCTTTGAAATCGAAGAATCGATATATATATATAATTAAAATATATCGAATAACGAAGTTGCGGTTCGTATTTTGAAACCGTGATTTCAAACGATTATACCGGGGGATCCGACCATCGGATTTTCCCGAAACCGCAACCGTTGGGTTCGCTTTGGAAATATCTTTCCAACGACACCAACTTTGTAAAAATCCAACGGTTGGATTGTCTAGAATGTTTAATTCAAATCTGAAGAAAAACAGCGCCAGAATCGATTATATTTATATTTATATATAAATATAATTATATATAATCGAATAACGACGCTGCAGTTCGTATTTTGAAATCGAAACTTCAAACGATTATACCGGGAGATCCGACCGTTGGAATTTCCCGAAATTGGAACCGTTGGATTCGTTTTGACAGGATCTTTCTAATAATGTAAATTTTGTGAAGATCCAACGGTTATATTTTCAGATATGTGTAAATCAAATCTGAAGAAAAACAGCGCCACGGCCGCGTTATGGCCCGAAGCGTCGTTTTGAATAAATTGGCTATTTTAAAATAAATAAAAATAGCGATAAATCGTTATAAAATATTATAAACGATATGGATGTGATTTAGAAATTAACTGAAGGTTAGCTAAGTCGAATGGTTTCCTGAATTTTGATCTGATGTTGGTTTCGGCCTTCGGGGTTAATATTTGGGAAATCGTTCTCTTACTGATTGACGGTTAGTGACTAATGAATTGAAATGATTCGTATGTGTATTTGTGTTGCATATGTTTATCATATACGCGGGTTGCTCAGAAAGACCAGGTTTATCCCATTCTGAATAACTGAATCGACGATAATAAATCGAAGATAAAGACGGTGGTCGAAGACCGTAGATCTTCACCTTGTTTGGATGGTAACCGAGGTCCTGATTGGGAGGCATCCTGAAATATGGATAATGAGTGGTGATCGTCCAGACGTACGTGGTGATCGATGGGTTTGCGAGGTATTTAGTGCCTCCGGTTTAGTTCAGACCCAGAACGGACTTGCAAATGGACAGTGTGTCTGACATTGGAATTTATTCTGTGTGATTGATAGCCATCAGTTGCACGGTGTGAATTGCCTGTGTGGCATGCTAAGATGTAGTGATCAGGACTTCTGTTGAAAAGCAAAGTCTTGTGGTGATGATCAAAGCCCCGCTTGTGTGGCGTAGCTTTGTGTATAACGTAAAATCGCGAGCCTCACACCCCGGTATGAACTAGAAACGGGAGAGGACATCAGAGAGGGCCTGCGTTTCTTTCTAGCTAGAAGTGGCGTCAGTGGTTTTACACGCCCTGACGAGTTTGACTTATGTGGTTGTTACTGTTGCGAGGCGCCTCGGTTTGATCGGACGATCCGGATCCGATGGAGTCATTCGTTGGCTCGTTTACGCCCCAAAGGGCGGGGAAACGTAGTGTTCAGGCATAATAATCCACATCAGTGGACCGGCCCTGACGATCTAAATGGTTGATGCATTCTGATCCTGTGGCTCGGGCTAGAGAGTCGCGAATTCGGTAAGGACTATCTTTTGCCTTGGTTCATGACGAAAATCCAATTTCCAAATACGTGACTGTGCGGTTTTTATTGTATATATATATGGCGACATGATATATGGTACCCATGTCGTCTATGATTGATAGTTATGATTTGAAATTGTTTTTGAAAACATATAAACACTAGTAGTAATATCAAATGCTTTTGTTTTATTCGTATCAAGCATATTTTGGCCATTATAAGGTAAAACTCTATCCTCCGGTTTGCGTTGCATTGTGTGATGGGAACTGAGTCTTATAATGGCTTCATTTTTATAAAAAGCATTGCGATGTTTGAAAGAAAGATTTGTTTTTAAAGCACTGGCAATCCAATGGAGTAAACCCGTTGCACGAAAGTGGCGTGGTCCTGTGATTAGCCATATTATAAATGTGTTGAGTAGATTTCTCATACCAGTCCCATGACTGACTCGTAGTTTGTTTCACTTTCAAACTCGGGTGCCCCTCTTTCTACACGGGCAGCCTTGTATTCAGGTTTAGTTGGCTCTTTCTGGATAGCTGGAGCTGAAGATGGATTCTATTATTTATCTCTTTTTATGCTGTTCAGCTCCTATTGTACATATTTTGTTTGTTTCCGCTGTAGACATTTATGTATAGCTGAACTGTATTTGTACTAAGTACGATCCTGTACACTGTGTAACTCTGATGATTACGTTTATCCAGTATATTCTATTGTTCATTATCTGGTGTATTTATTTATGTTCTGCTATTATCTGTTTCTGTGTTATATTCCAAAGATTACCCTTGTCTCCGTCTGTACGGCAAATGGGGTCGTCACAAAAAATCTATTTTTATCTTTTCAAATATGGGAATTTTCATCCGAACTCTTTCCAAATCATTTCTTGTGATTTTACACTAATTATTGATATTTTTAATAATTTTATCAAGGCCCGTACAGTCGATTTCCATAAACGGCCATCATCCAAAGTGTATGATCCTGTACACTGAGTTGATTTCACACAACAAATGTGTATAACAACAATGAAAACATCACTCCATCATCCAAAGTGCATTCTACACTGTATAAGCATCAAATATAAATATTTAAAGCTTATAACAGCCTGTCAATCAAACGATCGACATATAGCTAACTATTAGGATTATTGTATGTCAAATATCATCCCAACACCTGTGTGGGGTTTTCAAACAACAAACACAGATTTATTTGTGCAGTTGGGCGATGTGTAAAATTTATCGTCCCAATCATTATCAGTCAAATCAGTGTACATAAACAAATAGTCTGATTTGTAAATGAATATTTATTTTATTCACATACACGTTAAAAATTATATTTTTAACGATAAAATATTTATTCGATTCATTTACACAATAAAAATGATATTTTTATTGTTATAATATATTTTAGAAAATTTCGGCGGCATAACGACACGATACTAGAAACGGGATAAGGCCTAGCCTTATCCTCGGTCTAATAATGGCCCACACCATACACATACCAATTCAACTCCATTTCATTTCCCCAAACCAATCCAAACCAACCAATCAACCAAAAACCACAACACAGTATAACCAAACAAACACACAAGTCGTTCATGGACTATGGACGACGGGGAAACAGTTCATATATGCAGTTACAAAATAAATAACTGTATAAAGAAAATTACAGTGAGGAGTTCTCACCCAGAAGCTTAACCAAACACCGCGACTCTTCATATGTAGAAAATCTTCGCCGTGTTTTCAACGTAATCTGTTTTCACCCAGTTTGTATTAAAATTCATATTTTTAATTCGCTACATATATAAAAAGTTCATATTTTTCTATCGGAGTTATCTAAATAAAAATCATATCTTTATGTGATTAAAAATTGAATCTTTTCATAAATAAAAATCTGATGTTTTCATAAATAAAAATTAAATCTTTATATACTTAAAAATCATAGCTTTCTATCATTAAAAATCCTACCTTTTTATATTTAAAAATCTCCTCTTTTCATGAAAAAAATCATAACTTTTCTGATCAAAAATCTAATTTTTTTATATGTTAAAAAAAAAAATCTTTTCTATTGTAAAAAATCAAACTTTTATTCACATGAAACCTATATAAAAATCGAATTTTTATACTTGTTATACATTCCTAAAAACTGAATTTAAACTACGTATTCGAATTAAATTAATTGGACTAGAAAAACTCACTTTTTTCTTGAAAGAAAATTCAATCGTTGATGGAGGAGGGTGCTCGGCCGGAGGTGGTGGCTGAGGATGGTGGCACCGGGTCGTTGAAGGTCGGGGTGGCGTGCTTGAGGCTGCGGCGGCCAAAGGTGGCCGAGGGTGGCGGATTCGGGCTCGGCCAGTGGGTTTTGGGGGTGATTGGCATGGGGTTTCTTCGTTGGAGGGAGGGTGGATCGGAGAGGGAGGGGGGATCCGTCCATGGCGGCGGAGCTGAGGGAGGGGCGCCAGCTCCGGCATGGTGGTGAGAACCGGTCTTCGGTTTTGGCATCGCGATTGTTTTTTTTCTTTTTATTAATTTTCAATCTGAAAGGAAGAGAGAGAAGAGGGAAAGGGGGCCTAATATATATAATTTAATTATTATTTTTCTCCAATAAAGTTGACTTTTCGTTTGAACCCCAAATCGAACCCACCGACCGTCGCCTATAGCATATTACCCCCATTCTGAACACAATGGGATATGTTTCGTAAGCCGATTCGGTTGTTACGATCAATTTTTGCTAAATTTAAAATATAAATCATTATATGTTGAATTCAAACGCACATTTCAATTTACTGGGGCCACATACGGACTCCAAAAATTACAGAAAAATTATTTCTAGCTTTGTATTAACGATACGGTCCTAACAAAACTAATTTCGTCGAATTTGGAGACCATTTGAAAAATGGTCAATTTCGGTCGATTGAAATTGACTGAAACTGTCAAAACACGTTTTTACTTCACCACGCTCACATATTGATTCAGAAAATTATGAATTTTGGAATCTAGCAATAAATTAACATCCCGGATCCAACAAAAGTGGTTTCGTCGAAAACAGAGGTCGTTTGAAAATTTTCCATTTTTAAGGGCTAGAATTCCATAGCGACTATTCTGAAATTTCAAATGGGCATAAATTTTTATTCCCACTATGAAATTTCAATTTTACGAATTCATTGGAAAGATATAATTAAACAAATTTAAATATTTCTTGTTTCGCCAAAATCCGATATATTTTGAAACCTGTACGTTCAGTCAAAGTTTGAAATCGAATTTTAAAACTGCCGCGCCATTTCAGGTTCGTTATATAATTATAAATAAATAATTATATTCTAACGTCGATTCAAATAAATATATACGTTATAACTCTATTCAAAATAAATTTCTCGCCGTCATTATTTAAAATGATTCATTTTAAATATTCAAAATTCAATTAAATTGCCAAAATAAAAAATTTAAATTGGCTCAGATTTTCAGGTTATTACAATTTCCCCACTTAAAACTTTTCGTCCGCGAAAAGGAACGAAGCTGAAAGTTGTTTTACAAATCATCTCAACTTTCATTATTTTCATTATGGCCTAAGTTCTTTAACTTTTCAGTTTCTAAGAACTTTTCAAATTTGTCTAACACCCTAAATTTTCGAAAAAATTCGCCATAACCTCCCCTGCACGGGAGCATTGGGAAAATCCCAAAATTGCCATACAGGCCTCTCCAATCCAAAAAGAAAAAGAAACAGCCAAGCGGCTAGCCAATCAGCTCATAAAATCATCGAAAACCCCAAGAAATACAATAAACATGTACATGTTTGTCGGGCAAACAATTTTATTCCTCCGCTATAGCCTCCTTGCTACGACCTGTTCACACATATATATGTACATGCATTTTCAAACAATTTTCAATACAGTTCAATATTTTGTTCAATTTGGCTACATTTACCATTCTTTCACATGTTGGTTTAACGAATAATCATGCAACACAAACATCAATCAATTAGTTGATAAATTTACAATTCATACTTTGATATACGTAGAGAAAAATCATGTTTTTGATGCCAAATCACAACAATATATTCTAACTATATTTTGGTTCTCACACCAGTTAATTGGAAATATAAAGAGATCCCACTTTCGGCACTTGAACATAAATACCGATGATGCGGCCGCATCACCAGAATTATCCCCGGGCGACTAGAATGTGATTCTATATCTATCTAGTATATTAAAACTTCGAATACCCGTGGATCAAACGTATATGCAAAATCTTTATATATTGGATTGTCCAAATTCAATACAAATAAATATTCAAATACATTGAAAGGTTTAAATTTTCAAAACAAAATTCGTTTTCATTTTTAAAAATATACTCTTCACACTCGTTCTAGGATACTACTGATCCCATCTCTAACGGTCATTCTTATTGGATATTACTAATCCAATCTCTGATGAATTCTTTCGTTTGGTTCTAACGTGTCTTGTTCTCCGAGCTCTGTAAACCAAAGCTCTGATAACACTGTAAGAAATCAGAACTTCCCCGGTCACCGAAGAGAAGAGAAAGAACGGATTGCCTTGAGAACAAGACGAATCAGGACACAAACAGAAGAACATTTCATTGCTTATTACAACAATTCCATCAGAATACAAGAATATACAGGGTATGAATAAATATTGTACATTCGATAAATATCAAAGATTCACAATTTACGATGCAGTGGATACATAATACAAAATACAACTGAAAAGAATATACGGATACAGAGCTTTCCGAATATCATTCCAGCTGTAAACCAGGATCTTGTGAATATAAATCTGCAAAACCAAAACTACTAGCTGCCCGTAGAAAATAGGGGCACCCAGAGTTTAGGTTAAAACAATAAACTCCAGGTCAGTCATGTGACTGGTGTGACAACTAAAACAGTTATTTAAAACATTACTTTAAAGTTAGGTAAATCAAGGGACCACGCCGTATAACACGGAACGGGTTTCCTCCCAAGAATACCAATGCATAAAACAACAGCACAATGCTAAATAAAGAACAATGAAGCTATTATAAGACCCAGGTCCCATCACACAATGCAACACAACCCGGAGGATAGGGTTTTACCTTATAATAGCCAAAGAACGCTTGATACGCTAAATTTCATCTTTTATTATTACTATAAGTGTATAGTGTCAAAACAGTTTCAATCATAAGTATCAATCATAGACGACATGGGTACCATATATCATGTCGCCAATACTAGGCTCTACAATCAAAACCGCAAAATGTCGTATTGGAAGTTGGATTTCCATCTGTGAACCGAGGCAAGGGAACCGCTTCGAGACTCTCTAGACCGAGCCTCAGGGTCAGAGCGCATCGACCCAGGGATCGTCAGGGCCGGTCCACTCGATGTGGATTCAAATGCCTGAACACTGCGTTTCCCCACCCTATAGGGTGTGAACTGGTCATATCCGACCAGGCTATCGGCTCCGAAGAGACCGAACTAACCGAGGCGCCTCGCAATCCATCATCCACATAGTAAAATGTCCGGGCGTGTAAAACCCAAAACACCACTCCGAGCTAGAAAGAAACGCATGTCCTCCCTGATGTCCTCTCCCGTTTCTGGTTCACACCAGGGTGTGAGGCTCGCGAATTAATGCTACACAAGGCTATGCCACAAAGGTCGTGCTTTGATCATCAACCACAAGACTCTGCTTTTCAACAGAAGCCTTGATCATTTGCATCTCAGCATGCCACACAGGCAATTCACGTTATCCAACCGATGTATATCAATCACACAGAATGAAATCCGATGTCAGACACACATCCATTTACAAGTATGTTCTGGGTCTGAACGAAACCGGAGGAACCTTATTCCTCGCATATCCATCGATCTCCAAGTACGTCTGGACGATCACCAACTGATTCCCTCCTCTTGGGTGTACAACCCAATCAAGATCATCAGTAATTATCCAAACAATGTGAAGACCTCCGGTCTTCTACCACCGTCTTCATCTTCGACTTATCGTCGATTCAGTTATTCAGAATGGGATAAACCCGGTCTTTACGAATAATTCGCGTATATATATTAAACAAGTGTTATAAAAACACAACATACGCCTCATTCCAATCCAGAATATTCCTCTATTCAAGTATTCTTATATTTTGGGAAAGGTTCCCATTAATTTTATCAAAGATAAATTCTTTAAATTTATTCTTTAATCTTCCTTTGAATATCAATTCAAACCAAATTATGGTTTATCCAAACTAGTCGGGATTAGCGAACCTTACCGAAGTAATCATTTGTTAAATTTCCCAATCCCAACCTATTCATTCCATGAAGCAAAACTGGTAATACTTCATATCTAACACCACAGTGTTATCAGTAAAGTTAATTACCATTTCACGTTCAAATCTAATTAAAGATTTAACTATCGCCCGGAGCAAAACTGGTGGTACTCCATTCTCGATCATTTCTTGAATTTGATGATTTTAGTTATCAAATTCACCTTTCAATCTAATTAAAGATTCGTTAAAACTATATTTCAGTTTTAATTTCCAAAAATCATTACTTAATGATTATTCAAATCCAGGAAATAAATCCTGTCTTCAACTGGGTTAAAGAACTAATGTCATTTAAAACACAGCTCACAATAAACTCAAAATCACATTCCATTAACAATGGAATTTTCACGGAAAACAGATCAATATATAATCGATATATACTTCCATATCCGACTAATAATATAAATGGAATAACGGCAAAGCCTTTTAAATTCCATATATATTAGCAGTCTTCCTCTACAGAAATTCACTTCGATTATTACCAAATCGAATTCTATTCCATTCCAATTTATTTTATGAAATTGGAAAACTTTACTTTGGAAAATCTCCTTTAAATCATAACAAAAGATTTATAAATTCCAAATCATATTTCACTATAAATCGGGTTAAATCATATTTCACTATAAATCATATTTCTACACTAATTATTGATATTTTTAACAATTTTATCAAGCCCCGTACAGTCGATTTCCATAAACGGCCATCGAACTGCACTTATAGCGACCTTTTCCAAATTTGATTTGGACATAATTCCAAATCCAACCGTTAGATTTCAAATCCCTAATATTCGTTAGAAAGCTCTTTTCGATACGAACCCAACGGTTCTAGTTTTAGGAGAATCCGACAGTCGGATCTCCCGTAATGTCCGTTCGAAGTCAATGGTCGAAATTTGCGAACTGCCGCTGCGCGGCGCGTTCAATTCAGGCCATTATATATATATAATATATATTATATATATTTCGTCGATTTCCTTTTAAAACGTATTTTATAAATCGTTTTAAATTCGTTTTCAAAACGATTTCAACTTCATATTCAATTTCAAATCAAAATTGAATATTCCATATCATCGATATATAAATGATATTATTTTCAAACCTTTATATTTTGAAATCAATTCCTTTTCGATATTCATTATATAAATGAATAAAATCGATATAAATATCGTTCACGTCAAAATGGCGTCAATCTAATCGACACTGCTTTATATATTTAAATATATTTCTGTCCATCCCAAATCGGAAATCAAAATCAAATTTTGATTCTTTTCTGAATATTGTTTGAAAATATTCGTTATTTTAAAATAATTGTTATTTTAAAATATTCATTCATTCTGAACTAGAATCAGACACAGTCAATTACCATATAATTTGATTATATGGATTTCACAAAACAAATGTGTATAACAACAATGAAAACAACATTCCATCATCCAAAGTGCATTCTGCACTGTATAAGCATCAAATATAAATATTTAAAGCTTATAACAGCCTGCCAATCAAACGATTGACATACAGCTAACTGTTGGGATTAGTGTATGTCAAATATTATCCCAACACCCGTGTGGGGTTTTCAAACAACATATACAGATTTATTTGTGCAGTTGGGCGATGTGTAAAATTTATCGTCCCAATCAATATCAGTCAAATCAGTGTACATAAACAAATAGTCTGATTTGTAAATGAATATTTATTTTATTCACATACATGTTAAAAATTATATTTTTAACGATAAAATATTTATTCGGTTCATTTACACAATAAAAATGATATTTTTATTGTTCTAATATATTTTAGAAAATTTCGGCAGCATAACGACACGATACTAGAAACGGGATAAGGCTTAGCCTTATCCCCGGTCTAATAATAGCCCATGCCATACACATACCAATTCTATTCAATTCCATTTCATTTTCCCAAACCAATCCAAACAAACAAACCAATCAACCAAAAACCACAACACAGTATAACCAAACAAACACACAAGTCGTCAATGGTCTGTGGACGACGGGGAAACAGTTCATTTATGCAGTTACATAATAAATAACTGTATAAAGAAAATTACAGTGAGGAGTTCTCACCCAGAAGCTTAACCAAACACCGCGACTCTTCATATGTAGAAAATCTTCGTCGCGTTTTCAACGTAATCTGTTTTCACACAGTTTGTATTAAAAATCATATTTTTAATTCGCTACATATATAAAAAGTTCATATTTTTCTATTGGAGTTATCTAAATAAAAATCATATCTTTATGTGATTAAAAATCGAATCTTTTCATAAATAAAAATCTGATGTTTTCATAAATAAAAATCAAATCTTTATATACTTAAAAATCATAGCTTTCTATCATTAAAAATCCTACCATTTTATATTTCAAAATCTCCTCCTTTCATAAACAAAAATCATAACTTTTCTAATCAAAAATCTAATTTTTTTTATATGTTAAAAAAAATCTAGTCTTTTCTATTGAAAAATTCAAACTTTTATTAACATGAAACCTATATAAAAATCGAATTTTTATACTTGTTATACATTCCTAAAAAATGAATTTAAACTACGTATTCAAATTACATTTATTGGACTAGAAAAACTCACTTTTTTCTCGAAAGAAAATTCAATCGTTGATGGAGGAGGGTGCTCGGCCGGAGGTGGTACCTGAGGATGGTGGCGCCGAGTCGTGGTTGCGCGCCTGAAGCTGCGGCGGCCGAAGGTGGCCAGGGGGTGGCGGGTTTGGGCGCGGCCAGTGGGTTTTGGGGGTGATTGTCGTGGGGTTTCTTCGTTGGAGGGAGGGTGGATCGGAGAGGGAGGGGGTGCGTATCCGTCCATGGCGGCGGAGCTGAGCGAGGGGCGCTAGCTCCAGCGTGGTGGTGAGCGCCGATCTTCGGTTTCGGCATCGTGATTGTTTTTTTTCTTTTTATTAATTTTTGATCTGAAAGGAAAAGAGAGAAGAGGGAAATGGGGCCTAATATATATAATTTAATTTAATTATTATTTTTCTCCAATAAAGTTGACTTTTCGTTTGAACCACAAATCGAACCCACCGACTATCGCCCATAACATATTACCCCCATTCTGAACACAATGGGATATGTTTTGTAAGCCAATTCAGTTGTTACGATCAGTTTTTGCTAAATTTAAAATATAAATCATTATATTTTGAATTCAAACGCACATTTCAATTTACCGAGGCCACATACGAACTCCAAAAATTCCAGAAAAATTATTTCTAGCTTCGTATTAACGACATAGTCCTAACAAAACTAATTTCGTCGAATTTGGAGACCGTTTGAAAAATGGTCAATTTCTGGTCGATCGAAATTGACTAAAACTGTCAAAACACATTTTATTTCACCACGCTCACATATTGATTCAGAAAATTATGAATTTTGGAATCTAGCAATAACTTGGCATCCCGGATCCAACGAATGTGGTTTTGTCGAAAACAGAGGTCGCTTGCAAAATTTCCATTTTTAAGGGCCAGAATTCCATAGCGACTATTCTGAAATTTCAACTGGGCATAACTTTTTATTCCCGCTATGAAATTTCAATTTTTCGGATTCATTGGAAAGATATAATTAAACAAATTTAAATATTTCTTGTTTCGCCAAAATCCGATATATTTTGAATCCTATACATTCAGTCAAAGTTTGAAATCGAATTTTGAAACTGCCGCGCCATTTCAGGCTCGTTATATATTTAAAATAAATAATTATATTCTAACGTCGATTCATATAAGTATATACGTTCTAACTCTATTCAAAATAAATTTCTCGCCGTCATTATTTAAAATAATTAATTTTAAATATTCAAAATTCAATAAAATTGCCAAAATAAAAATTTTAAATTGCCTCAGATTTCCGGGTTATTACAGTAATTGACTTAATGAAGATACTTCCCCTTAATCAGATATCCATATATTTATGTTTAGAAGGTTATAACTAATTAAACCATAATCATAAATGATAATTTTATTAAACAATAATTTGTACAAATACACGAATTTATACAAATATGACTTATTGTAGGAACGCAATAATACGAAAGAACACGAAAACCTTAAACACTTAATTATTTGACAATGGGAGATTTGTGAATTGGAGAATTTGGATAATGAAGACAAAATTCTCTATTTTTGTCAATCAGATTCCCATTTTGATCAAATAGAACCTCTCCTACACACTCAACGTTATCGTCTTCATTCGTAATCCTTGGTTGAGTCTCTTGTTGTTCTTCCTCCTCCATCATTTCTTCTTCCTCTTCTGGTTCTTCCTCTAGTTCTTCTTCAGGTTCTTCCTCCTCTTCCATGGCTTGATTATCATCATCGATGATAATCGGATTAGTCTCGCCATCCATTATAAACTTTAAGAGAAATCTCATTACTTTTCCTTGCCTGTTTGTTCTTGACTCATCTTAATATGGAGTACTTGTATCTCAGCCATCGTTTGTAGTATATACTCCATTTTTTCTTCGACTTTGATAACCCTAGACAGCGTAGATCATTGAAATGGACTCTCGAATGATCCAGCGTATGAATCGGAGTTCATTTGAGTATTTGGATTAGTGGAGGCCATTTATTTTTTAATTTAGAGTTTTTACATAGAAGAAGAATGAAAACGAAGAAGAAAAGTAAAAATAAAAGGTTTAAATAGTTGAAATAACTAACTTTTGCGGGAATTAAATTTGAAATTTTGGCAGTTATATGTCGACGTACCATAAACTCTATGTCGACATAGTCTTGTTTTAAATTTTATTATTTTAATTTCTTATTTTATTTTTATATATATTACTATATTTAATTATTGTAACTCACTTAATGAACATATGCCTAATTTTCTCCTAAATTTAGTGAATGTTGCTTCATTTAATGGTTTAGTTAATATATCTGCAATTTGTTTATTTGTTTCAATAAATTCGAGTGAAATCTTTTCTTTACTTATGTTATCTCTTAGAAAATGATGTCTCACATCGATATGTTTAGTTCTCGAATGATGAGTTGGATTTTTAGAAATATTTATAGCATTTGTATTATCGCAGTATATAGGTGATTTATTTATACTTAGACCAAAATCGTTTAAAGTTTGTTGCATATATATTACTTGTGAACAAGACAAAGTAGCACATATATATATTTATATATTGTGCTTTAGTTGTTGACAAAGATACGGTATTTTGCTTTTTACCGAACCATGATACAAGGGAATGTCCTAGGAAGTGACATGTTCCACTAATACTTTTATGATCAGATTTGCATCCAGCATATTCAGCGTCACAGTACGAAACTAAATCGAATGAATCATTCTTAGGATAAAATAGTCCAAAATCTGGTGTATGCTTTACATACCTGTAACGTCTCGTATTTCTAACGGTTTAATAATTAATTAATTTAATTATTAAATATCGATTTGGCGATATCGATAACTTGAATTAAATAATATTCAATATTTGATTAATATGGACAATAAAATAATGTATTTAATTCTAAAATGGTCGAAAGTAGTAGAATTCACAATATTGTGTGAATTGGATTATTATAAGATTTAATTCAGTTTAGAATTAAAATATAATAACGAATTTATTATTTAAATGAAGTTTGAACGTATAATTATAATATAATTTAAATCGAGCTCGTAATGGCGTGGTAGTTCGTAATATGGAGTTTTGAATTTTAATTGAATGTACCGTTTTAAGTTGAATTTCTATGAAACTAGAAACGTTCGGCTCTGCTGAAATATATTTTTCTAATGGAAGAGAAAAATCGAGATTTCGTCTTGTAGATAGAGAGTTATGTCCAAATCAAATTTTCAAATAGTTACTATGGAATTCGTTTATAATTTATAACGAATTATTTATATATTATAAAAGGATTTTTAATATAAATTGGGTATCGATTTAACACTGGATTTGAAATATCGAGTTATAAATTCAAATAGGAATATTTTGGAGTTGTATGATATTCTATTGTGAATATATACGATAATATTAATTTATTAATATTAAAATAAATTGTTTTAAATATATTAATATTTAAAATGGGATTATTTAAAGCTTTAAAAATATTCATTTGTGCAAACAACCTCCGTTTTCGATGAAACTAATTTTGTTGGATCCAGAATATTAAATTATTATTAGATTTCAATTTTCGTGATTTTTGAAGTCAGTATGTGGCCGTACGAAATTTTAATGTGAAAACTAGTCGATAATTTGACTTTAAAAATATGCTTTGTGAGCAAACGAACTCGGAATTCGACGAAACAAGTTTCTTTGGTCCGTAATGTTGAACTGTAGTTGTACGTCCATTTCCATTGAAATTGGATATCGTATGTGACTATATGGAATTTTAAATGATAAATACAAGCAGCAGTACAATATAAATTAATATAAAAATTGAATGAAGCTTCTACGACAAGCCAACATACCTTATAAATATCACAACATTTTCCAAACCCTAGTCTTTATTTTTCTCTGGTCAAACAAATAATCCACCGTGATTTTTCTTCTTCCAGCAAAATAGTTTGATCTTCAAAATTTTAAATAAAACCACATAAAATTCCTAAATTAATAATACTTATACATTTTGGCTCCATGAGTGATTTTCTTTGGTTTGGCACTATTTTTGGGTGGTGCGACACATGTTTAGGGAAGTCCAAAATTTACAGCGTATGTATCATGAGCCTAGGGCTCCGGTTTTCTCGAGTTTGAAGCAGCGATTGATGATTTCAAGCTTAGTTTTGGATTGAGGAGGAGTTGTAGATTGTGTAAGCAATGTATGGGAAAATTCAGTGATGAAGTTGGACGCGCGATGTACAGTAGGGCACTGAAGTCTGGAAAAAACGCGAATGCCATGACAGGTTCGAATGCGATGGTTGTAGTATTAATGTGTAGAGATTTCAATGGAGAAGAGGGTGTTGCTCTCGGTTTTTGATTTCATGAAGTATGTAAGGAGCGGTAGAAGCAGGAAGGGGCGGAAATGGTTGTTTGGAGCGTTAGGTACACGAGAGTGGGTAAGAAAGGGTAAAAGTTGCCGATAGGAGAAGATGGGCCATTGAAAGTCAAGTGAGGCCCAATTATAAAAATAAACTAATTTTATTTTAATAAAAATTGGTATATAAACTTGTTAACACCATATCTCTCTCATACGTCATCAGTTTCACAAACCGTTTGTCACGTTGGGATTGTATGGACGAAGGCTACGCAATGGAAATAGTTTGGAGTGAATTGGAGCTCGTTACAATTTATAGCGAAATGAATTGCCTGATATGAATCAACGACAGTTTATCGTTATTTAACGATAAACGAACCAAGTGAGTAAAACTCACTAACTCTGCCAGTTTATATTTTCATAACGTATTTTTAGAATTGATAAATGATGATTGATTGTTGTGAGTTGATTGTTTGGATGAACTGCTAATTGATCGGTTGAAATTATAGATCTAGTAATATATATATTGTTAATCAAATATTGATTTTTTTTATCAGAATACTTCAAATTGAAATGAAATTGATGTTATGTTTAACATCTTGATGCAGGGAAATAACTTGGAGGGATCCCACATGATTCCTCAATAATTAAAATACCGTTTGTTTTCATGTATTGTGATATATAATCTGTGATTGATTATGATGACACATGTCTTGTTATTTGGTATTTTAAATACCCTAAGTAATACTGGAATCTAAAAAGGGAATTTTCAAAGTGTATATTGAAATAAAAATATTTATATATTGTGAAGTGGATATTGAATTTTAGAATTTTATAAAATCAAATGGATTTTTATAAAAGGAGATATTTGAAAATTAAATAAGGAACTTCTGTATAAAATTATTAAAAGTTATATGGAAGTGTAAAAGACCGTTTTTGGTTAAAATACTTAATGGAAATAATAAGAAGTAAATAGAGAACTTTATGGAATACATATAGTTTTGGAAATTAATAGAATTTTATAAAAGGAAATATTTCGTAAATAAATAGGATATTATAAAAGGAAATATTTCGGAAATAAATAGGATATTATAAATGGAAATATTTCGGAAATAAATAGAATTATAAAAGGAATAATTTCGAAAATAAATAGAATTATAAAAGTAAATTGGCGAGATATAAAAGAACTATGAGATGATGGATTTAAAGGAGATTTTTAAATAGAAATCTGTTTTAACAAATAAATAGCGAAGATTAATTTATAAGTAATGTTTTTTATAAATTAAGTAAAATAATTTATCATGGGATAAATTGAATATATAAGTCTAAATTTATATAAAGGATTAGGAATCGGTTTTAACACCGATGTTTTAAATAGAAATTGAACTTAGCATTTATCAAGGGAATTATAAACGAGACTTTTAGTGTTAGAAGTATAAAGGAGATTTTGTATAATTAATTCTATAAATAGAAGTATAAATAGAATTTGGAAATGGGATATTATTTTAAAATATAAAATCAAACTGATTAATTATATAAAAGAAATATTATTCACATTCGATGTGAATAATGGATTAAAATAAATATTTTATAAATTAAAACATTTACAAAGGAAATTGGATTTTGAAATAGGAATTCAAATAGGAATTGCTGGGAAGTACTAAATTCACAAATGATTTAGAAAATGAGTTGACCTGAAATGGTAAATTATTTTGGAACTTGGGAAAGTAAATCGAATAGAGTTATTCGAAAGAGAGTTATCGAATAAAGTTATTCAAAGAGAGTTATCGAATAGAGTTATTCGAAAGAGAGATAATCGAATATAAATTATTCGAAGAGGGTTATCGAATAAAAGTTATTCAAAGAGAGTTAATTGAATATAAGTTATTCGAACAGAGTTAATCGAATAGAGATTACACGAAGGAGAGTTATACGTCGAATTCGATTATATTGAATTCGGGAAAGTATTATTTACTTTCCGATTTTTAATCAAGATTTATTTATTTATTTATTTATAAATTATTTATTTAGTTATTTATTTAAATTAAGGAATAAAATTTATGTTTTTAAGTTAGATATTCGGAAGTACAGAATATAACGTTATCGTTATAATAAATGTTTTTCATAAAAGAATTAGATTCGTAAACTGAATCCGAGAGTTACATAAGAAATGATTTGATAAGAAGATAAGAAATGGAGTTAAGGAAATTAGAAACTGATTGGATATTAGTTATTTTGAATAGCTTTCTGGGTATCGATCTGTTGTTGGTTTCGACCTTCGGGGTTGATATTCAGGGAATTGTTCTGTAACGAACCATAATTTCTGTATATTTAAAATGTAAAATTTTAATTAAATAAATCGTACACTATTGGTTAAATTTATATTTATTTATATTACGAGCCTGAAATGGCGCGGTAGTTTGAAAATTTCATTTCAAACTTTGGAAAATTATATAAAATTCATTTTTAAATCAGAATTGGATAAAACTGGAAACGTTGGAATCGAATTAATCATATCTTTGCAGAGAATGTAAGAAATTGAAATTTCGCCGGATAAATTGCAAGTTATGAGTAAATCAAAATTTCGAAAGGTCGCTATGGAATTTATATAAAGAAATTTTAAGCGTTTGAGATAAAAATTTGAATTCCGGATTTGTTAAATTTTAAATAATGATATATGGGAATATAAATTATGTGAAATTAATTTATAAATTTTATTTCAGTTATAAATTGATTTAATTGGGATTTATAAATATTTAAATTGAATTTAATCAGTAATTGAATTTTTGAATATTTTATTTATTTAATTAACTGTGAAATTTAACTGTTTTGGCGACTGTGTGGGAATATAAATTATGTGAAATTAATTTATAAATTTTATTTCAGTTATAAATTGATTTAATTGGGATTTATAAATATTTAAATTGAATTTAATCAGTAATTGAATTTTTGAATATTTTATTTATTTAATTAACTGTGAAATTTAACTGTTTTGGCGACTGTCTCGGAATTCGACGAAACTGGCATCATCAGAACCGGAACGACGAATTATTGCTAGGTTTCAATTTTCAGAATTTTTCGAATTTATATGTGAGCGTGGCAAGAGAAAGCGCGTTTTGTCAGTTGATAGTTGAATTGGATCGACCCGAAAAAGTTTTTTTTTTTTCAAACGACCTCCAAACTCGACGAAATTAGTTTCGTTAGGACCGTATCGTCAAATCATAACCAAAAATATTTTTCCGGATTTTTCGAAGTCAGTATGTGGGCCCGGTAATGTAAAATGTACGTTCGAATTGATATGTGATATCTGTGTGTGTGTTTATCAGTTTGGCCCTATAATTTGATTTAAATCAAGCCCACTTAGCACACATCAGCCCATTCTCTATTTCCACCTCCAATTCTCTCTCTAATGGCTGAAATCTAAATCCAAACCCTAGATCTAAATTTCAAAATTTAGTTGAAAATAAAATCTCTCAAAACCCTAGAGTATTATATGTCAAAACGAAGATCTCGACGACACGAACTCGCGGGTAGTCTCAGATCTGACATGCAGCGCTTCGTGTGGTCGGAATTTGCGGTCAAAGTCTCAGATTTTCGAAATCCATGCATGCAATTTGGGCGTTTTTGATTGGGGATGTAATCGGAGATTCCGGGACCTGGGTATTGAAGAGGAGACTCGTATGAGTGTGCTGGAGGTGTTCGTTTGGATTATCATGGAGCAGGTCGCCGGAATTTCGTCATTAAAGGCGAAAAACGCCTCACCTTTGAACCAGCGCTGGCGGAGCTGAGGTACACCGGACGTGGTGGGACCACCATGGTCGGATGCGGTTCAGGGAAGGCTTCGATTTGCAGGTGGCCGTTCGTCGAACGGTGGCTGGAGTTGAGAGGATTTCGCGGTCAAAGAGGGGCGTACGGTTGGGTTTTGTGGTGCGGGTTTACTGTAGCCGGGTGGATGGAGCGGGAAGAAGGTCCAAAAGGGGGCTGACGTGTCAATTGTGGAGTGGGTGAGAAGTTTATTTAATTAATATATATATATATATCTATATTTCAAATGGAAAATCGCTCATATCTTTTTCATACGGACTCGGATTGACGAGCGGTTTGTTGCGTTGGGATCGTGACGGAATTGCGGACGTTTTGGCACTAACCTGGCTGCGTTTGGTGACTGTCAAATTTTGGGCCTTTTCTGGACGTTCGATTCAAATGGGAACCCGAAGGTGAGTGTTTCTTCGCTCACGTAATACTAAATTTATCCCATATTTATCGAATTAAAGTATGAAATAATTGGTTGCATGGTTGTGTTTGATTTGGTGAATGATTGCTTGAATTTGACATGCCAGTGTGTTACATGCAATAAAAATTGATAATTGGTAATTTAAATTTAGTTTAAATTTCTAATTAGAAAAATCTAACACCTGTCAATTCGTATATGATTCGATTTACTGTTCGAATGAATGTTGTGATGGATGCCTCGGTTTATTTGATTTCTGAATTCACACCGCTTGAATTATTCTGCCATTCAGTACATGATGTTGTGTTCCCATGTGACGATAAATCCTATGTACCCTTGATGTTGCGGGCATCTAATAAACCCGGGATTTATCGATAAAATAAATTAAGAACACAGAGTGAAATGATAAACCTTTGTGACCCTGATTGTATTGAAATGATAGGTCCATTCCTGAAATATCGAGAAATTAAATTTAAAGATCACTTGGCCATTGGATGGATAATTATATACAGACATCGGTTGGTTAAATGATTTTTAAATATTTGAAATTTTATTGGATAGAATTTCCTTTAAAGAAATGCCCTGATACTCGATAATTCAATTCTTTAAAGATTCTGAGCTGGGATGTTGATTTAAAAAGGTTAAAGGAATCTTCCAAAACAAAAGGGAATGTTTAAATTGGGATTTGAGTATGAGTGGAAATCTCTTCAAATTAAGAGTGGATTAGAAGGAAATAAATTCTTATGGAATCTAAATTTTGGGAAAATTTGGAAATCAAGGGTATCTGAGTTGTTTTAACTCAGTTTGAATGTATATTTGAACGCTTGAATCAAATAGTTGTTTTGAACGGGGTTGAAACGAGATATGCAATTAAATGAACTCCGTTGAGACTGGAGGATAGATTCAAGTATTTGAAATTTGGAAGGAAGGAAGATTTGATTAGAGAAATTTATTTTTAAATATATTTATGCATTTGATTTCGAATAATTATTCTTGTTTTAAATTTATTACTTGCCTTTACTTATCACTATTGTATTTTAAAAATAAGTTTTTCCTTATAATTCATTTTTCAACAATTCTCTTGTAAACCTTATTTTTAAGTCTGTATAATATTTAGATTACTGATCTATTTTAGTTATTATATTCTATATATTTATATTTATTAATATAAAATTTATTATTATTATTATTATTATTATTATTATTTTTATATAAACATTTAGTTTACAAGTATTTTGAAATTATAAATTTCTTCCGAATGGAAATGCTTGAGTTTGAACCGCTGGCTCGAATAGAGTTGAGATAAGAATCAGTGATAATTTGAAATCTTTGAGATAAATTATATTCTATTTGAATATAAGTCGTTTAGAGATGTTATACGAGTATAATATAATGACATGGAAATATTCTAGTTTGGAATATAATCGGGTTGGGAATGATTGGGATATTTGGATATGAAAGTATATTCTACTTTGAATGAAAAATGGGTTCAAAACAAAATACGATATTTTGATATGAAGCGAACCTTTGAAATGTAGAAGAACCAACCGATGTGAAAAGATGTAAGCGTTGGTTGTTAAAGAGACCGGAGTCGACATAAGGCATACTCTCTGTCAGTGTCGATACCACTTTGACAACTGTGAACGTTATGACGTATCCAGAACGAGTATGATGACTGGGAGGCGATTTACTTAATCGAAGAAGGTGAGCGATGACGAAATAGCCCTGATCTTCGGGTCAGAATTGAAATGACTAAAACAGGAGCTATACCGTGACTAACTGAGGTAGCACCTTTGATCGGACACACTTCTTCGATACTATTTCTATGACTATGTTGATGATGATGATTTGTGCCCATTTATGACTTTGGGAGTGTGTTCCGAGGTGGGCGGTAGTGTCTGCTATGCGTTACCACCGGTCCGGGAGTGCAATTGGTAGAATCCTACCCTGGGCATTGCCTCGAGTGCCTTGTCATATATATCCTTATCGAGCCCATACGATTTTGATTTAGCATTGCCTGCTATAGAGTGCCCTCTGATAACACCAGTACGGTGAATTTACGGTACTGTATAGACTGTTGATGCCTATAAACGGCGTAAGGGTAATATGGTAATCCCGCTTACGCTATTTTCAGTATTTATACTTTACTGAATAGACATTATAATAATAGCGTATTATTATATAGATATTAGTTTAACGGATCCTCGAGAGATGGAAAAATCCCGTAACACCTCTTGAGTTACTGCACCCATGATACTGATGTTATTTCGTATTTTGATTTGACTAATATGAGATGATTTAGTGCTGATCCGAGTGTTTGTTGTGTTTCCTTTTTATGCAATACGCTCGGGTCAGCAGACGTTGCAGTTACTGAAGATGACTGTGCCTTGGAGATCGAAGACGAAGATTTGTATATATATTCATCATATATAGGTATTTCCGCTGCTTATTTTGTACATATGTATGTATATGTAACTCTGATATTCATTTGAATGTTATAACCAATGTATACATTTCAACTGCTTTAACTGCTACTTATTTATTATATGTTGTCCTTCCGCTGTGAGATTCTGTGATTGGTTTTTCTCTTCTTCTTCTTTTTCTTCTTTTTCCCAATAACTACCTGCATTTGCGATTTGTTTGGGTTGACATGCGTGGTTTATTGTCGATTTGAACGGTCAAAAATATGGGTCGTTACAGTTGGTATCAGAGCGATGGTTAGCGATAACCTTGGCTCTGTTGGGAATTAACTCATTAGAGATGGGGTTAGTAATGCCCTAGAATGAGTTTGAGTGATATGAGAGAGCGTATTTGTATTTTGATATAAAAATGGGTTTTATTGTGTTGGCTTGTTCTGTTGAATATTTATGGGTTCTGGTTGATATATGGGACGCCATCGTATCGATAGGAATTTATAAATAATCGAACAGGATGGATCGACATAATATGGTTTTCATTCATATTCTAAATATTTATATATCAAATATAATATTGGTTCAAGTATATGTGAAATCGTTTTAGTAGGTGGTAATTTTAAGCTATTACCTAATATGGTTGATTCGATAATAAATTTTATAAGGAAAATTCAAATGATCTATGAGAACAATTTGAAAATGAAATGATATCCAAAATAAAATTGGGTGAGAAAGATTGAGATTTAAATATAAATGAACTTGAAACTTGATCCTGGGGTATCTTTGGAAATAGTTGCCAAAGTTTTAAGTAATACTATATTTTAGGTATGATCGAAAAGAAATGGTTTTAAAGATTATTCAAAGTGGTATAATCCCTCCTTGGACCTTAGAAACGATGTCGGTAATGGGTGCACACATTATCGATGTTTATTCCGAAGAGTTTTAGTGGGGGACCACTCAATAGTTATTATAATTGGTTTGACAAAGAATTTTGGAGTTAAAACTCTATATGGTATAAATTTTATATAAAGGTATTGTGTATGTTATTTAAAAAAAAATTAATTTGAATTAAACTAGAATTGAAATTTCTAGTTTCTTTGTTAATTCAAAGGGTTGGATTTAAAATTCCTTATATGGTGTGATTTTCAATAAATGGTATAAAACCTGAAATCAAGCATTTAAGTTCTTCTTAACTAATGATATTCATTTAGTACTAGATTAACTCTATTATTAGAAATTTTGATTTGAAATTTAAGGAATAGATTTAAATATTAAGGACAAAAGGAAAATACCATTTAAAACTCTTAAGTGAGAAATAAGGTTTAATAAAATCTAAGTTTACTCGATAGAAGGGCTGGGGAAAATCAAAACTTAGTGTGAAACTAGGATTCGACTTAAGTCGACAGAATAAAATTTGGGTAACTCTGTTGAGTGAATAATCAGTAGTTGCTTATGGCTTGGGTAAAACTCATTTGAGATTACACATCGAAAGATAAATTTGAATATAGTTAATTAGAAGGAGTAGAAGGCAAATCAGTTGTCGAAAGGGATGAAATTTTATTTGGAAGGGAAATCGAGTTAAGTAATTTGATTTAGAGAAATTTGATAATAATAATGGGTTGAGAGTGATATATATATGAAACTTGAATTATGAGCTGTTCTTAACTAAATCCAGGACTTGACAGAATAATAAATAAATCGAGTTAACGGAATGACTTTAGTTTAAAAGGGAAATGGGAATAAGCGAAGGAGAAAATGATTAAAGGTATGAATCGAAGTGCCTCACAAATGAACTAAGATGAAGATGAAAATTTGCTTATTCAGACTAATGTAACGATTGAAGGAATTTTAGTTTGGGAGTTTAGGCGTTGAAGGTGATGTAAAATAAACAATCTGAGATGATGGATTCAATACAATGGAATCAACTTAGGGAAACTCCAACTTAAGTAAAAAGACACTTAAGAAATTTAGTTAAATTGATTAAGGTATGGAAGCGGAGTTAAAATCTATCTTGGAAATATGGAATAAGACATAAGAAAGGTTAGAAGATCAATTTAGAATTCGGCGCCTAGGAAAGAAATGAGTGATAAATTTTGGCAATTTGATTCATGTATATGAGTTAAGGATTTAATAAAATCAAGTTTTAATTAAAATTTAATGCTTGAGAAGAAACGAGTAATGTATCGAAAATGTAATGGAGTGAAATAAGCAATTGAATATGAGTTCATTGCTTAGATAATGAAGTAAATGTAGGGGATTCAATGATGAAAATGGAAGAGGTAATTGAAATAAAAACTTCATTTAATATAATTGAAATGAATATGAACATATTTAAGTATTGAAAGAGAAATCATATGATGAGTATAAGGGGAATAATTCATTTTGATGGTTAAGTTACTAATGGTCTTCAAAACCATTCCTCGAGTAAAGAGTGATAACTAGTGTAAAATGATAAAAATTCATAAAAGTTTTAGAATCCGGAAGTTGAAACTCCAATTATATAAGTTGACGTTCGTGCAAAATCTGAAGTGTTCGATAGGCTGTAGTAGAATAGCCATAACTTTTGAATGGATGATCGGAATTTAACGATTCCGGACTTTTTGAAAACCTTAGAAACTGAGTTAAAACTTTCGTTAATAGCGCCCGTTGAAATTCTCATGTTTATTATGCTGAAATTCAAGTTTTAGACATAGTTGTATGTGCAGGAAATTAAAAACTGAAGTATATATCAATATTGTTTTGACCATAACTTCTTAATGGAGCGTCGGATTTCGATGTGCGAGTACAATTCGGGAAGACTATAATCTGAACTAAAACTTTTCCTTAATATGCTTGTTGAAATTTTGCTGTTTAAAGGGTTAAAAACTGGGTTGAACAACTCAGATCTGCATTTTTCAGTGTACAGGCTGAGATGTTCGCCTTTGCTAAAACTGCCATAACTTTTGAACAAATTATCCGAATTAGACGAGTTCGGACAATTCGGAAAGCCTGAAATAAATTCTACAACTTTTTCCTAGTGTGCTTCAGTCAAATTCTAGCATCTAAGGGGTGAAAAACTCCAATTTGTTCGCTGGCCTATTATGAATATCCTGGTTTTGGAATTGAAATGGTCGATATGTGTTGTGTAAGCTATATATATTGCTATGTACCATATATATGTTTGATTCTCATGTATTTGTGAGTATGTAGCAGGGGTAGAGAAGTCGCGCTACGCTTTGGAGCTCGCTTGCGCAAAATGCTAAATGCTAAGGTAAATAAAAATGCAAATAAACACTTAAAGAGGTACGTACTTGGGGTTGTATAAAGCTTAGTGGTTTGTTTTGTTTTCCCCTGGTTCAGGGATGCCTCATCATTGATGAGATGTATATTTTAAATCTTTATATGTATTTGATTTCTCCGGACCTCTCCGTACAAAGGAGATGCTACCGAAATTTTCCGTGATTTCGGGAGTTAGAAAAATTTCGAGTTTGACAACTATATGCTAATTTTGTAAATATTATTTTTAAAATATGAATTTGGAATAAATATGCACTTAATATCGGTTCGTTCTCTTTTCGAGGACAAAAAGATTTTAAGTGGGGGAGAATGTAACGAACCATAATTTCTGTATATTTAAAATGTAAAATTTTAATTAAATAAATCGTATACTATTGGTTAAATTTATATTTATTTATATTACGAGCCTGAAATGGCGCGGTAGTTTGAAAATTTCATTTCAAACTTTGGAAAATTATATAAAATTCATTTTTAAATCAGAATTGGATAAAACTGGAAACGTTGGAATCGAATTAATCATATCTTTGCAGAGAATGTAAGAAATTGAAATTTCGCCGGATAAATTGCAAGTTATGAGTAAATCAAAATTTCGAAAGGTCGCTATGGAATTTATATAAAGAAATTTTAAGCGTTTGAGATAAAAATTTGAATTCCGGATTTGTTAAATTTTAAATAATGATATATGGGAATATAAATTATGTGAAATTAATTTATAAATTTTATTTCAGTTATAAATTGATTTAATTGGGATTTATAAATATTTAAATTGAATTTAATCAGTAATTGAATTTTTCAATATTTTATTTATTTAATTAACTGTGAAATTTAACTGTTTTGGCGACTGTCTCGGAATTCGACGAAACTGGCATCATCAGAACCGGAACGACGAATTATTGCTAGGTTTCAATTTTCAGAATTTTTCGAATTTATATGTGAGCGTGGCAAGAGAAAGCGCGTTTTGTCAGTTGATAGTTGAATTGGATCGACCCGAAAAAGGTTTTTTTTTTTCAAACGACCTCCAAACTCGACGAAATTAGTTTCGTTAGGACCGTATCGTCAAATCATAACCAAAAATATTTTTCCGGATTTTTCAAAGTCAGTATGTGGGCCCGGTAATGTAAAATGTACGTTCGAATTGATATGTGATATCTGTGTGTGTGTTTATCAGTTTGGCCCTATAATTTGATTTAAATCAAGCCCACTTAGCACACATCAGCCCATTCTCTATTTCCACCTCCAATTCTCTCTCTAATGGCTGAAATCTAAATCCAAACCCTAGATCTAAATTTCAAAATTTAGTTGAAAATAAAATCTCTCAAAACCCTAGAGTATTATATGTCAAAACGAAGATCTCGACGACACGAACTCGCGGGTAGTCTTAGATCTGACATGCAGCGCTTCGTGTGGTCGGAATTTGCGGTTAAAGTCTCAGATTTTCGAAACCCATGCATGCAATTTGGGCGTTTTTGATTGGGGATGTAATCGGAGATTCCGGGACCTGGGTATTGAAGAGGAGACTCGTATGAGTGTGCTGGAGGTGTTCGTTTGGATTATCATGGAGCAGGTCGCCGGAATTTCGTCATTAAAGGCGAAAAACGCCTCACCTTTGAACCAGCGCTGGCGGAGCTGAGGTACACCGGACGTGGTGGGACCACCATGGTCGGATGCGGTTCGGGGAAGGCTTCGATTTGCAGGTGGCCGTTCGTCGAACGGTGGCTGGAGTTGAGAGGATTTCGCGGTCAAAGAGGGGCGTACGGTTGGGTTTTGTGGTGCGGGTTTACTGTAGCCGGGTGGATGGAGCGGGAAGAAGGTCCAAAAGGGGGTTGACGTGTCAATTGTGGAGTGGGTGAGAAGTTTATTTAATTAATATATATATATATATATATCTATATTTCAAATGGAAAATCGCTCATATCTTTTTCATACGGACTCGGATTGACGAGCGGTTTGTTGCGTTGGGATCGTGACGGAATTGCGGACGTTTTGGCACTAACCTGGCTGCGTTTGGTGACTGTCAAATTTTGGGCCTTTTCTGGACGTTCGATTCAAATGGAAACCCGAAGGTGAGTGTTTCTTCGCTCACGTAATACTAAATTTATCCCATATTTATCGAATTAAAATATGAAATAATTGGTTGCATGGTTGTGTTTGATTTGGTGAATGATTGCTTGAATTTGACATGCCAGTGTGTTACATCCAATAAAAATTGATAATTGGTAATTTAAATTTAGTTTAAATTTCTAATTAGAAAAATACGACACCTGTCAATTCGTATATGATTCGATTTACTGTTCGAATGAATGTTGTGATGGATGCCTCGGTTTATTTGATTTCTGAATTCACACCGCTTGAATTATTCTGCCATTCAGTACATGATGTTGTGTGCCCATGTGACGATAAATCCTATGTACCCTTGATGTTGCGGGCATCTAATAAACCCGGGATTTATCGATAAAATAAATTAAGAACACAGAGTGAAATGATAAACCTCTGTGACCCTGATTGTATTGAAATGATAGGTCCATTCCTGAAATATCGAGAAATTAAATTTAAAGATCACTTGGCCATTGGATAGATAATTATATACAGACATCGGTTGGTTAAATGATTTTTAAATATTTGAAATTTTATTGGATAGAATTTCCTTTAAAGAAATGCCCTGATACTCGATAATTCAATTCTTTAAAGATTCTGAGCTGGGATGTTGATTTAAAAAGGTTAAAGGAATCTTCCAAAACAAAAGGGAATATTTAAATTGGGATTTGAGTATGAGTGGAAATCTCTTCAAATTAAGAGTGGATTAGAAGGAAATAAATTCTTATGGAATCTAAATTTTGGGAAAATTTGGAAATCAAGGGTATCTGAGTTGTTTTAACTCAGTTTGAATGTATATTTGAACGCTTGAATCAAATAGTTGTTTTGAACGGGGTTGAAACGAGATATGCAATTAAATGAACTCCGTTGAGACTGGAGGATAGATTTCAAGTATTTGAAATTTGGAAGGAAGGAAGATTTGATTAGAGAAATTTATTTTTAAATATATTTATGCATTTGATTTCGAATAATTATTCTTGTTTTAAATTTATTACTTGCCTTTACTTATCACTATTGTATTTTAAAAATAAGTTTTTCCTTATAATTCATTTTTCAACAATTCTCTTGTAAACCTTATTTTTAAGTCTGTATAATATTTAGATTACTGATCTATTTTAGTTATTATATTCTATATATTTATATTTATTAATATAAAATTTATTATTATTATTATTATTTTTATTTTTATATAAACATTTAGTTTACAAGTATTTTGAAATTATATATTTCTTCCGAATGGAAATGCTTGAGTTTGAACCGCTGGCTCGAATAGAGTTGAGATAAGAATCAGTGATAATTTGAAATCTTTGAGATAAATTATATTCTATTTGAATATAAGTCGTTTAGAGATGTTATACGAGTATAATATAATGACATGGAAATATTCTAGTTTGGAATATAATCGGGTTGGGAATGATTGGGATATTTGGATATGAAAGTATATTCTACTTTGAATGAAAAATGGGTTCAAAACAAAATACAATATTTTGATATGAAGCGAACCTTTGAAATGTAGAAGAACCAACCGATGTGAAAAGATGTAAGCGTTGGTTGTTAAAGAGACCGGAGTCGACATAAGGCATACTCTCTGTCAGTGTCGATACCACTTTGACAACTGTGAACGTTATGACGTATCCAGAACGAGTATGATGACTGGGAGGCGATTTACTTAATCGAAGAAGGTGAGCGATGACGAAATAGCCCTGATCTTCGGGTCAGAATTGAAATGACTAAAACAGGAGCTATACCGTGACTAACTGAGGTAGCACCTTTGATCGGACACACTTCTTCGATACTATTTCTATGACTATGTTGATGATGATGATTTGTGTCCATTTATGACTTTGGGAGTGTGTTCCGAGGTGGGCGGTAGTGTCTGCTATGCGTTACCACCGGTCCGGGAGTGCAATTGGTAGAATCCTACCCTGGGCATTGCCTCGAGTGCCTTGTCATATATATCCTTATCGAGCCCATACGATTTTGATTTAGCATTGCCTACTATAGAGTGCCCTCTGATAACACCAGTACGGTGAATTTACGGTACTGTATAGACTGTTGATGCCTATAAACGGCGTAAGGGTAATATGGTAATCCCGCTTACGCTATTTTCAGTATTTATACTTTACTGAATAGACATTATAATAATAGCGTATTATTATATAGATATTAGTTTAACGGATCCTCGAGAGATGGAAAAATCCCGTAACACCTCTTGAGTTACTGCACCCATGATACTGATGTTATTTCGTATTTTGATTTGACTAATATGAGATGATTTAGTGCTGATCCGAGTGTTTGTTGTGTTTCCTTTTTATGCAATACGCTCGGGTCAGCAGACGTTGCAGTTACTGAAGATGACTGTGCCTTGGAGATCGAAGACGAAGATTTGTATATATATTCATCATATATAGGTATTTCCGCTGTTTATTTTGTACATCTGTATGTATATGTAACTCTGATATTCATTTGAATGTTATAACCAATGTATACATTTCAACTGCTTTAACTGCTACTTATTTATTATATGTTGTCCTTCCGCTGTGAGATTCTGTGATTGGTTTTTCTCTTCTTCTTCTTTTTCTTCTTTTTCCCAATAACTACCTGCATTTGCGATTTGTTTGGTTGACATGCGTGGTTTATTGTCGATTTGAACGGTCAAAAATATGGGTCGTTACATGTTCTCTTACTGGTTTAGAGTTAGAGACTGATAGATGTGAGAGGATAATGATGCATGGATAAGACATGAAAATGTTTTCCAATGTTAATAACGTTTATTTTCTAAATTTAGAAAATAAGGATTTATGAATATATGGAAAAGGGAAATGGGGAAATGAATAAATTAATGATAAATTAATGCAAAAGGAAAAATGTTGATTGATGATTGATCGATAAAGATTCCATTTGGAAATAAGATCATTGTGTGTATGAATATTTTCCTTTGATAGTTAAATAACCGACTATCAAAGTTTTGACCATTTTTTCATCGTCAATACGGAGAGACCGGGATCATATTTATTATCTGAAAACCACTCTGTATGGGCATTAGCATTACGAATCAAATGTGATGAAGATAATTGAAGACATAGTTTATAAAAGGGCTATTCTGGAAAATCCTAGGTAGAAATTGCCTAAGATGGGTTTACAAAATAGTGCCTTCGGTTTGTCCAGTCCTAGGACCACCTGTATGGAAGAATGTCTGACAGAGTATCTTCAATAAATTGTGTAAGTAGATCTCTTCAAACATATTTACGTTTGGTGGCAGAGGAATTCATTTCTCTTAGTTGTATACCCTTGATATTTTTGGGAAAATCAATTTGTGTTTTGGCAGGTATGACGATGTGACATTCAAAGTAAATAAAGGTGTGATATGTACGTTATGACCTCAAGCCTCACTACCAGGAAATGGTATAAAATTGGGTAGGTCACATGGCCAAGTGGTTAGCTGCCAATTATGGTGTATTGTCACCTAATATAGAGAAATTCCATTTACTTCTTTAAACTATTTTGATGTTGTCCCTTTCGGGAAATGATTGTTGATCTCAATCATTGGTGATAATACATTCGGTACACTCAAGCGAAATGAGTGACCGGTCATGTTTAGCGTGGGTTACAAGATGTTCTTGTTGAACCCGGTGTATTCCTCTCTAGAGATTTGATATAAAGAATAATTTGGTTTATCGTAAGGTAAAAATTGTCCGTGTTTTTGTGTGGATCGGTCTTTTGATTATCCATTCTTTTAAAGGGATATTAAAAGTTAAACAAATGGTTGGAGTTTACTCACACCAGTCACATGATTGACCCAGAGTTTATTCTGTTTTGTTTTCCCTAAATTCTTAGGTGCCCAATTTTGTACGGGCAGTCAAGTAGTCGGGATTTACAGATATACTTAGAGAGCTTGGAGCAGGAGGCTTCAGAAATTTATAGCTGTTGTTTATTTCTGCTAGGTTGTAAGTGTTGTGCTCTGATAATATTATTGTATACATATATTGGTTTTATTTCAAAGTTATGTTATATATATTTATTCTTACGCTGTGATATTCGTGTTTACTCTGATGTTGTCTTTGTTCTTCTCCTTCTTCTATTCTAATTTTCTATCTTATCTATTCTCACCCTCTAACTTCTTTCTATTAATGATCTGGAACAATCGATGCTTGAGTAATTGACATGGGTTTTATGTTGATTTTCTAGGTCGAAAATTCTCATTCGTTACAGTGGTATAAAAGCTGAAGGTTAAGTAAATACCTTGGCTCTGTGGCGTGATTCAGCAGAGATGGGGCCAGTAATACCCTAGATTGAGTTGAGTGTATATATACGAGAGAACGTATTTGTTATTCAGTATAAAATGATTTTATATTGTGGAGATTTATTGGTTGAGTGGCTTATGAATTCTGGTCGATCAGTTTGATCCACTGTATGGGTACGAGTTTCTAAACACTTGAATACGATGAACCGACATGGTATGTTTTGAAAAGAGGGCAACAAACTAATTTTACCCAAATTGTATTTTTGATATAAAAGAATGTTTAATATTGGAATTATTATAGTATATTGGATGGGTTGGTTGTTATAATCGAATAAGATTTTAATTGAAATGATTATGTAAATAACCAATCAGAATTCATTCAAGTGTAATATATGAAATTAGATGAGTTAAATCTGAATTGAAAATCGGTATTGGAATTAAAATTCCTAAAAGGGATTTTGGATTAAATATATGGAAATTTAAAATCCTAGGAGATTTTGGAAATGTTTTACAAGCATTATGATTAATATTTTGAAATAATTTCAAAAAGGAAATGTTTGAGGAACTTTGAAAGTGATATATTATTGAAATCACTTCAGTCGCTGGGAAATAATTCTGATGATGCTGGCCACATCATCAGTGTTCATTTTCGAGTTCTAAGTGACGGATTATTACCAAAGGTATTGTTTCGAATTATTTTGGAAAAACAAGTTGTTTGAAATTCCGAAAGGAATATTTGATATTAGTGAAAAGAGAAGTTGTTTAAAACCTCCCAAAAATAGATTGTTTGATTAAAAACAAATTAAATAGAAATTTGTGAAAACAAATTGGAGTTGAATTGAAGTCAGTTAAGTGGAAATTGAATTGGATAAGTGAGTTAAAGTTTGGAATTTAGAATGGAATTGAAATTAAGAATGAGATTATGGTTTGGATATAAGCGAATAGCTGTGATGAGGATAAACTGATTGGAGTTTGATTGGGATGACGTTGGTATATGCTAAATTGGTAGCAGATGGAAAGGATAGAATGATATGTCCGACAAAAAGGTATAAGAATATTTTTATATGAGTTTGGTGATTTATGAGCCTATTTGGCAAGTCGCTTGGCTGTTTTGATTTTATTTTGGGTTGGGGAAGGCCTAAAGAGGCGAGTTGTAGTTGTACCGATTGACCCATACAAAGGGGACGCTGGCGAAATTTTCTGAAAATATTAAGGTGTTAGAAAATTTTCAGAATTTTTGAAAATTTTCGTAAATCGAAATCAATTAATATTTTAATTAAATTAATTGGTTCAGTTGAAACTGAAGTTAAGAAGTAAGCCAAAAGATTTTTAATTTAGTTAGTAGAGTTGGTAGCATTTTTCTTCCTTAGTGATTTCGGGGACGAAATTCTTTTAAGAGGGAAGAATGTAACGTCCCATATTTTTAACGGTTTAATAATTAATTAATTTAATTACTAAACATTGATTTGGTGGTATCGATAAATTGAATTAAATAGTATTTAATATTTAATTAATATGGATAATAAAATAATATATTTAATTCTGAAATAGTCGAAAACAGTAGAATTCACAATATTGTGTGAATTAAATTATTTATAAGATTTAATTCAGTTTATAAATAAATTATAATAACGAATTTATTATTTAAATGAAGTTTGAACATATAATTATAATATAATTTAAATCGAGCTCGTAATGGAGCGGTAGTTCGTAATATGGAGTTTTGAACTTTAATTAAATATACAGAATCCGTTTTAAGTCGGATTTCTGTGAAATAAGAAATGTTTGGCTCTGGTGAACTATATTTTTCTAATGGAAGAGAAAAATCGAGATTTCATCTTGTAGATTGAGAGTTATGTCCAGATCAAATTTTCAAATAGTCACTATGGAATTCGTTTATAATTTATAATGAATTATTTATATTACAAAAGGATTTTAATATAAATTGGGTATCGATTTAACACTGGATTTAAAATATCGAGTTATAAATTCAGATAGGAATATTTTGGAGTTGTATGATATTCTATTGTAAATATATACGGATAATATTAATTTATTAATATTAAAATAAATTGTTTTAAATATATTAATATTTAAAATAGGATTATTCTGATCTTTAAAAATAGTCATTTGTGCAAACGACCTCCGTTTTCAACGAAACTAATTTTGTTGGATCCGAAATATTAAATTATTGTTAGATTTCAATTTTCGTGATTTTTAGAGTCAGTATATGGCCGTACGGAATTTTAGAGTGAAAAACAGTCGATAATTTGACTTTAAAAATACGCTGTGTGAGCAAACGAACTCGGAATTCGACGAACCAAGTTTCGTTGGGTCTGTAATGTCGAACTGTAGTTGTACGTCCATTTCTATTGAAATTGGATATCGTATGTGACTATACGAAATTTTAAATGATAAATACAAGCAGCAGTACAATATAAATTGATATAAAAATTGAATGAACCTTCTACGACAAGCCATCATACCCTATAAATATTACCACATTCTCCAATCCCTAGTCTTTATTTTTCTTTGGTCAAAAAATAATCCACCGTGATTTTTCTTCTTCCAGCAAAATAGTTCGATCTTCATAAATTGAAATAAAACCAAATAAAATTCCTGAACGAATAATACTTATATATTTTGGCTCCATGAGTGATTCTCTTCGGTTTGGCACTATTTTTGGGTGGTGCGATACATGTTTAGGGAAGTCAAAAATTTACAGCGTATGTATCATGAGCCTAAGGCTCTGGTTTTCTCGAGTTTGAAGCGGCGATTGATGATTTCAAGCTTGGTTTTGGATTGAGGAGGAGTTGTAGATTTTGTAAGCAATGTGTGGGGGAATTCGGTGATGAAGTTGGACGCACGATGTACAGTAGGGCGCTGAAGCCTGGAAAAAACACGAATGCCATGACAGGTTCGAATGTGATGGTTGTAGTATTAATGTGTAGAGATTTCAATGGAGAAGAGGGTGGTGCTCTCGGTTTTTTATTTCAGGAAGTATGTAAGGAGTGGTGGAAATGGTTGTCTGGAGCGCGAGGTACACGAGAGTGGGGAAGAAAGGGTAAAAGTTGAGGGTAGGAGAAGATGGGCCGTTGAAAGTCAAGCGAGGCCAATTATAAAATAAACTAATTTTATTTTAATTCAAATTGGTATATAAACTAGTTAACACCATATCTCTCTCATACATCATCAGTTGTACAAACCGTTTGTCGCGTTGGGATCGTATGGACGAGGGCTACGCAATGGAACTGATTCGGAGTGAATTGGAACTCATTACAATTTATAGTGAAATAAATTGCATGATCTGAATCACCGACAGTTTATCGTTATTTAACGATAAATGGACCAAGTGAGTAAAACTAACTAACTCTGCCAGCTTATATTTTTATAATGTATTTTTAGAATTGATAAATGATGATTGATTGTTGTACGTTGATTGTTTGGATGACTACTAATTGATTGGTTGAAATTATAGATCTAGTAATATATATATATCGTTAATCAAATGTTGATTCTGTTTATCAGAATATTTCATATTGAAGTGAAATTGATGTTATTTATACTTTTTAACATCTGTGATGCAGGGAAACAAGTTGGGGGGATCCAACATGATTCCTCAATAATTATAATACTGTTTGTTTTCATATATTGTGTTATGTGATGTGATATATAATTTGTGATTGATTATGATGACACTGGTCTTGTTATTTGGTATTTTAAATACCGTAAGTAATATTGGAATGTAAAAAGGGAATTTTCAAAGTGTATATTGAAATAAAAATATTTATATAAAATCAAAGGATTTTATAATAAAGGAAATTGTGAAGTGGATATTGAAATTTAGAATTTTATAAAATCAAATGGATTTTTATTAAAGGAGATATTTGAAAATTAAATAAGGAACTTCTATGTAAAATTATTAAGAGAAGTGTAAAAGACCGTTTTTGGTTAAAATACTTAATGGAAATAATAAGAAGTAAAAAAAGAACATTATGGAATAAATATAGTTTTGTAAATTAATAGAGTTTTATAAAAGGAAATATTTCAGAAATAAATAGGATATTATAGAAGGAAATATTTCGGAAATAAATAGAATTATAAAAGGAATCATTTCGAAAATAAATAGAATTATAAAAGGAAATTGGCGAGATATAAAAGAACTATCGGATGATGGATTTAAAGGTGATTTTTAAATAGAAATCTATTTTAATAAATAAATGGCGAAGATTAATTTATAAGTAATGTTTTTTATAAATTAAGTAAAATAATTTATCATGGGATAAATTGAATATATAAGTCTGAATTTATATAAAGGAGTAGAAATCGGTTTTAACACCGATATTTTAAATAGAAATTGAACTTAGCATTTATGAAGGGAATTATAAATGAGGCTTTAGTGTTAGAAGTAAACAGGAGATTTTGTGTAATTAATTCTATAAATAGAAGCATAAGTAGAATTATGAAATGGGATATTATTTTAAAATACAAAATCAAGCTGATTAATTATATAAAAGAAACATTATTCACATTCGATGTGAATAATGGATTAAAATAAATATTTCATAATTTAGAACATTTCAAAGGAAATTGGATTTTGAAATAGGAATTCAAATAGGAATTTGAATGAGATAGGAAATGGCGATCAAATAAAATAGTGGATTCTATTTTAGGAGAAATAGATTGGATGGGAATTTATAAAATGACTCGATACATGGAATTGGAACCTGTAATAATAGTTTTAAATTGAAATCAAGCTTTGATTTGATAAATCGAGTCCAGTTTTCTATAAAGGAATAATTTTCACGATTTAAAGTGAATAACGATTTGAAAGCAAAACATTTTGTAGAATTAAAAGAGTTATAAAAAGGAAATGGGAAATTGTTGGGAAGTACTAAATTCAAAAATGAATTTAGAAAATGAGTTGACCTGAAATGGTAAATTATTTTGGAACTTAGGAAAGTAAATCGAATAGAGTTATTCGAAAGAGAGTTATCGAATAGAGTTATTCAAAGAGAGTTATCGAATAGAATTATTTGAAAGAGAGATAATCGGGTATAAATTTTTCGAAGAGAGTTATCAAATATAAGTTATTCAAAGAGTGTTAATCGAATATAAGTTATTCGAAGAGAGTTAATCAAATAAAGATTACACGAAGGAGAGTTGTACGTCGAATTCGATTATATCAAATTCGGGAAAGTATTATTTACTTTCCGATTTTTAATCAAGATTTATTTATTTATAAATAAATTGTTTATTTAGTTACTTATTTAAATTAAGGATTAAAATTCATATTTTTAACTTAGATATTTCGGAAGTAAAGATTATAACTCTATCGTTATAATAAATGTTTTTCATAAAAGAATTAGATTCGTAAACTAAATCCGAGAGTTGCATAAGAAATGATTTGATAAGAAGATAAGAAATGAAGTTAAGGAAATTAGAAACTGACTGGAGATTAGTTATGTTGAACAGCTTTCTGGGTATCGATCTGAGTTGGTTTCGGCCTTCGGGGTTGATATTCAGGGAATCGCTCTCTTACTGGTTTACAGTTAGAGACTGATGAGATGGAAATGTTTTCCAATGTTAATAACGTTTAATTTCTAAATTTAGAAAATAAGGATTTACGAATATATGGAAAAGGGAAATGGGGAAATGAATAAATTAATGTAAAAGAAAAATGTTGATTGATCGATAAAGATTCCATTTGGAAATAAGATCGTTGTGTGTATGAATATTTTCTTTTGATAGTTAAATAACCGACTATCAAAGTTTTGACCGTTTTTCTGTCGTCAATACGGAGAGACCGGGATTAGATTTCTTATCTGAAAACCACTCTGAATGGGCATTAGTGTTACGAATCAAATACGTTGAAGAAAATTGAAGACGGAGTTTATGCAAGGGCCGTTCTGGCAAATCCTAGGTAGAATTGCCTAAGATGGGTTTACAGAATAGTGTCTTCGGTTTGTCCAGTCCCAGGACAACCTGTATGGAAGAATGTCTGACAAAGTATATTCAATAGATTGTGTAAGTTGATCTGTTCAAACGTATTTACGTTTGGTGGCAGAGGAATTTGTTTCTCTTAGCTATATACCCATGATATTTTTGGGGAAATCAATTTATGATTTGGCGGGTTGACGATGTGACATTCAAAGTAAATAAAGGTGTGATATGTATGTTATGACCTCAAGCCTCACAACCAAGAAATGATATAAAATCGGGTAGGTCCCATGGCTAAGTGGTTAGCTGCCAATCAGGGTGTATTGTCACCGAATCTAGAAAACTTCCATTTACTTCTTTAAACTATTTCGATGTTGTCCCTTTCGGGAAACTGTTGCTGATCTCAATCGTTGGTGATAATACATTCGGTACACTCAAGTGAAATGAGTGGCCGGTCATGTTTAGCCTGGGTTACAAGTTGTTCTTGTTGAACCCGGTGTATTCCTCTCTAGAGATACACTATCAGAAGGTGGTCCCATATCTTGCCAGTTGGAATTCATTACCCAATAAGCGCCCGCGGTTTTTGATTATATATCATGTATGTGGAATGTGAGATGAAAGCGCTCTGCTCAATAATTATTATTTGTGGTTGATAGACATTATCGTAATATCAGAGGAGATTTGATATAAAGAATAATTTGGTTTATCGTAAGGTAAAAACCGTCCGTGTTTATGTGTGGATCGGTCTTATGATTATCCTTTTTTTTGAGGGATTTTAAAAGTTAAACAAATGGTTGGAGTTTATTCACATCAGTCACATGACTGACCCAGAGTTTATTCTGTTTTGTTTTCCCTAAACTCTTGGGTGCCCAATTTTGTACGGGCAGTCAAGTAGTCGGGATTTACAGATATACTTGGAGAGCTTGGAGCAGGAGGCTTCAGTATTTTATAGTTGTTTATTATTTCCGCTGTGTTGTAAGCGTTGTGCTCTGATAATGTTATTGTACACATATACTGGTTTTATTTCAAAGTTATGTTATATATATTTAATCGTTCCGCTGTGAGATTCGTGTTTACTCTGATGTTGTATTTGTTCTTCTCCTTCTTCTATTCTAATTTCCTATGTTATCTATTCTTACTCTCTAACTTCTTTCTATTAATGATCTGGAATGATCGATGCCTGAGTAATTGACATGGCTTTTATGTTGATTTTCTAGGTCGAAAAATTCTCGTTCGTTACAATACCTCAGAATAGGTTTTACGGCTTTTAAACGTGTTTTCTTATGTTGTGATTGGTATCTTGAAAAGAGACATACACTATGCATTATATCTGGTCTACTAGCAATGATATATAATAAAGATCCTATCATTCCTCTATATAGTTTTAGATCAATGTCTTTTGATGTATCTTCTTTACTTAAAGCAATATTGGTTGCCATAGGTGTTATTCTACCATTTGTTGTTGTTAGATTATATTTATTAATTAAATATATTGCATACTTTTCTTGATTAATAAATATTCCATTTGTTAATTATCGAATTTGTAACCCTAAAAAGAATGATAATTCTCCCATATGGCTCATTTCAAATTATTTGGTCATAATATCTGAAAACTGTTTGTTCATTTTAACATTTATTGACCCAAAAATTATATCGTCAACATATATTTGTACTAGTTGTATATCTTTGTTATTCTTCTTGATAAATAAATTATTATCTAATTTTCCTATTTCAAAGTTTGATTGCAACAAATAATTTTGTAATATATCATACCAAGCCCTAGTGTAACGACCCAGAAAATCTGAACCAATTTAAAAATTTTAAATTGGCTAAAATAATGGACTTTAAATATTTAAAATAAATATTTTAGATAATGGCGATGAAAACTGAGTTTGAATCGACATTTGAAAACGAATATAATTAATTATAATTATATATAGAATTGAAAATGGCGCGGTAGTTCGATAATTCGATTTCAAACTTCAATTGAATATACCGGGTGCAAAACAATCCGGATTTTAGTGAAACCAAAAATATTTAAATCTGTTAGTGAATATCTTTCTAACGGATTCGACCAATCGAAATTTGATAGCGGGAATCAAAAGATATGTCCAGTTGAAAATTCTGAATAGTCGCTATGGAATTCAGGCCCTTAAAAATGGACATTTTGCAAATGACCTCGGATTTCGACGAAACCACTTTTGTTGGATCCGCAGTGTCAAGTTATTGTTAGGTTTCAAATTTCATAATTTTTCGAATCAATATGTGAGCGTGGCAAAAGAAAACGCGTTTGACCAGTTTCTGTTGAATTTAATCGACTGGAAATTGGCCATTTTTCATACGGTCTCAGAATTAGACGAAATTAGTTTTGTTAGGACTGTATCGTCAATATGAAACTAGAAAATATTTTTCTGGAATTTTTCTAGTTAGTATGTGACCCCGGTAATTTGAAATGTACGTTTAAAATTCAATATAAGGATTTAAATGTAAATTTCAACGGAAACTGATTGTAACGATCAAATCAGCTTGCGATACATATCCCATTGTGTTCGGAATGTGGGTGAAACGCTAGGGGCGACAGGCGGTGGGCCTCGTTTCGAGGTCGTATGTAAAAGTCAACCTTTTTGCAAAATTAAATAATTAAATAATAAAAAAAATATAATCTCCCTCCTTTTCTTCTGCTTGCCCCCCCCCCCCCCGTTTCATTATTCAGCAACGAAAAAAAATAAAAAAAAAAGAAGAAGAACCCTAACTTATCGAGCCGCCGCCCCCCTCGTCTCGACGCTGACGAACCCCTCGCGACGCCCCACTGCTCCGTCCAGCTCCCCTCCTCCCCAGATCGCACGAAACCCCGAAGACCCCGCCTCCACCTCGAACCCATCGCGACGCCACCAGACCCAAGCCGCCACCTCGAAGCCCAACTCCGCCTCGAAGCCTCCGACGATCTGCGAGACCCCCCCCCCTGTAAGTTTCTTTTGCTTTGTTATTTGATTTTTTTTTTTTTAGATTTTAAAAACTGATGTTAAATAGAATTATAAACTGATTTGTTTTAGAATTTAAAAACTGTTTTTTTTTTGTTGCATAAACTGATTTTTTATGAGTTTTTAAAATTGATTTTTAAAGAGTTTTAAAAACAGAATTTTTAAAAAAAAGAAAGTAAAACTGATTTAAAAAGAATTTAAAAACAGATTTTATAAAAGATTTTAAAAACTGTTTTTTTAAAAAGAAACTGAAAACTGGATTTTTAAATAATGTAAAAACAGATTTTATAAAAGGAAAAAAAAACTGATTTGTTAGAACTTTAAAACTGAATTTTTAAAAGAATTTTAAAACTGTTTTTTTTTAAGAAGAAACTAAAACTGCATTTTATAAAGATAAAAACTGCATTTTTTTTTATAAAAATAAAAACTGCATTTTTAAAAAAAGATAAAAACTGCATTTGAAAAAGGATTTAAAAACTGCATTTTTTATAAAGATAAAAACTGCATTTGAAAAAGATAAAAACTGCATTTTTAAAAAAAGATAAAAACTGCATTTTTATAAAAGAGAAAAAAACTGATTTTATTTTGAACTTTAAAATAGGAAAAAGGTTTAATCTTTTAGTAGAAAAAGATTTGAACTTGCAAAAATAAAAAAATCATATTTTTATATGTTGAAAGTCGAAGTAAAAATCATATTTTTATATGTTGAAAGTCGAAGTAAAAATCATATTTTTATATGATGAAAGTCGAAGTAAAAATCATATTTTTATATGTTGAAAGTCAAAAAAAAAATCATATTTTTATATGTTGAAAGTCGAAGTAAAAATCATATTTTTATATATTGAATAGCGAAGTCAAAATTCAATTTTTATATATTGAATAGCATAGTAAAAATTCTATTTTTACATATGTAGAGAATACGGGCGAAAGCGACAAAAGGCGAAGATTTCTATAAGTGAAGTGTCGTGCAGTTGGATAGCTATTGGTGAGATTTCTGATTTTAAAATTATATATATATGTGTGAAAATGAAGGTGAATTGCTATATATAAATATCTATATATATATATATATATATATATATATATACGCCCCCTCGTCCACAAACCATGGACGATATTTATTGGTTGAAATTGTTGTGAAAATTTGATTGATAGCAAATGGTTGTTTGGGATTGTTTGTGATTGATATTGGTTGATTGTGGTTGAAAAATACCCATTGGTGGTTGTGAAATATTTGGTTGAAACCACATAGGATTAGTTTGTGGAAATGAAATAAATATATACATGCCGCCTGCGTGCGAACTAGATGCATGAACCCCATTGTCAAAAACCGCGAGGTTTTAAGGTAGAGCGAGGAGCCGTACTAGGGACGGTGCCGGTGTAACTACCCTGCCGTTATGCTGCCGAAATTTTGAATAATATTTGTGTGTTTGAATTATTTTCATATGCTTAAACTATATTTATTCATTGTATAGAAAACATTCATGTGTTGAATTGATATTCATTCGTTGTTTAGAAATTCATGTGTTGAATGGTATTCATATTTTGAAATAAATTGTTCGATAATAAAAATCACATTTTCATATATATATAAAAACTATTGAAAACATTCATGTGTTGAATTGATATTCATTCGTTGTTTAGAAATTCATGTGTTGAATGGTATTCATATTTTGAAATAAATTGTTCGATAATAAAAATCACATTTTCATATATATATAAAAACTATTGAAAACATTCATGTGTTGAATTGATATTCATTCGTTGTTTAGAAATTCATGTGTTGAATGGTATTCATATTTTGAAATAAATTGTTCGATAATAAAAATCACATTTTCATATATATATAAAAACTATTGAAAACATTCATGTGTTGAATTGATATTCATTCGTTGTTTAGAAATTCATGTGTTGAATGGTATTCATATTTTGAAATAAATTGTTCGATAATAAAAATCACATTTTTATCTATATATAAAAACTATTGAAAACATTCATGTGTTGAATTGATATTCATTCGTTGTTTAGAAATTCATGTGTTGAATGGTATTCATATTTTGAAATAAATTGTTTTATGATAAAAATCCCATTTTTATCACCAACTTGAACTATATAGAAAAATAGTGTTTTGAAATGAATTGTTTTACAATAAAAATCACATTTTTATTGTATGCATAAATCGTTGAAATGTGAAGTGTTAAAAATAGCCACTTGTTCAAAATAAACATATATGAGTTGAAATATTCATTAATTAGCTAATGAAATGATTTGCACCTATTTATGTAACATTAGAATGAATGGAGTTTTTAAACCAAATAGAAATCAAATATGAAGTCGAATAGAAATTGATAAATGATAAGAACTGTATATATATGTACATGCAATATTCATTGAACAGGTTATAGCAAAGGGGCTAGAGAAGAGGAATAAAATTTTGTGCCCGACAAATAGGTACACATTTACTGATTTGTTTGGGTGATGATTTTGAGCCTGTTGGCTAGCCGCTTGGCTTTTTCTTTTTCTTTTTGAGATTAGAAGGACCGGGAACGCTATTTGCGATTTCCCGATGCTCCCGGTGCAGGGGAGGTTATGGCGAAATTTTTCCAAAATTTAAGGCGTTAGAAAAATATTTGAAGTTAAAACGATATGGAAATCATTGAATGAACTATATTTATATAAATATATAAATATAAATAAAATTAAAACGAAACGAAGCCGTGCAGTTCGTGTTTTGAAACCGTGTTTTCAAACAACTAGTACGGGAAATCCGACCATTGGATTTTCCCGAAACCTCAACTGTCGGGTTCGCCTTGGAATAATCTTTCCAACGGCACCAACCTTGTAAAAATCCAACGGTTGGATTGTCTGGAATGTTTAATTCAAATGTGAAGAAAAACAGCGCCAGAAACGATTATATTTATATATAAATATAATTTTATTTAATCGAATAACGACGCTGCAGTTCGTATTTTGAAATCGAAATTTCAAACGATTGTACCGGGAGATCCTACCGTCGGATTTTCCCGAAACTGGAACCGTTGGATTCGTTTTGAAAAGACCTTTCTAATGATGTAAATTTTGTGAAGATCCAACGGTTAGATTTTCAGATATGTGTAAATCAAATCTGAAGAAAAACAGCGCCACGGCCGCTTTATGGCCCGAAGCGTCGTTTTGAATAAATTAGCTATTTTAAAATAAATAAAAATAGCGATAAATAGTTATAAAATATCATAAGCGATATGGAATGGAAATAAACTGAATTTGCTCGATTTATGTTGTATTTGATGGTTGAATGTGTTTGGTGTGAAAACTATATTAAAGAATACAATTGGTGTTGTCGAATAATTTAACCATTGAAATAAATCGATTTGAAATTCTAAATATACGTGAATTATTTGAAAAGGCCGAGTTAATTCTCATTTCGAATAATCGACCGACGATTGAAATTCGAAGATGAAGACGATGGTCGAAGACCGGAGATCTTCACCTCGTTTGGATGGTAACCGAGGTCCTGATTGGGAGGCATCCCGAAATATGGATAATGAGTGGTGATCGTTCAGACGTACGTGTTGATCGAAGGGTTTGCGAGGTATTGAGTGCCTCCGGTTTCGTTCAGACCCAGAACGGACTTGTAAATGGACTGTGTGTCTGACATAGGATTTATTCTGTGTGGCATGCTAAGATGCAGTGATCAGGGCTTCTGTTGAAAAGCAAAGTCTTGTGGTGATGATCAAAGCACCGCCTGTGTGGCGTAGCTTTGTGTATAACGTGAATTCGCGAGCCTCACACCCCGGTATGAACCTAAAACGGGAGAACGGACCTCAGGGAGGGCCTACGTTTCCTCCTAGCTAAAAGTGGCGTCAGTGGTTTTACATGCCCTGACGAGTTTGAATTATGTGGTTGTTGCTGTTGCGAGGCGCCTCGGTTAGATTGGACGATCCGGGTCCGATGGAGTCACTTGTTGGCTCGCTTACGCCCCAAAGGGCGGCGAAACGTAGTGCTCAGGCATTTTAATCCACTCCGTGTGGACCGGCCCTGTCGCTCCTAGGGTCACTCGAGCTCTGATCCTGAGACTCGGGCTAGGCAGTCTCGAATTCGGTAAGGACTATCTTTTGCCTTGGTTCATGACAGAAATGCAATTTCCAAATACGTGACTGTGCGGTTTTGATTGTATACCTATATATGGCGACATAGTGGTATGGGGCATTAATGCCCCCTATGATTGATAGTTATGATTTGAATTTGTTTTCAAAACATATAAACACTAGCAATAATATCAAATGCCTTTGTTTTATTCGTATCAAGCATATCTTGGCCGTTATAAGGTAAAAAATCTATCCTCCGGTTTGCGTTGCATTGTGTGATGGGAACTGAGTCTTATAACGGCTTCATTTTTATAAAAAGCATAGCGATGTTTAAAAGAAAGATTTGTTTTAAAGCACTGGCAATCCAATGGAGTAAACCCGTTCCACGAAAGTGGCGTGGTCCTGTGATTAGCCATATTATATATGTGTTGAGTAGATTTCTCATACCAGTCCCATGACTGACTCGTAGTTTGTTTCACTCTCAAACTCGGGTGCCCCTTTTTCTACACGGGCAGCCTTGTATTCAGGTTTAGCTGGTTCTTTCTGGATAGCTGGAGCTGAAGATGGATTCTATCATTTATTTCTTTTTATGCTGTTCAGCTCCTATTGTACATATTTTGTTTATTTCCGCTGTAGACATTTATGTATAGCTGAACTGCATTTGTACTAAGTAAGATCCTGTATACTGTGTAACTCTGATGATTACTTTTATCCAGTATATTTTGTTGTTCATTCTGGTGTATTTATTTAATTTTGTTCTGCTATTATCTGTTTCTGTGTTATATTCCAAAGATAACCTTGTTTCCGTGAGAACGGGAAATCGGGTCGTCTCAACGTGGTATCAGAGCTTTGGTTAAGCTTAGTTCTGGAATATAACATTTGAACGAACTCGTCAGAAATAGAACCAGTAGTGTTCTAGGACGGGCGACTCCATACAGATAGGATCAGTAATATCCTAGTATGAGTAAAGCAGAATGAAATTTCACCTCGATAGACACATTTACATTTAAAGTATGTGTTTCTATATTTTTAGAATACCTTTTCTGTGACCTGACACTTGATCTGCCATTTGCAGAAGTACTAGAAAAATGAGTGTCAGAGACAGAAGGAATACAGAACCCGATCTAGAGGCTCTTTTAAAGAAATATCGAAATCTGGGTGGAGCACAATTCTCGGGCAATGAATCTATTATTCAAACTCAAGCTTGGATGAGTTCTGTCGAGAGAATCTTTGAGCATATCCAGCTGAGAGATGACCAGAAACGGTTAGTAGCATCTTGGGCGATCAAAGAAGAAGCTTTAATCTGGTGGGAATCAATCATCAGAAATAATCCAGAAGGTGATATCACCTGGGACAGATTCAAAGTGATTTTCCTAGAAAGATTTACTCCTCCCGAAGTAACCGAGAGATTATGTGATGAATTTTCTTATCTAATACAAGGTGATATGACCATTCCCGAATATCATAAGAAATTCAATGAACTTGCTCACTTCGCTCCTCATCTAATTCAAAATCCGAAGAGGAAAAATATGAGATTTATTCACGGGCTTCAAAGGAAATACCAGAATAAAGTATTGGGGCATGTGAAGCTTCCTTTTTCGAAAATGATTTATATGGCTTATCAATATGAAGATCTCCATAAGAAAGGAATGTTATGCGACGAAGAAGAAGTCAGTTCTAGTGATAAAACAGAGTCAGAAACTGATCGTCCGGAGGCCATAACGACGTTAGAGGTCAGCAAGAAGACCAAAGCAAATCGAAAAAGGGATAAATCTGAAAAAGAGCGGGCAACGACTGCCACATGCTCTAACTGCAATAAACAGGGGCATCTGACCAGGAAGTGTAAAACCTCGAAGAAACGAAAGAAGGGGTCTAAACCCGATAACCAGTTTCGAGAGAATAGAAAATGTTGTCAATGTCATCGGATTGGCCATCTTGAAAAGGATTGCAGGCAATTTAAGAAGTCCAAAACAGTACACATAAATGAAGTAGCAGAAGCGTCTGGGCCCTCAGCTACCCAAGAAAGACCAGATGTTTTAGAAGGCACGCTAACTATCAAAGACATCCCAGTTAAAGTACTGTTTGACACAGGCGCATCAAGAAGCTTCATTGCCAAAGATGCAGCTAAGAAACTGGAATTGAATTTGAAAAAGCTCAAGGAACCAATGACTGTCCAGAATCCGGTTGGGGGTTCCATTGATCTCAGTTGGGTTTGTGCAGTGTCGGTTTCTTTCTCTCGTTATCGGTTTCCTACCATCGCAGTCGTCATGAATTTTAAAGAGTTTGATCTTATCTTGGGGTTAGACTGGTTGACCAAATATGAAGCTGAAGTTAAATGCGCCGATAGAGTCGTAAAGGCGAAGATTAAATCAGGTGATTATATAACCATTCCCTGTGAAGGTCAGAAAGCTAATAGAAAAGACTTCTGGGCAGCGTTGAATGTTTCTCCAGCCCAAATAGAAAATGTCCCTGAAGTCATAGAGAATATTCCTGACCTCATTAAAGATATTCCTGTCGTCAAGAACTATGCGGACGTGTTCGAAGAAGTTGTTCGCTTACCTCCGCAGAGAGAAATAGATTTCAAAATTGCTTTGATTCCCAATGCAAGGCCGGTAGTTCACGCTATTCGAAGAATGTCCTTGAAAGAGAAGGAGGAATTAGACAATCAAACACGACAGCTAGTATGGAAAGGTCTGATCAGGCCTAGTTTCTCTGATTGGGGTGCAGCAGTTGTATTTGTCCCAAAATCTGATGGTACTCTACGGCTATGCGTGGATTATCGAGATCTGAACAAACAGACAATAAAGAACAAATATCCATTGCCGCGAATAGATGATTTGTTGGATCGATTAAATGGAGCACAGGTATTCTCACGAATGGACCTAGCTACAGGCTTCCATCAACTTCGAATTGCCGAAGAGTGTGTTCCAATGACAGCGTTCAGAGGCCCCGACTTATTCTACGAGTGGTTAGTAATGCCGTTCGGCTTATGTAACGCTCCAGCTTACTTCGTCGATCTAATGAACCGGGTATTTAGGGGAGTATTGAATAAATTTGTTCTGGTTTTTATTGATGATATTCGAATCTTCTCTAAATCAAAGGCCGAGCATGAAAAACATTTGGAACAAGTGTTAGAAATCCTCAGGAGGAATGTATTGAAAGCCAAATTTTCCAAATGTATATTCTGGCAAGACGAAGTAAAATTTCTGGGCCATGTCGTATCGAAAGATGGAATCGCCGTGGATCCAAGCAAAATCACAGCTATTCAGAATTGGAAACAGCCCAGTACTCCCACTGAAGTCCGCAGTTTCCTCGGATTGGCTAGCTATTACCGAAAGTTCGTTAAAAACTTTTCGAAGATATCTGGTCATTTAACAAAGCTTACAAAGAAGCATTCTAAATTCAAATGGACTCAAGAGAGCGAGGAGGCTTTCGAAGAGCTAAAGTTGAGACTAACAACAGCTCCAGTGTTAACGATCATCGATGGCAACCAAGATTTAAAAGTCTGGACTGATGCTTCTAGAGAAGGTCTTGGCGCAGTGTTAATGCAAAGAGGCCAAGTAATTGCTTATGCTAGCCGTCAACTGAAGCCGCACGAGAAAAACTATGTAACTCATGATCTTGAGTTATTGGCTATCATATTCTCTTTGAAAATCTGGAGACACTATCTTCTGGGCGAGAGATTTGAACTGTTTACAGATCACCAGTCGTTAAAGTATCTGTTCACTCAGAAGGACTTGAATTTGAGGCAGCAACGTTGGCTGGAGTTTCTTGCAGCATATGACTTTGAAATTATATATACTCCAGGGAAAGCCAATGTCGTGGCTGATGCATTAAGCCGAAAGAATGAGATGATCGCTAGTTTCATCATTACGACTTCGTTGATTGATAAGATATCGGCTCTCCAAGAAAACGACCAATTTATCAAAGGGATAAGTCGGCGAATTCGCGAAGGCAATGCTTCGGATTTCCAGCTAGACAGCGAAGGGATTCTGAGGTTAGAAGGGCGAATTTGCGTTCCAGATATTCCTGAATTAAGAAGAGAGGTGCTTGATGAATGTCACAAATCTAAGCTCAGTATCCATCCGGGTGTGAATAAAATGTATAACGATATCAAACGCACATTCTGGTGGAAGTCGTTAAAAAGAGACATCTCAATATATGTTAGTCGATGCCCTACTTGCCAGCTAGTCAAAAGTGACCAACAGAAATTGGCTGGGTTATTACAACCGCTAGAAGTTCCTGGCTGGAAGTGGGAACATATTTCTATGGATTTCATTGATGGTCTGCCCAGAACCAGAAAAGGAAATGACAGTATTTGGGTGATCGTAGATCGCTTCACGAAGACCGCCCATTTCATACCTGTCAGATCAAACAGAACCGCTCAGAGTCTGGCGCAGATATACTTCAGGGAAATAGTTAGACTACATGGAGTGCCACTCAGTATAGTCAGTGATAGGGATACAATATTCACTAGCAAATTCTGGGAAGCATTTCAAGTCGAAGTGGGAACGAAGTTAAACCTAAGCACCGCTTATCATCCTCAGACAGACGGTCAGACTGAGAGGGTGAATCGCATTCTGGAAGATCTATTGCGGGCTTGTGTTATAGATTTCGGTGGATCATGGGAAGACAATCTACATTTGGCTGAGTTCTCTTATAACAACAGCTACCAGGCGAGTCTGACAATGTCGCCATTCGAAGCATTGTATGGTAGACCGTGCCGATCTCCTGCTTGTTGGGTCGAGCCTGGAAATAGACTTGTGTTGGGCCCTGATATGATTCGAGAAGCTGTCGACAAAGTCGATTTTATTAAGAAGCGATTACTCGCCGCTCAAAGCCGACAAAAGAGCTATGCCGATAAAAGAAGAAGAGATATATCCTTTGAAGTTGGCGACTATGTATATTTGAAAGTATCACCGATGAGAGGAGTTATCCGGTTTGGTAAAACTGGAAAGTTGGCACCCAAATTCATAGGTCCGTTTCCTATTCTGGAACGGATTGGAACTCTAGCATATAAAGTTAAATTGCCAGACTGGTTGCCTGGTATGCATGATGTATTTCATATATCTCAGCTTCGAAAGCACGTTCATGATCCAGACTTGATCGTGGAAGAAGCAGCTCAGCAGGATATTGAAATTACTCCAGAATTAGCTGTGAGGCGAGAGCCGCTAAAGATCATCGGCAAAGAAACCAAAGAGCTGAGAAACAAGAAGGTTCACTTAGTCAAAGTGCAATGGAGTGGAGATCCGCGAGATTGTACTTGGGAAACTGAGGAGAGCATTCAGAAAGCTTATCCTAGATGCCGAGTAGATATCTCTGATTGACTCTGGTGCAAGGTACATTTACCCTACCTTGCATTACCATTTAATTCTCTATTCTGTTGCTATTTTCTTCCCATGGATGTGCATTGTTTATTCCATACTCTGAATATTAGAAACAAATTGGTTGTTGTATTGTGAGATCGTAGATTTATCAAACCACTTTCGACTTTATTCCTTTTCGGGGACGAAAAGTTTTAAGTGGGGGAGATTGTAACGACCCAGAAAATCTGAACCAATTTAAAATTTTTAAATTGGCTAAAATAATGGACTTTAAATATTTAAAATAAATATTTTAGATAATGGCGATGAAAACTGAGTTTGAATCGACATTTGAAAACGAATATAATTAATTATAATTATATATAGAATTGAAAATGGCGCGGTAGTTCGATAATTCGATTTCAAACTTCAATTGAATATACCGGGTGCAAAACAATCCGGATTTTAGTGAAACCAAAAATATTTAAATCTGTTAGTGAATATCTTTCTAACGGATTCGACCAATCGAAATTTGATAGCGGGAATCAAAAGATATGTCCAGTTGAAAATTCTGAATAGTCGCTATGGAATTCAGGCCCTTAAAAATGGACATTTTGCAAATGACCTCGGATTTCGACGAAACCACTTTTGTTGGATCCGCAGTGTCAAGTTATTGTTAGGTTTCAAATTTCATAATTTTTCGAATCAATATGTGAGCGTGGCAAAAGAAAACGCGTTTGACCAGTTTCTGTTGAATTTAATCGACTGGAAATTGGCCATTTTTCATACGGTCTCAGAATTAGACGAAATTAGTTTTGTTAGGACCGTATCGTCAATACGAAACTAGAAAATATTTTTCTGGAATTTTTCTAGTTAGTATGTGACCCCGGTAATTTGAAATGTACGTTTAAAATTCAATATAAGGATTTAAATGTAAATTTCAACGGAAACTGATTGTAACGATCAAATCAGCTTGCGATACATATCCCATTGTGTTCGGAATGTGGGTGAAACGCTAGGGGCGACAGGCGGTGGGCCTCGTTTCGAGGTCGTATGTAAAAGTCAACCTTTTTGCAAAATTAAATAATTAAATAATAAAAAAAATATAATCTCCCTCCTTTTCTTCTGCTTGCCCCCCCCCCCCCCCCCCCCCGTTTCATTATTCAGCAACGAAAAAAAAATAAAAAAAAGAAGAAGAAGAACCCTAACTTATCGAGCCGCCGCCCCCCTCGTCTCGACGCTGACGAACCCCTCGCGACGCCCCACTCCTCCGTCCAGCTCCCCTCCTCCCCAGATCGCACGAAACCCCGAAGACCCCGCCTCCACCTCGAACCCATCGCGACGCCACCAGACCCAAGCCGCCACCTCGAAGCCCAACTCCGCCTCGAAGCCTCCGACGATCTGCGAGACCCCCCCCCCCCTGTAAGTTTCTTTTGCTTTGTTATTTGATTTTTTTTTTTAGATTTTAAAAACTGATGTTAAATAGAATTATAAACTGATTTGTTTTAGAATTTAAAAACTGTTTTTTTTTTGTTGCATAAACTGATTTATTATGAGTTTTTAAAATTGATTTTTAAAGAGTTTTAAAAACAGAATTTTTAAAAAAAAGAAAGTAAAACAGATTTAAAAAGATTTTAAAAACTGTTTTTTTTAAAAGAAACTGAAAACTGGATTTTTAAATAATGTAAAAACAGATTTTATAAAAGGAAAAAAAACTGATTTGTTAGAACTTTAAAACTGAATTTTTAAAAGAATTTTAAAACTGTTTTTTTTAAGAAGAAACTAAAACTGCATTTTATAAAGATAAAAACTGCATTTTTTTTATAAAAATAAAAACTGCATTTTTAAAAAAAGATAAAAACTGCATTTGAAAAAGGATTTAAAAACTGCATTTTTTATAAACATAAAAACTGCATTTGAAAAAGATAAAAACTGCATTTTTAAAAAAAAGATAAAAACTGCATTTTTATAAAAGAGAAAAAAACTGATTTTATTTTGAACTTTAAAATAGGAAAAAGGTTTAATCTTTTAGTAGAAAAAGATTTGAACTTGCAAAAATAAAAAAATCATATTTTTATATGTTGAAAATCGAAGTAAAAATCATATTTTTATATGTTGAAAGTCGAAGTAAAAATCATATTTTTATATGATGAAAGTCGAAGTAAAAATCATATTTTTATATGTTGAAAGTCGAAAAAAAATCATATTTTTATATGTTGAAAGTCGAAGTAAAAATCATATTTTTATATATTGAATAGCGAAGTCAAAATTCGATTTTTATATATTGAATAGCATAGTAAAAATTCTATTTTTACATATGTAGAGAATACGGGCGAAAGCGACAAAAGGCGAAGATTTCTATAAGTGAAGTGTCGTGCAGTTGGATAGCTATTGGTGAGATTTCTGATTTTAAAATTATATATATATGTGTGAAAATGAAGGTGAATTGCTATATATAAATATATATATATATATATACGCCCCCTCGTCCACAAACCATGGACGATATTTATTGGTTGAAATTGTTGTGAAATTTTGATTGATAGCAAATGGTTGTTTGGGATTGTTTGTGATTGATATTGGTTGATTGTGGTTGAAAAATACGCATTGGTGGTTGTGAAATATTTGGTTGAAACCACATAGGATTAGTTTGTGGAAATGAAATAAATATATACATGCCGCCTGCGTGCGAACTAGATGCATGAACCCCATTGTCAAAAACCGCGAGGTTTTAAGGTAGAGCGAGGAGCCGTACTAGGGACGACGCCGGTGTAACTACTCTGCCGTTATGCTGCCGAAATTTTGAATAATATTTGTGTGTTTGAATTATTTTCATATGCTTAAACTATATTTATTCATTGTATAGAAAACATTCATGTGTTGAATTGATATTCATTCGTTGTTTAGAAATTCATGTGTTGAATGGTATTCATATTTTGAAATAAATTGTTCGATAATAAAAATCACATTTTCATATATATATAAAAACTATTGAAAACATTCATGTGTTGAATTAATATTCATTCGTTGTTTAGAAATTCATGTGTTGAATGGTATTCATATTTTGAAATAAATTGTTCGATAATAAAAATCACATTTTCATATATATATAAAAACTATTGAAAACATTCATGTGTTGAATTGATATTCATTCGTTGTTTAGAAATTCATGTGTTGAATGGTATTCATATTTTGAAATAAATTGTTCGATAATAAAAATCACATTTTCATATATATATAAAAACTATTGAAAACATTCATGTGTTGAATTGATATTCATTCATTGTTTAGAAATTCATGTGTTGAATGGTATTCATATTTTGAAATAAATTGTTCGATAATAAAAATCACATTTTTATCTATATATAAAAACTATTGAAAACATTCATGTGTTGAATTGATATTCATTCGTTGTTTAGAAATTCATGTGTTGAATGGTATTCATATTTTGAAATAAATTGTTTTATGATAAAAATCCCATTTTTATCACCAACTTGAACTATATAGAAAAATAGTGTTTTGAAATGAATTGTTTTACAATAAAAATCACATTTTTATTGTATGCATAAATCGTTGAAATGTGAAGTGTTAAAAATAGCCACTTGTTCAAAATAAACATATATGAGTTGAAATATTCATTAATTAGCTAATGAAATGATTTGCACCTATTTATGTAACATTAGAATGAATGGAGTTTTTAAACCAAATAGAAATCAAATATGAAGTCGAATAGAAATTGATAAATGATAAGAACTGTATATATATGTACATGCAATATTCATTGAATAGGTTATAGCAAAGGGGCTAGAGAAGAGGAATAAAATTTTGTGCCCGACAAATAGGTACACATTTACTGATTTGTTTGGGTGATGATTTTGAGCCTGTTGGCTAGCCGCTTGGCTTTTTCTTTTTCTTTTTGAGATTAGAAGGACCGGGAACGCTATTTGCGATTTCCCGATGCTCCCGGTGCAGGGGAGGTTATGGCGAAATTTTTCCAAAATTTAAGGCGTTAGAAAAATATTTGAAGTTAAAACGATATGGAAATCACTGAATGAACTATATTTATATAAATATATAAATAAAATTAAAACGAAACAAAGCCGTGCAGTTCGTGTTTTGAAACCGTGTTTTCAAACAACTAGTACGGGAAATCCGACCATTGGATTTTCCCGAAACCTCAACCGTCGGGTTCGCCTTGGAATAATGTTTCCAACGGCACCAACCTTGTAAAAATCCAACGGTTGGATTGTGTGGAATGTTTAATTCAAATGTGAAGAAAAACAGCGCCAGTAACGATTATATTTATATATAAATATAAATATAATTTTATTTAATCGAATAACGACGCTGGAGTTCGTATTTTGAAATCGAAATTTCAAACGATTGTACCAGGAGATCCGACCGTCGGATTTTCCCGAAACTGGAACCGTTGGATTCGTTTTGAAAAGACCTTTCTAATGATGTAAATTTTGTGAAGATCCAACGGTTAGATTTTCAGATATGTGTAAATCAAATCTGAAGAAAAACAGCGCCACGGCCGCTTTATGGCCCGAAGCGTCGTTTTGAATAAATTAGCTATTTTAAAATAAATAAAAATAGCGATAAATAGTTATAAAATATCATAAGCGATATGGAATGGAAATAAACTGAATTTGCTCGATTTATGTTGTATTTGATGGTTGAATGTGTTTGGTGTGAAAACTATATTAAAGAACACAATTGGTGTTGTCGAATAATTTAACCATTGAAATAAATCGATTTGAAATTCTAAATATACGTGAATTATTTGAAAAGGCCGAGTTAATTCTCATTTCGAATAATCGACCGACGATTGAAATTCGAAGATGAAGACGATGGTCGAAGACCGGAGATCTTCACCTCGTTTGGATGGTAACCGAGGTCCTGATTGGGAGGCATCCCGAAATATGGATAATGAGTGGTGATCGTTCAGACGTACGTGTTGATCGAAGGGTTTGCGAGGTATTGAGTGCCTCCGGTTTCGTTCAGACCCAGAACGGACTTGTAAATGGACTGTGTGTCTGACATAGGATTTATTCTGTGTGGCATGCTAAGATGCAGTGATCAGGGCTTCTGTTGAAAAGCAAAGTCTTGTGGTGATGATCAAAGCACCGCCTGTGTGGCGTAGCTTTGTGTATAACGTGAATTCGCGAGCCTCACACCCCGGTATGAACCTAAAACGGGAGAACGGACCTCAGGGAGGGCCTACGTTTCCTCCTAGCTAAAAGTGGCGTCAGTGGTTTTACACGCCCTGACGAGTTTGACTTATGTGGTTGTTGCTGTTGCGAGGCGCCTCGGTTAGATTGGACGATCCGGGTCCGATGGAGTCACTTGTTGGCTCGCTTACGCCCCAAAGGGCGGCGAAACGTAGTGCTCAGGCATTTTAATCCACTCCGTGTGGACCAGCCCTGTCGCTCCTAGGGTCACTCGAGCTCTGATCCTGAGACTCGGGCTAGGCAGTCTCGAATTCGGTAAGGACTATCTTTTGCCTTGGTTCATAACGGAAATGCAATTTCCAAATACGTGACTGTGCGGTTTTGATTGTATACCTATATATGGCGACATAGTGGTATGGGGCATTAATGCCGCCTATGATTGATAGTTATGATTTGAAATTGTTTTCAAAACATATAAACACTAGCAATAATATCAAATGCCTTTGTTTTATTCGTATCAAGCATATCTTGGCCGTTATAAGGTAAAAACTCTATCCTCCGGTTTGCGTTGCATTGTGTGATGGGAACTGAGTCTTATAACGGCTTCATTTTTATAAAAAGCATAGCGATGTTTAAAAGAAAGATTTGTTTTAAAGCACTGGCAATCCAATGGAGTAAACCCGTTCCACGAAAGTGGCGTGGTCCTGTGATTAGCCATATTATATATGTGTTGAGTAGATTTCTCATACCAGTCCCATGACTGACTCGTAGTTTGTTTCACTCTCAAACTCGGGTGCCCCTTTTTCTACACGGGCAGCCTTGTATTCAGGTTTAGCTGGTTCTTTCTGGATAGCTGGAGCTGAAGATGGATTCTATCATTTATTTCTTTTTATGCTGTTCAGCTCCTATTGTACATATTTTGTTTATTTCCGCTGTAGACATTTATGTATAGCTGAACTGTATTTGTACTAAGTAAGATCCTGTATACTGTGTAACTCTGATGATTACTTTTATCCAGTATATTTTGTTGTTCATTCTGGTGTATTTATTTAATTCTGTTCTGCTATTATCTGTTTCTGTGTTATATTCCAAAGATAACCTTGTTTCCGTGAGAACGGGAAATCGGGTCGTCTCACCTAGGAGTCTATTTTAATCCATATGACGCTTTCTTCAGCTTATATACATGATTTGGTAATGTTTCATCTTCAAATAGGGGTGGTTGCTCTGCATATACGTCTTCCTTGGCAAATCCATTTAGAAACTCACTTTTGACATCCATTTGACATAATTTGAAATTATTATAGTCTGCAAAAGCTAGTAAAATTCTAATTGCCTCTAGTCTTGTTACGGGGGCAAAAGTTTCATCGTAATGTATTCCTTCTTCTTGAGTATAACCTCGTGCTACTAGTCGTGCCTTATTTCTTACTACCTCACCATGTTCATTCATTTTATTTTTATAGACCCATTTGGTTCCTATTATTGTTTTATCCTCTGGTCTAGGAACAAGTTCCCATACTTCATTCCTAGTAAACCGATTTAGTTCTTCTTGCATTGCAAGTATCCATAAATCATCGGAAGAAGCTTCCTTTGGATTTTTGGGTTCAATAGTTGATATAAATGCAGTATTGCTCATATTATTTAATTAATAACAGGTTCTAACAACAGATTCAATATCTCCTAAGATATTTTCTACGGGATGGTCTCTAAGTAATCTAATTCATTTATTTGGTTGATTATCTTCATAATTTATTTCACTAATTTCATTTTCACAATCATCTTCATTGTTTTGAGTTATACTTTTATAGTTTTCGTCGAAAGATACGTTTAATATTTCTTCTATAGTGTTAGTTCGAGTATTGAAAACTCTATAAGCCTTGCTTCTTTCTGAATAACCAATAAATATTCCTTTATCAGATTTTGAATCAAACTTATCTAAATTATTTTTTGTATTTAGTATAAAACATTTACTTCCAAATATTTTAAAATGTTATACTTTTGGTTTCTTGTTATACAAAAGTTCATATGGTGTTTTATGAGTTAAAGGTCTAATTGAAATTCTATTAATAATATAGCACGCTGTTGCAACTGCCACAACCCAAAAATTCCTTGGTAAATTACTATCGGATAATGTAGTTCTTGCACATTCTTATATCATTCTATTTTTACGTTCAGCTACTCCATTTTGTTGAGGAGTTCTTGGGATTGAAAATTTGTGAGTTATTCCCTTTTTATTACAACTTTTCAAAATTCTCATTTTTGAATTCTCCGCTATGATCACTACGTGTCATTTTAGTTTTTAGTGACAATAAATTTTGAATCCTTTTAGAAAAAGTTTTAAACTGATCGAAAGCATCACTTTTATTTTTAAGAAACAAAGTCTAAGTAAATCTAGAAAAATCGTCAACTATTACATACACATATATGTTATGATTTATTGATTGAACTTAGGATGGACCAAATAAATCCATATGTATTAACTCTAATGGTTTTGAAGTAGTAATTTCTTCTTTTGATTTAATTGAACTCTTCTTTAATTTTCCGAATTAACAAGTGTCGCATAAGTTATTAACTTTAAATTTCATTTTGGGTAATCCTCTAACTGAATCTAATTTAGAAATCCTAGAGATGTGTTTGAAATTTGTATGACCGAATCTCTTATGCCAGATCCAGGGATCTTTGTATTGGCCATAAGACATAAATTATCGTTGGAGATTTTCATACTTAATATATAGATGTTTTTCTTTCTATCTCCTTCGAATATAACTTTTGAATTCCTATCTTCTATGAAACATTTATTCATTTCAAAATTTATTTTATAACCTTTATCGCAAAGTTGACTTATACTTAGCAAGCTGTGTTTTAAATTCCTAAATAATAAAACATCAGAAATAGTAGGAGTTTCAGAATTACCGACACTGCCGATTCCAATGATGCATCCTTTAGAATTATCTCTAAAGTTCACCATTCCACCATTTTCATACTTCAGATTATTGAATAGTTCTGGATTTCCAGTCATATGCCTCGAATAGCCACTATCCAGTATCCATTTTTCCTTTTTCTTTTCCAATAATTGCTTTCTAGAATTTTGTAACGACCCGGTTTTTGTCGATTTTGGTTATTGCCATAAACTCAATGATGACTAACCAAACATCAAAAAATACCGGAAAGTTAATAGAAGAAATTAGAGGGTGAGAACAGATAAGATAGAAACTTAGAATAGAAGAAGAAGATACAATATCAGAGTCACATGAATCTCACAGCGGAACGAACAACATATAATAGTTAATATATCCTTGAAATAAATCAGTATATGTATACAGTAACATTTTCAGAGTACAACACTTACAACACAGCGGAAATAACTATAGCTATATAATCATGAAGCCTCATGCTCCAAGCTCTCCAAGTATATCTGTAAAATCATGACTACTTCACTACCCGTACAAAATTGGGCACACAAGAGTTTAGGGAAAACAAAACAAAATAAACTCTGGGTCAGTCATGGAACCGGTATGAGTAAAACAGTTTAAAACAGTTTGAGCCATTAAAAGATATCTCATAAAACCACGCCGTATAACGGAACGGGTTTTTCCCTTATGAGAATCCAAAATAATCTTTATATCAAAACTCATTGATATTATAATAGTGTCTATCAACCACAATATAATAATCATCTAGCAGAAACGCTTTCATCTCACGTTCTACATATATAGTAGACAATCAAAACCGCAAGCTGACAAGATATGGAACCACCTTTCGCTAATGTACCTCTAGAGAGGAATACACTGGTTTCAACAAGAACATCTTGCAACCCGGCCACGCATGACCGACCACTCATTTCGCTTGAGTGTATCGGATGTATATCACCAACGGTTGGGATCATCAACCGTTTCCCGAATGGGACAGCATCGACAATAGATTTTTAGAAATAAATGAAATTCTAGATCAGGTGATTATACACCCTAATAGGTGCAACCTATACATAGCCATGCTGCCTGCCCAATTTTTGTCATTTCCCGGTTGTAAGGCTAGAGGCCACGCCTATCCCTGACATATCACACGTTTATTCACTTTGAATGTCACATTGTCATACCCGCCAAATCACAAATTGATTTCCCCAAAAATACCATGGGTATACAGCTAAGAGAAACGAATTCCTCCACCACCAAACGTAAATACGTTTGAAGAGATCAACTTACGCGATCTATTAAATATACTCTGTCAGACATTCGTCCATACTAGTTGTCCTGGGACTGGACAAACCGAAGGCACTATTCAGTACATCCATCTTAGGCAATTGTTATCTAAGATTTATAAAATAGCCCTTGCACTTTACTCCATCTTCAATTATCTTTGGCATATATGATTCGCAACGCTTGTGCCAATACGGAGTGGTTCTTCGGATAATAATCCAAACAGTCTCTCCATATTAACAACGTTAAAATGGTCGAAAACTTCGATAGTCGGTGAGTTAACTATCAAAGAAAAACACATGTGCAAACAACGATATTATTTCCAGATAGAAATTATATCGATCCATCATCATTTAACATTTATCTCTTTAGTTCATCAATTTACTTATCTCCAGTTTCCATATATTCTAAATTCTTATTTTCTATTATCATAAAACATTTCTGTTTCTTATTTGGAAAACATTTCCAAAACTCCTTCACTATCAAACCTTACCATTCCTTAGTTAAGAAGGAAGTCAATCAAGTTGGGGTATAATTACCTCTCAGACCTTAACTGAACAACGTTTAACTTCGAAATAGTCAAAGTTTATCTTTTAAATCTTTAACAACTTCCTTACAAAACTCTCGGATTCTATTTACAAATCCACTTCTTTATTGAAAACATTGGTTATAACGATAACGTTATAATCCCTACTTTCGAAATATCTAACTTCAATTACAACTTTTATTCTTTAATGTGAATAAATAAATAAACACCTAATTTATAAATAAATAAATCTTGGTTTAAAAACCGGAAAGTATAACTACTTTCCCGAATTCGACGATTTACTCTCTTCGAATAACTAATATTCGATTAACTCACTTCAAAAAACTAATATTTAATTACTCTTTCTTTCGAATAAACGATATTCGATAATCTCTCTTTTCGAATACTATATTCGATTACTCCTTTTCGAATAACTAAATTCAATTAACTCCTTTCGAATAACTAAATTCGATTAACTCCTTTCGATTTAAAATAATCGATAACTCCTATCGATTAACTAGATTCGATAACTTCTTTTTGCTCGATTCGAATAACTAATATTCGATAACTCCTTTTAACTCGATTCGAATAACTAATATTCGATAACTCCTTTTAACTCGATTCGAATAACTAATATTTGATAACTCCTAATTCGACTAACTCTAATCGATTTATTCTAATTCGATTAACTCTATTTAATTACTCTATTGGTTAACTCTAACTCTAACTGGTTAACTCTAACTGATCAACTCTAACTGATTAACTCTAACTGGTTAACTCTAATTGATCAACTCTAACTGGTCAACTCTAACTGGTTAACTCTAACTGATCAACTCTAACTGGTCGACCCTAATTGATTAACTCTAACTAGTTAACTCTAACTGGTCAACTCTAACTGGTCGACCCTAATTGATTAACTCTAACTGGTTAACTCTAACTGATTAACTCTAACTGATCAACTCTAACTGGTCAACTCTAACTGATCAACTCTAACTGGTCGACCCTAATTGATTAACTCTAACTGGTTAACTCTAACTGATCAACTCTAACTGGTCGACCCTAATTGATTTACTCTATTCGATTAACTCTAATCGAATAACTAATATTCGATTAACTCATTTCGATTAACTCTTTTGATTTATTCCTTTGAATTATCTCCTTTGATTAATTCCTTTTGAATTATCTCCTTTGATTAATTCCTTGGATTATCTCCTTTGAATCATTTCCTTTTCTATTTGTTTACTTAACCAATAAATATTTCCTTTTCAATTCTATCTATTTAACCAATAAATATTTCTTTTACCTTTTCTATTTATTAACAAATAAATATTTCCTTTTCATCTTTCTATTTATTTAACAAATAAATATCTCATTTATAACATTCTATTTATTTCCTATAAATAAATATTTCCATTTAATTTATTTGTAAATGTTTTACAAATATTTCCTTTTAAACTCTATTTGTAAATGTTTTACAAATATTTCTCTTTCTATTTGTTTTGCAAATATTTTCCTTTATATTTGTTTTACAAATATATTTCCTTTATATTTGTTTTACAAATATATTCTTTTTAACTCTTTTAACTCTTTTGATTTAACCCCTTTGATTTTATAATTATTTCCTTATAAAAAATCCTTTTTCCTTTTTATATATAAAATCCATTGATTTTGTATAAATAATTTATTTTCAAAATATACTTGAAAATCCCCTTTTTACATCCCACTATTCCTTATGGTATTTAACGTACCATATAACAATGATCAATATCATTCAAACCATATTAAATCATCAATAGATTTCATATCACATCATATAACACAATATATGGAACAAAACAGTATTTTATATATTGAGGAACCCAGTTGGGTCCCTCCAACCTGTTTCCCAGCATCACATATGTTAAACAATATAATTAACATCGATTTCATTTAAATATGAAATATTCTGCTGAACAGAATCAATATTTGATTAACGATTTATATATATATCGTTATCTATAATTTCAATTAATACACAAAAAATTCAACCAAACGGTTAACACACAACAATCAGTCATCATTTATCAGTTCTAAATATACGTTATAAAAATAGAAATGTTCAGATTTGGTGAGTTTTACTCACCTTGGACGATCATCGTTAATAACGATAACCATCGCTTGATTCAGACGGACAATTTAATTCGCTATAAGTTGTAACGGGCTGCACTTCACTCCCAGTCCGTTCCACTGTGTAGCCACCGTCCATACGATCCCAACGGATCTGACCGTTCGTGATTCTGATATTGTATGAATGAATTATTATATTAAGAAGTAAATACGTGATTTAAATTTAACTAAAGCTTATTAAATAAATTGAGCCTTACCACACTTGTTTAAAACCCGCCCATTCAAACTTAAAACTCGAGCGTATGATCCCCTATTACTAATTAGAAAGGAATTCCACTGCTCTATTCTCTCATGTGTATTCACGTACCAATCCTTCCTTTATTTAATTTTTTTGATGATTGGGCTTACTAACTACTATTACTTTCCGGCCCATTACCAATACAAAACCCACCACCCGCAAGCCTTTCTTCTCCAAACAGAACCCACTTTCCTCATCTTCTACTGGTAGCCGATACAATGGCTTCACTGAACCATTTAGCTCCCTCTCCTCCTCTAATCTTTCACGGATTCAAGATCGAATGCCACCAAACTTCTTCACTTCAAAATCTCCATTGCCCTGTCACCCAAACAAGCAGCTCGACCTCCCCCACTGATTTCCGTCGATTGCTCCCTACCACGAATTACACAACAACGCATGACACCCTTTTATTTTATAAAAGTCCCCAAAATTCCTAAAAGCTGTTAAACTCCTCCACGATTCCAAATATACCAATTAAAACTCGAACCGATGATCTAATGGCTAGCTTACGTTAGCTTCAGACCAATGACATAAACTGATGTCGAGCTCCCCAAAACTACTACTGCATTGAAGAGCTTCACTTGGTGAATCCATAAATGTACATAAAATGATTTATAGGATTTTATTTGGTTTGCTTTGGATTTTAGAAGAGGATTTTTACTGTTGGAATTTTATTTCAGTGGCGGCATGAGTTTTTGATCAGAGAATGAAGTTGTTTAGGGTTTAGAAATTTTAAGGGTATTATATTGGTAGGTTTTAATATTTTTATATTTGATTATTTAATTTATTTTTAAGCAAACGCTATTTACATTTATCCTTAAAAATTCCCTTGTTCACACACGATACCCAAAAATCACGAAAATTGACATGCAGCTACAGTTCGACCTTACGGTCCCAGCGAAACTGGGTTCGTCGAATTCCGACTCCGTTTGCTCACACGGCGTATTTTTAACCATCAAAATATCAACTGGTTTTTCACTTTAAAAATCGGTACAGCCACATACTGACTTCAAAAATCACCGAAATTGAAATCTAACAATAATTTAACATTGCGGATCCAACAAAATTAGTTTCATCGAATTCTGAGGTCGTTTGCAAAAGTGGCTATTTTTAAAGCTCTAAATAACCCTTTTAAATATATAAATATATTTAAAAACAATTAAATTTAATATTTATAAATAAATATTATCGTATATATTCACAACAGAATATCATACAGCTCCACTATGATTTATAACTCGATATTTCAAGGTTCTCAGTTATATCGATATTCGATTTATATTTAAATCCTTTTTAAAATATAAATAAATCGATATAAATTATAAAGGAATTCCACAGCGACTTTTCTGAAATTTGATTTGGAATTAAATCAAAATCTACCCGACGAAATCCATATATTTCTCTTCCATTAGAAAAATATACTTCACCTGCTCTGAACGTTTCTTGTTTCACAGAAATCCGGCTTAAAACGAATCTTGTACCTTCAGTTGAAGTTCAAATCGCCAAATAACGAACTGCCGCGCCATTTCAAACTCGATTTTAATTATAACATAATTATACGTTCAAACTTCGTTCAAATAATATATTCGTTATTATAATTCAACTCTAAACTGAATTATTTACTTTGAATTGTCCAGTTCACACAATATTGTGAATTCCACTAATTCTGATTATTTCTGAATTAAATATTTTATTTAATTATTATTTTAATTAAATATTCAATATTATTTAATTAAACAAATCTTTAAATTACCCAACCATTATTTTAAATAATTAAATTAATTAATTATTCGACCGAAAAATACGGGTCATTACATTCTTCCCCACTTAAAATAATTTCGTCCTCGAAATTGCTAAGGTAGAAATCAAACCCTATTAACTGGTTAGAGCTTATTTGTTCACTTCTTAACTTCAATCTCAACTGAACCAATTAAATTTGTATTAAAATATTAATTAATCCTTATCAACGAAAATTATCAAAAATCCTGAAAATTTTCTAACACTTTAACTTTTCGAAAAATTTCACCAACACCTCGTTTGTACTGATCAATAACTCAAACTCCAACTCGCTTCTCTGGGCCATCTCCAACCCAAAAGAAAATCAAACAACCAAGCGGCTTGCTAATTCGGCTCATAAATCTCATATCCATATAAAATATAAACTGGTACCTTTTTGTCGGGCATATCGTCATATCCATATAAAATCAAACAGCCAAGCCCATTTTGCAAGTAAAAAGCCCAGGCAAGCAAAATCTGTTGCATTCACTACCTTTATTTCTTCTTTGCAGGTGAAACCAAACCGTGATCAACCCATTTCGATCATCCAAAACTTCATCCTAAATCACAGTCTTGGCAAATAATTTCATGAATAACTTGAAATAATCCGATCCCCTCTCCTTACCATCCTTTCTTCTCCTTCCCTTATCACTTGCCGTTCTCCCTCATCGTACATGTGCACACCGTACACGTACACCGTCACTCTCGCGACGATCTCGCCTCCAAACCCATCACCGTAATGCCATCTCGCCCCTTAAATCCATTTCCGAGCTCAAAAATCATGTTTCCTCAATCAAACAAAATATGAAGTTTTAACCCCTATTTCATCAATACTGTCTTCCTATGAAAACATCTCGTCTCACCTGTACGAGCCACCAGTCGCCTCCAGGTTCCGGTCAGAGGTCGACGACGACCCATGGATCCTTCCCCCTCCGTGCGATCAACTCAACCATCACCTCAACGCAGTTCAGCCATGAACACGGCTAATATAAACACAGTAAATTCAAATTTCGACCTCCTTTACTCAAATTAAACTATAAAAAATTAAATTAGCATTTTTCCCTAGGTCTTCGTTCTTTCCATCTTCCTTCAGACGCAGTGCCATTATCCACGACCTCCACCCTTGCCGTGATTTGGTTAAAGTTTACTTTCCGATTAATACAGAAATTCTCACACCTTAAGTAACTAAAAATCATATTTTTATTATCAAAATTTAGGATTTTATAATAAGAATCTACTTTTATACCTGAATTTGAATGTAATGATATTTGAAAATTTGGGATTTCTAACTTCCTTACTGAAATTTGATGAATTCTGATGATGTATATTATCGTTCGGACTGAACAAATTTTATTGTATACCCGAGGCATAAACATACACATTTTATGTTGGACTCAATCATAATAAACAACTAGAGTTTTAGGTGTTGATTTTTAGATTAACAGGAGGGTGTTTTTAGGCCTATCTTTTAAACATTTATTTCTTACAGTAATGACTTCCAGGTTAACCCTCAAGACATTTAATTCTGATGGGTGATAACACCATTAATTATAAATATCTATGTATGTATACTTGAATCATAACAGATATAGATCATAAATTTCGAATAGTAAGAAAGGGGGTCTACTCTATTCCTGGGCTACTGCTTTTACTTATGTTTTGCAGTATTAACAGAGGTTTTGTTTTTCAACATATGATCAGTATTAGGTGATTAATTACATTCAAATATTATGTATATACATAGGTAAGTTGGAACAGAATAAACAATTAATCATGACATATGCTGAAAAGGGGAATAGGAAATGTTCACTCATCTATTATTATTGTTGTTATTATTTGTCCATTGTTTTGCTTTCCTCTCTCAGGTTTGTGCTTAGTGCTTTTGTATTTGTTTCCAGGTTCATATATATATATATATATATTCCTTTCAGTCTTTGGTTTAAATCTTTTGACACAGCTAATACATGGTCACTACTATTATTCTCAATATTAACAGAGGGTTAATTTCAACATATGTTCATGATAATTAATATTCAGATGTCATGTATACCAATATGTGAATTAAAACAAAATAGATAAACAATTATAGCACATCTTGTAAAGAGGGATAGAAAAAGGTTTACTCACTTTCATATTACTGTGTTTGAATTTCGTCTCTCTGGTTGTTTAAAACCATCCAAATCTATCTATCAATATGCAAGGACTGAACCCACTCTTGAATCAAGGATGTTGGGTATATATATTTCATCAAATATCAGTTTGGATCCTACTAGAATTAAATGTAAACAGCAAAATAGCTTCGGATGTTGGCTCACTTTGTATTTTGTTCCAGTTTCCAGGATTGCTCCCCCTATTTTTGTCATTCCATTTCCAGTTCTTACGCTGTAAGTCTTTTAAATCCCAAGTACTTGTATATAATGTTTTCCTTTTCTCTTCCAGACTTGATTCCAGTCGAGTTTGAATTCACCAAATCTTGGCCATTTTTTTACAGCTTTGTACCCAGTTTTTGTTTAAAGTTTTCTTTCTTTGTTTCTCTATTTTATATTTGATTTCTAGTAAATTAATGCGTGTTTGTGTATGGGTTTCCATATGTATTTATAGGTGAAAAGTGTAGCTTAGGCGGGTAGGCTTTTGGTATGCAGTAATATTTAAGAGGTGATATTGATGTTTGATTTCACAATTCTATCCTTGTCTACAACTTTGCCTCTAAGCAAAGTTAAGATGTCATTTTCTTGCGCCGAATTCCACATGTGCCTGTACCTCATATATGTTAACAATATAAGCTTAGCACCTAAGCAAAAAAAACTTATCAATGACATTGATTTTTCCTTTCACTTCCTATCTAGGCTGAGCTCCAACCCTCTATTGCATATGACCATATCTGCTTGATCTCATGTCTTTTCGGTTGTGCTTGACACTACAAAGAAGTGTACATGTTTTTACACAAGGTTAAGATTTGCCTTATCTATAGGATATAACTTATGCAGGCCTACTCTCTTTTGAGTGGTTTGCTTCCATCTTTTCCAATGCTAAATGTCTAGGTTGTGCAAGTCCTATGATCTCATATTAGTACACTTACAAGCTATATTTCCTTTCATTTTTAATGCTTGCTATTACAGGGTTCCATGTGTCTCTTTACTACCTAAGTTATATATGTCCATTCATGTGTTCTTACTGGCTATTGTCCCTTCAAACTTCAATATCATATATTAAATTTTGCATATACTATTATATTTAGCCCATCTTATCTATGCTAGGCTTTATTTGTTAACTTTGATTTGCTAATTATTCGTTTACTTAGAATTAAGCTTGTTGCCCCTTTCATTTTTATTACTAACTGTATGCATACATTTCAATGCATATATAATGTTTATGGTTTTAAATCCATAATTGTATATAGCATAAATAAAGTAGTTGAATTCTAAGTTTTCCTTTTTCTTATGTTAACTTGTTTACATATATATATATATATATATACTTATATATTAATTTAAACCATAATATTAGAGTTCGCTTGTCTCTTTTATAATTTGATTCTTCCTTTGACTGATCCACTCTCTTGAAGAAAGAAAATAGACTCCGAAATAACACTATTACAAGAAAAGTTATTTAAGAAATACTTAGTTCTTCTTATATATTCATTCTTTGTATTATGAATAAAAAGAGTTGGATTTTATCTTGTTTATCTTACATATGAAATAAATCCAAGTTTACTTGCTCACATATACATATACAGATGAATGCAATAGACATAAATACACCCTTAGAGAATTATATAATAATAGTTTGTCCTGAATTATCTATAATATTCAAATCCAAATTTACCTATTTAAATTCAATTACCGATATAATCTATAAATTGTAGATTATAAAATTAGTCCAAAAACTGGGTCATTACACAAAATCTTTCCAAATCATTTATTATGATTTTACACAATTTGTCCATATTTTTAATAATTTTATTAAGGCCTTTACAGTCGGTTTCCAATAACGGCTACCGAACTGCATCCATAACGACCTTTTCTGAAATTGATTTGGACATAATTCCAAATCTAACCATTCAAATTTAAATATATTATATTCATTGGAAAGTTCTTTTCGATAGGAACCCAACGGTTCCAATTTTAGGAGAATCCGATGGTCGGATCTCCCGTTACATCAACTTGAAGTTAATGGTCGAAATTCGCGAACGGTTGTTGCGCGATGCGTTCTATTCAATCCATTAAATATATATAATATATATCGTTGATTTCCATTTAAAACGTGTTTTATAAATCGTTTATAAATTCATTTTTAAAACGATTCCAACTTCCATTTCGATTTTAAATCAAAATTGAATATTCCATTACATGACAATTCTATACAGTGCATATATATGTTAAAAATAATATTTTTAACAATCCAATAATTATTCCATTTCACGACCATTTTATATATCTCATATATAAGCTAAAAATAATATTTTTAGCGAACAAATATTCATTTCATTACATGACCATTTTATATATCGCATATATAAGCTAAATATAATATTTTTAGCGAACAAATATTTATTTCATTACATGACCATTTTATATATCGCATATATAAGCTAAAAATAATATTTTTAGAGAATAAATATTTATTTCATTACATTGCCATTTTATATATCGCATATATAAGCTAAAAATAATATTTTTTAGCGAACAAATATTTATTCCATATCATAACCATTTTATATATCGTATATATAAATTTATACAACGCTTATATATAATTTATACAATGCTTATAAGTATAATTTCATACAACGCTTATATATTATTTATACAGTGCTTATATATTTTAAACAACGCATATATATTTTTCACATCGAATATATATTTTATTCACATCGCATATATATATTTCATAAAACGCATATATATATATATATTATTCTCATCGCATATATATATATATATATATATATGTATGTATATTATTCACATCTCGTATATATATATATATATATATATTATTCTCATCGCATATATATATTTTATTCACATCCCATGTATATATATACATATATATATTATTTTCCATTCCACATCACATATTATTTTTTTTCCATTTCACATCACAACACCATACAGTCAATTAAATCGTCCATGGTCTGTGGATGAGGGAGATGAGCTAACAGGCACCATATACAATTTATAGTGATTAAAACTGATAAAATTCAATACTGGCAGTTCTATATATGCAGTTATAAAATAAATAACTGTACAAGAATTTTTGTGAGAAGTTCTCACATTCGGTTCCACTCCGTCAGTCTTTAAATGATGATTTTATACTATTCGGGTTTAAATATACCCCAAATTCTAATTTGCTCTGTTTTCATCCTAGTTAGTTCCATGTTGCAGAGTTCTTCGACATGGTCCAATGCTTCTGAAATTGTTGAATTTCGACCTCGTATGACAAAGTTATGGATTTCTAAATGTTAATTACTAAAATTAATAATTAAATGATTATTAAATTCACCAATACTTTCCTAAACCATCTTCCTCGTTTGATGCTTCCAGTTGCAGAGAAATCCATCGGTAGAATTAGGGTTTAAAACCGCACCTCCGACAAGGCGCCAGAGTTCGATCAGTCCCTCCCACGACGATGCCCTCCGCATACGCCACCACCTCCGTGAACCTCCTGCATTCTGGTCCCCCCTGACGTCAGAAACCCAGTTCGAACGCGAGAGTTTTGAGAGCTCGGATCTCGAAACTTGCAACGCCAAATAAAATCATACCTGTTGGATTTATTGGTCTCATGTAGATCTACATTTTTTTTCTTTGAAACTTTCGAATTATATTTAGTGGATTGTGAGATCGGTGAGGGGGAAAGTTTGAAGAATCCGCTCGTTCGTTGAAGAAGAAGGCGCAAATTTTCCCTGAACAATGAAATAAGGGTTTGGGCAATTCTATTTATACCATTTTTAATATATTTATTAATATTTAATTCCAACTTAACCTGTTTACCATTCCGAACTCCAAATCAAACCCAATGACTGTTGCCTTTAGCAAAATACCCCCATTCTAGACACAATGGGATATGTTTCGTAAGCCAGTTCAACTGTTTCGATCAGTTTTCGTCAAAATTAAAATATAAATCAATATATATTGAATTTGAACGAACATTTTAATTTGCCGGGGCCACATACTGACCCCAAAAATTACAGAAAAATAAATCTAGCTATGATTTGACGATACGGTCCTAACAAAACTAATTTCATCGAATTTGGAGACCATTTGGAAAATGGCCTTTTTCTGGTCGATTAAATTTAAACTAAATTGACAAAACACGTTTAAATTCACCACGCTCACATATTAATTCCAAAAATTATGAAATTTAAAATCTAGCAATAATTTGACATTTCAGATCCAACAAAAGTGGTTTCATCGAAAACGGAGGTCATTGCGAAATGGCTATTTTTAAGGGTTATATATTATATTAAAATATATATAAATTCAATAGCGACTATTTTAGATTTTAAACTGGACATAATTTTCAACTTATAAAGTGAAATCTCAGTTTCTTACATTCGTTAGAAAGATATAATTAAACAGATTCAAATATTTCTGGTTTTTCTGAAATCCGATTTATATTGAATTCTGTATATTCATTTGAAATTTAAAATCGAATTTTCAAAATACCACGCCATTTCAGGCTCGTTTTATAATTAAAATAAATTTATACTTTCTAAGTTCGATTTAAATAAAATTTAAGTCGTTATTATTAAAATAAATCATTTTAAATATTCAAAATCCATTAAAATAGCCAAAATAAATTTTTTAAATTGGTTCGGAAATCCCAGATTGTTACAATCCCCCCACTTAAAATCTTTTCGTCCTCAAAAAGGAACGGAGCTGAAGTTGTTTAATCAACCAACTCAACTTTCATTCTTCAACTTTTCAGTTTCTAAGAATTTTCATATTTCTCAAAAATTTGGCTAACGCACTAAATTTTTGAAAAATTTCGCTATAACCTCCTTTGTACAGCCCTATCGTTAAAACTACAACTTGCCTCACAAGTCCCTCATAAATCAAAAAGAAAAAGAATAGGCCAAGCGGCTCGCCAATCGGCTCATAAAACCATCAAAACCCAAGAAGTACAATAAATATGTACCTATTTGTCAGCCATACAATTTTTTTCCTCTTCCTAGCTTCCATGCTACGACCTGTTCAATACCTAAGTATTATTGTCGAAAAGCACGGAGAATGAGACTTGACAGGGCTAAAATCTGTACTCATTTCTTTGGACGAACACTGGCACGAGAATTTAAAACATCTCAACTTACTATTCGTGCTCAGTCTAAGTTCAAAACAATGGTACAAGAGAATTTCCCAAGTTACATAGTACAAATATAATAGAATCAAGCGCTGCACAATGACAACAGCAGAATACATAATACATATCATAATAGAGATGTCCGGAGTATATAGTCCATAATACATAGTATCACATCCTAAAATACATAATAGTGTACATACCATAATACTACTAGCTACTGATAGTCTAAAGCTGCATAGTCCAAAACCCCAAAACGTGGAAAAAGATAAGAAGGAGAGAAAGAACTTTTATATTAATTTAAAAGAAAAAATATAAACAAAATAAAAATAAAGACAAGTATGCATTTTATAAAGAGATTTTGTTGAAAACACTAAAAACAAATTAAATAAAGAGGGAAAACAAAAATATCTATAATAGGACAAACAACAATCATTATGTTGCATGAGAGAAATAAAAAGAAAGGGGAAAAAAGAGATTTTTATTAGCAAGCATCTAGAGAATGGGTTAAACATAAAATTCCTTCTCATTTATCTCCCGTTCCTCATTCCTCATTCCTCATTCAGTACGTATTATTTTTCACCGTAAGATGAAACCAGAAACATCACAATGCAGTAAAGAAAAAAATCAAATCCTCTCATCCCAATCAAAATAAAGATTAGAAATTTGCAATCAAAGGTTGAACATGGTACAATCTAAATCCCTTAACGAGGATCCATTGGAGGGAAAGTCTGGTGCCAGCAGCCGTGGTAATTCCAGCTCCAATAGCGTATATTTAAGTTGTTGCAGTTAAAAAGCTCATAGTTGGACCTTGGGTTTGGTCGTCAGGTCCGCCTTTGACGAGCACCTGGAGTCCTGTCCCTTTTGCCGATGTTACGAATCCGGCCTTAATTGGTTGGGTCGTGCCTTCTGCGCCGTTACATTGAAGAAATTAGAGTGCTCAAAGCATGCTAACGTATACAAAGCGTAGGTTAAAATACTGGGTTTTCAAATTAACTTGGGTAATATCCCATCATTATTCAAACAAATAAGAAGGTAATAAAGAATTATGGGAGCATTAGTCCTATTTTGGGGGAATGAATGTATGGATCCTTTTTATAATTCGAACGATCTATCTCTTCAATTAAGATTTTTAGTTCTTAATTCTATCTTTCTCTAAAAATCTTCGAAGAAGATAATAAACTCATTCTTACGTTTCCATATTAAAGTGAAGTATAGTACTTAAATTTTTTCTTTAATTTAATGCCCATTGGTGTTCCAAAAGTACCTTTTCAGAGTCCTAGAGAGGAAGATACAGTTTGGGTTGACATATAGTGCAACTTGTCAAACATATTGGGTCATATGGAATTTCCCCACTTTCTCTTCCGATCGAGATATCCTCTATTTCGCCCAAGAAATATTGTATTGATTGAAGAATCAATCATGCGTAGCGCGAAGTTAAATTAGATTAATTTAGATTGAGGAGCAATATTCTTAATTAGAAGAATTTATGGTTAACTTGGACTTAAGACTAAAAAAATGGGGTATCTAGGCTTTGCTCATAAAATACCAAATGGGTAATAGTAATATATGTAGAATTACCGCTTGTAGTTATGCATAGAAGATTCCTCTATTTTATTTATTTAATTAGAGAAGCACCCTTAAACTGCCATGTCAACCATTATAATAAATCCATTAAATAGTTTTTTGGAGACATGAAACGAACTGAAAAAACTTGTAGCAAAAAGAAGTGGTACTGAGATCATTTGTCCTATATGCACAACTAGAATTCAGATAGATCTTTCCCCGGAGTAGAACATGAACCTAAAATAATTCAAAGGGCCCATTCAGGAACAAGAAAATGACATCGTGATTTAAATCTCGACGAAACAATACATTAATGAGAGGTTAATTAAATAAGTTCAGTAAATTATTTTTTTGTTTTAGGGAAAGGGTAAAAACTCTTTCTTTTTTTAATGGAAGAAAAAACCCCTTCATTAGAAAAGCAGGAAAATTGTTGTAGATAGAGATCCAGTAAAAATGTCTTTCGAGGAATGGGCCAGACCTGGTCATTTCTCAAGAACAATAGCTAAAGGCCCCAATACTACCACTTGGATCTGGAACCTACATGCTAATGCTCACGATTTCGATAGTCATACCAGCGATTTGGAGGAGATCTCTCGAAAAGTATTTAGTGCTCATTTCGATCAACTCTCCATTATCTTTCTTTGGCTGAGTGGTATGTACTTCCATGGCGCCCGATTTCCAATTATGAAGCATGGCTAAGTGATCCTACTCACATTGGACCCAGTGCTCAAGTAGTTTTGGCCAATAGTAGGTCAAGAAATATTAAATGGCGATGTGGGCGGTGGTTTCCGAGGAATACAAATACCTCCGATTTTTTTCAGATTTGGCGAGCATCTGGAATAACTAGTGAATTACAACTCAATTGTACTGCAATTGGTGCATTGGTCTTTGCATTGTTAATGCTTTTTGCTGGTTGGTTCCATTATCACAAAGCCGCCCCAAAATTAGCTTGGTTCCAAGATGTAGAATCGATGTTAAATCATCACTTAATAAGTCCAGTAAATTATTATTTTTGTTTTAGGGAAAGGGTAAAAACTCTTTCTTTTTTTAATGGAAGAAAAAAACCCTTCATTAGAAAAGCAGGAATCTCTTAAAAAAGAGAAATAGGATTGGAATCAACACATTGATTCTTTATTTTCGCAATTTTTTTGAACTGTATGCATCCAAAGATGCGCGCACGGTTCAAAAGGGATATAATTTTGTCCTTATCAACCGACTTTATCGAGAATGATTGCTTTTTTTAGGTCAAGAAGTTGATAGCGAGATCTCAAATCAACTTGTTGATCTCATGGTATATCCCAGTATAGAAGATGATATTAAAGATCTTTATTTGTTTATAAATTCCCCTGGTGGATGGGTAATACCAGGAATCGCTATTTATGATACTATGCAATTTGTTTCGCCCGATGTACATACAATATGCACGGGATTAGCTGCTTCAATGGGATCCTTCATTCTGGTCAGAGGGGAAATTACCAAACGTCTAGCATTCCCCCATGCTTGGCGCTAATGATTTTTTATTAAAAAAAAGAAGAAAACTATGCCTTCGCCATATTGAATATGAATAATAGGTAATAACAGCATGGCACTTCGAGTTCGAGATGAACAAACTATTATTGTTTTTTCTAACACGATATCTTCTATCGAGATAGTAGTATGAATGCTACAGTCTTGAACTTTCTGGCTTCTCGTGATAAATTCACGTTCTACAATTTGAATTCTTTGCGAATAAGAATTTGATATGGCACTTTTTTGTGCTCTATACATTGTTATAGCTCGATCCTTTCTCTTGATTACTGATTTTGTGCTTGGAATGGTTTGTATTTTGGCCATGTTGTTGAGTCATTGCTTGATTCTAACCTTCACTTTGAACTTGATGCACCATGTTGTCGTGTTCATATTGTTTATGCTACTCCTTTTATTTTCACCTGTGTATGCATTTGAAACTGTTCTGTTATCCTTCTCTTTTATTTGGTCATTATTAAATCTTGAACCCCAAAATACTACTACTACTAATAGTAATAATAATGATAATAATAATTCAGTTCTTTCACTATTAAAAGCGACAATGGATCAAACAACTCACAGACACTGTAAAATTTTCTACTTTGCATTAGTGTGTAATTTTGTGTGTTCAAACCAAGGCTCGCATAAGGCTTAAATAATAGTCATGAAAAAGAAAAAGTACTAAGCTTATCATAATTAAAAGAGACCCATCTATCTCTCCCATCTTTGTTTAGATGAGCATGTACAAACGAATATACAAGCATGCCAAAGATAGAATAGTATTGACTATGCCAAAAGATACAACAGTATTATGTAATACTGTACTTATGTGCTTTTAGGTAGATTTTACTGGTTACGAGGATCTTCATATTTTTGGTAAATGGATCATATGAGAGGGGAAATTCACGGACCATATTGGACAACTTAGCTAACTGTGCGCGATAAGGAAAACATGTGTATTAAAAACTGCATGGTGATGGCTAGCGTACATGTAGTTGAAAATAGAACATGATGATGCTGGATTTTTATTTAAAACTTCCTTAAGACACTGCGTACATGGATCAACTAATGCATAACTGAAAACACATTCTGCAAACACTAATCATAAAAGCATGCTTATAAAATCAAGCATATCTAAAACATAGAAGGAAAAGAAAACATCCAACTGAAAATTCAAACAAACACAAGTTCCTTTCCTATTATTATACATAATTATAGGAATACATGCAATGGATAGATTTGCTGACAACTATTTTGAAAAACACAACTCTGAAGAGTTGTTATGGAGGTTTAATTATCATTTAATGTTGTAATACCAAAAACCGTAAAACTGAATCAAAGTAATAAGGAGAGTTGCATGTAAAAGTCTTACAATTAATGAAACAAATTCGTATTCAATGTATTGTAATGAACATAACTAAAATGTACAGATGTTGACAAAAGCAGCACCCGATAGGGAACAGGGCTGCTCTACTATGGATCCATTACCAACAGATTTATGTAGCTGGTTTCAAGAAGTGGTCAGCAATGGCGAAAGTTTGTCCATGCCTTCGCTTAAGTAGAAAAATTTTTCCATTAGGAAAAGAAATAAAATAATAAATAATACTTGGAACCAAACTAGCAGACAGATAAGTTAATATTCGACATAAAATAGCTGCTAGTTCTAACTGATCTTGAGGAGTTAAATAAGTACAAAAGTTAATGAAAAAAATTCATATTCTATATATAGAAAAGTTCTTAAAATCACGGAAAAAAATTATTCCAAGATTTTCTTATTTGTTTGCCGAACAAAAAAACTTTGAATTTCCCGTAGAAACTGACTTTGCTACAGAAAAGGCTTTTATTGCAACTAAATTTCCATTTTTCTTTCAAATATTTCTACGAATACGTTTTTTTGATATAGAAGTACGTTTTTTTGGAACTGTCATAAAAAAAAGAGTTCTTCCTTTTTATTGTTGTATGTGAAAGACATGTATTGATCAATATGGATCGTTTTTTTAGTTTTAGTCATTAACAAGAGGAAACTTTGCACAGAGTTCCATTACTATTAATGGTTGGCTTCGGGATTTTTTATGGGCATAGGCGTCTCAGGTAATTCAGTCTTATGGTTCTTCATTATCTGCATATGGTCTTTTTCTTAAGTGCTCATTTTGTCTGGGCATTTAGTTTAATGTTTCTATTCAGCAGTCGCGGTTATTGGCAAGAACTCATTGAATCCATTGTTTGGGCTCATAACAAATTAAAAGTTGCTCCTACTACTCAGCTTAGAGCCTTGAGCATTGTACAAGGACGTGTTGTAGGAGTAACGCATTATCTTCTGGGTGGAATTGCCACAACATGGGCATTCTTCTTAGCAAGAATTATTGCAATAGGATAATGGCTAGGAGGATTTGAAAGGCATTATGGCATTAAGATTTCCAAGGTTTAGCCATGGTTTAGCTCAGGATCCCACTACTCGTCGTATTTGGTTTGGTATTGCTACCGCACATGACTTTGAGAGTCATGATGATATTATTGAGGGAAAGGATATGTGGATATATCCAATTTCAATCAATTTTCAATTCAGTTCCATATTTGATTCGATTTGGCTTAATTTACCTTTTATTCACTTATTGGTTTACAGTTCCAATATTTTTATTAGTTAACAAATAATCACACAACACAACCAGCAATCAATTAGTTGGTAACTTTTCATATATATATATATATATATAACTTTTATATATTCAAAATCATATTTTTCTAAGATTGAATAATATATAATCATAATTACGTTAATTGTAAACTTGTCACTCTAAACTCATTCTAGAGCATTTCTAACCCCATCTCTAACGAGTTTCTCATTATAGGATACTACTGATCCTATCTCTAATGAGTTTTCTTTTGTATGATATTACTAATCTAATCTCTGATGAGTCTTTTATTCTATTCTAACGAGTTGCACCCAAAAGATTTGAGTTAACCTGTAACAACCCGGAATATCCGAGCCAATTTAAACTTTTTATTTTGGCGATTTTAATGAATTTTGAATATTTAAAATGAATTATTTTAAACAATAACGACGAGAAATTTATTTTTGAAAAGAATTAGAACGTATATATTTATATAGATCGTCGTTAAAATATAAATATTTTATTTTAATTATAAAAGGAATTGAAAATGGTGCGGTAGTTTGAAAGTTCGATTTCAAAGTTCAAATGAATGTATAGGATTCAAAATAAACCGGATTTTAGCAAAACCAAAAATATTAGGATCTAATTGAGAATATCTTTCCAACGGATCCGAAAAATCAAAATTTCATAGCGGGAGTCAAAAGTTACGCCCAGTTGAAAATTCAGAATAGTCGCTATAGAAATATAGCCCAAGAAAGTCACATTTTGCATACGAATGAATTTGGACCTAAAACCACTTCTATTGAGTTCAAAATGCCGTTTACAACTCCAAAAAGTATAAGCTCTGATATATTCCGAGATCCGGAATAGTGGCAATTGGCTGGGGTTTTCGGTTAGCAATACGTAGCCCTTAAAAAGTGAAATTTTGCATATGAGCCCAGAATTCGACGAGATAAATTTTTCTGGATTCATAATGATAAATCATTGTTGAGTTCCAAAGGGCGCATCGAACGAAGTTAGTATGTGGTCGTGCGAGCTAAAACAGTTCAGGGTAAAACAGGTAGTCATTTTACAAAGGAACGTTATTGATACGACCTAAGAATTTGATTTCGTTTTTTTTTTTTTTTTTGGATTCCTATCGTCTAATAATGGTTAAACCCAAAAGGCCATGATGTTTGGAGTTAACATGTGAGCGTGCAAGAAGAAATGGTGCGCCAAAATCGCATTTTTGAGCAATATCTGAGCATATTCGTGAATTTTAACGGGCGGTCAAATGAACTCGGAATTCAACGAAACTTGTTTCGTTGGACACGTCTTCACGTCCACTATCTCGTGTCCGAAATCCGCGTCAATTGGGGATCGTCGACGTTCGGACGATAGGCGAGAAACCGGCATACAAGCCACTTTACTTCCTTTTCTTACTCACTTTTCTCTTCCTCTTCTTTCTCCCTCTTTTCTCTTTAATGGGGAGCTCACCCACCTCCATGCCGCTGCCATCATCCCTCCTCCACCGTCGGCCACCACCAGCGCCCCCTTCCTCCTCCCTCTCCTCCTCCTCTCTCTCTCCTCTCAAATCACAAACCCTACCCCCAAATCATCACCACCACCACAGGCCCCACCACCACCGCCGCTGCTCCTTAGCCACCTCCCCCACGTCCATCAGGCCGGCGCCCGCCCCCCCTCAGGCCACCCAATTTCGGCCGTGGGCCCCGCTACACCCAAAAATCCCGTTTTGCAAATAATAGCCTGTCACTATTTCGCAAATAACTCCCAAACCGTGCATTTCTAGCCAAAACTCCTCTAGACCAAAGTCGAAGAGCACGATTTTCTCTTTGATTTGGTATATGATAGTCCTATTTTTCGTTGTGGAGTTGTCGGGAAAACGCGTCCAAAGTCTGTTGTCCAAACACTGTCAAAATGCTGTCTTTTCGCGATTTCCGGCGAAATGACACATTTTCGGAAGGAAGACCACTGGGCGAAAGTTGTCTGGAATGACGCGTTTAAGCTAGAGAAAATGGTGGTGTGAAGATTGGAGCTCGTTTGCAAATTCTGGAACCAAATAGCAAATCCGGGCGTTAGAAAAAAATGCGAGTTTTCTCCGCTTTAAAGCTTCAATGGTTTTTGATGTATGAATTATATAAAAATATAATTTTTATATTATGTAGAGAATAAAAATATGATTTTTATATTATATAGAGAATAAAAATATGATTTTTTATATACTAGAGAATATAAAAATGTGATTTTTTATATGAGTGGCGATATAAAAATATAATCTTTAAAAGGAGAAGAGCGGTATAAAAAAAGAATTTTTATCTATATAGTAGCAGTATAAAAATGTGATTTTTATCCATATAGCGTAGTTATAAAAATGTGATTTTTATATACATTGCAACAATTTAAAGATGCGATTTTTATATATGTAGTGTATACGGACAAAGAAAGTGACAAAAGGCGAACACGGCAAAGATTTTCTACATATGAAGAGTCGCGACATTTGGTTTAGCTTTTAGGTGAGAACTTCTCACTTTAAATCTTGCTTTCTAGTTAAAAATATATACTAGGATGCAAACGGTGCTTAGTAGCACCCGACGCCCGTCGTCCACAAACCATGGACGACTTGTTTGTTTGGATGTGTAGTTGGTTAGATTATTGGTTTGAATTGGTTGTTTGGGTGAAATGGAATTGATTAGATTGGAATGTATATGGCGTATGCCATTATTAGACCGGGGATAAGGCTAGGCCTTGTCCCGTTTCTGGTATCGTGCCGTTATGCAGCCGAAATTTTCTAAAATATGTTAGAAAAATAAAAATATCATTTTATTGAATAAATGAACTGAATAGAATATTCATAGGTTGAATAGAATATTTTGATCGTTAAAAATATAATTTTTAACGTGTATGTGAATAAAATAAATATTCATTTACAAATCAGACGATTTGTTTACGTACATCCATTTGACTGATGTTGATCGGGACGATAAATTTTACATATCGCCCAACTGCACAAATAAAAATATGTGTTTGATTGTTTGAAACCCCACACGGGTATTGGTATAATATATGACATACACTAATCCCAATAATTAGTTGTATGTCGATCGATTGATTGACAGGCTGTTATAAGCGTTAGAAATCTATATTTGATGCTTATGCAGTTCACTTTGGATGATGGTTGATTATTTATTATTGCTATTATATACATGTGTTGTATGGAATCCATATTATTAACATTATATGGTAATTGATTGGGCCTTATTCCAATTTAGAAAATAAAGAATATTATAAAAGAAAATTCATATGTTGAATAGAATAAATAGTCATGTGTTGACAATACTCATATGTTGAGAATATTCATGTGTTGAAGAAAATATTCATTTGTTGAATAGAATAATGAAGTTTTTGAAATATATAAAGCCGTGTTGATTAGATTTGCGCCATTTTGACGCGAACGATATTTATATCGATTATATTCGTTTTTATAATGAATATAGAAAAGGAAGTGATTTCAAAATCTAATATTTTGAAAATATTATCATTTATATATTAATGATATGGAATATTCAATTTTGATTTGAAATTGAATATGAAGTTGAAATTGTTTTGAAAACGAATTTAAAACGATTTATAAAATACGTTTTGAATTGAAATCGATGAAATATATATAATATATATATTATATATATTAAATGGCCTGAACAGAACGCGCCGCGCCGCGGTAGTTCGCGAATTTCGACCATTGACTTCGAATGGATATTACGGGAGATCCGACCGTCGGATTCTCCTAAAGCCGGAACCGTTGGGTTCGTATCGAAAAGAGCTTTCCAATGAATATTAGAAATTCGAAATCTAACAGTTGGATTTGTAATTATGTCCAAATCAAATTTGGAAAAGGTCGCTGTAAGTGCAGTTCAACGACCGTTATTGGAAATTGACTGTACGGGCCTTGATAAAATTATTAAAAATATTTATAATTTGTGTAAAATCATAATATATGAATTGGAAAGAACTGGGATGAAAAATTCCATATTTAAAAAGGATAAAAATATATTTTTATCGAAATGAACTAGTTATGAACTAGAATTAAAATCCAATATTTTTAAATAAATAAATTGGATTTGAAGTGGTTTTAAAAATAATCAGAATTTCCAATATATGAATTGGAATGGATTTGAATCGAAATTATGTTCGGAATATTTCGATGATTGGATTCGGGATTATACGAATATTGTTGTGGAAATTTGAAAGATATATTTATATCGTTATTTCCAATATGATATTTGTTGGTTTCAGAATTTGATATTGAATATAAGCCGATATATTTTCTAATCAGAGCCTTGTATTTAATATCAAATGGGATTTTGGGTTCGTCGTGAATGGTGTCTTAAATAACACTGTTCTTGAACCCAGTTTAGAAAAGAATAAATCTTTTAGTTAAGATTTAGTGAAATTGTCCAGTTAATTGGCACTTAATTGGAATTGAATTTGAATTGGTTTTTGGGGTTCATCGTGAGCGGTGTTTTGAATAACACCTGTTCTTTAACCCGATTAATAATAGAATGGGATTTTGGGTTTGTCGTGAACCGTTTTTTAAATGACATTGGTTCTTTAACCCAGTTAAAGATAAGATTAACTTCTTAGCTTTGAATAACCATTAATATTGATTTGTGGGTTAAAACTAAGTGAAGTTTTAATGAATCTTTAATTAGATTGAAATGAACGAGAATGAAGTATCACCAGTTCTGCTCCAAAGCGATAATTAAATCTTTAATTATATTTGAATGTGAAATGGTAATTAATATTTACCGATAACACCGTGGTGTTAGATATGGAGTATTGCCAGTTTTGCTCCATGGGATGAATAGGTTGGGATTGGGAAATAAAATAAATAATTACTTCGGTGTGGTTCGTTAATCCCGACTAGTTTGGAAAACCATAATATGGTTTGAAATGATATCCAAAGGCAAATTAAAGAATAAATTTAAAAGAATTTATCTTTGATAAAATTAACAGGAACCTTTCCCTAAGAACGTGAATATTTGAATAGAAGAATATTCTTAAATGGAATGAGGCGTATGTTGTGTTTATGTAACACTTGTTTATTATATACGCGGGTTATTCGGAAAGGCCGGGTTTATACCCATTCTGGATAACCGATTCGACGATATGTCAAAGATGAAGACGGTGGTTGAAGACCAGAGGTCTTCACATCGTTTGAATGATTATTGATGATCTTGATTGGGCTGTACACCCAAGAGGAGGGAATCAGTTGGTGATCGTCCAGACGTACTTGGAGATTGATGGATATGCAAGGAATAAGGTTCCTCCGGTTTCGTTCAGACCCAGAACGAACTTATAAATGGACTGTGTGTCTGACATTGGATTTTATTCTATGTGATTGATTTCTATTAAATATATATCTATTTGGCGGCGGAGAATTTATTCTCTTGCTTAACGCCCTTCTCTGAGACGTACGAGCTCAGAGGTTATATATTGATGGATATCAATCGCATGGCATAAATTGCCTGTGTGGCATGCCTAAGTGGCAAATGATCAAGGCTTCTGTTGAAAAGCAAAGTCTTGTGGTTGATGATCAAAGCAATGCATGTGTGGCATAGCTTTGTGTATAGCGTTAACTCGCGAGCCTCACACCTCGGTATGAGTCAAAAACGGGATAGTGACTGCAGGGAGAGCACGATGTTTCTATCTAGCTATGGGTGATGTCAGTGACCTACCAGCCCAGACATTTATATTATTTTTACCTGTATGGTTGTTGGAATGCGAGGCACCTCGAATATATGGTCGATAACTGGCACTATGTGAGCCGACGTACAAACCATTATATAGGTCCTATAGGACCGGGAAACGTGGGTTCAGGAATAATTAATCCTCAAAAGTAGGAGAGGACCGGCCCTGAAGATCCAAGGATCGCTGTGTGTGGTCCTCAGGCATTTGCTAGAGTGTCTCAAATCGGAGAGGAGCTTGCCCCTTTCCTCGACTCATGATGAAAATCCAATTTCCAATACGACCTTTGCGGTTTTGATTGTAGAGCCTAGTATTGACGACATAGTAGCATGGGATACTATGCCGTCTATGATTGATACATTTATATTTGAAGTTGTTTTGACACTTGACACTATAATAGTATCAAAATGATTTGTTTTAAACGTATTAAGCATTATTTGGCTATTATAAGGGAAAACCCTATCCTTCGGCTTGCGTTGCATTGTGTGATGTGACCTGGGTCTTATAATAGCTTCATTTTCCCAAAAAGCATTGCGTTGTTTATTCTATGTACTGGTATTCTTGGGAGGAAACCCGTTCCGTGTTATACGGCGTGGTCCCTTAAATTACTCTCTTTTAAAGTAAAGTTTTAAATAACTGTTTTAGTTCTCACACCAGTCACATGACTGACCGGGAGTTTATTGTTTTAACCTAAACTCTGGGTGCCCCTATTTTCGACACGGGCAGCTAGTAGTTTTGGTTTTGCAGATTTATATTCATAGGAACCTGATTTACAGCTGGAATGATATCCGGAAAGCTCTGTATCCGTATATCTCCTTCAGTTGTGTTTTTGTATTATTTTCCGCTGCTATGTAATTTATTGTAATCTCTGATATTTATCGAGTGTATTTTATTCATTCATACTTTGTATATTCTTGTATTCTGATGGAGTTGTTGTAATAAACAATGAAATGTTCTTCTGTTTGTGTTCTGATTTGTCTTGTCCTCACAGTAATTCGTCCTTTCTCTTCTCTTCGGAGAATGGGGAAGTTCAGGTCGCTTCATTTGGTATTAGAGCTTTGATTTACAGAGCTCGAGAACAAGACGTATTAGAACCAAACGAAAGAATTCATCAGAGATTGGATTAGCAATATCCAATGAGAATGACTCGTTAGAGATGGGATCAGTAGTGTCCTAGAACGAGTGTAAAGAGTGAAATTTTTGGAATAAAAGTTTGAAAACAAGTTTTGTTTTGAAAATTTAAACCATTTGGTATGTATTTAATTATTAATTTATATTGAATTTGGACAATCCAATATATTAAGATTTTGCATATATGCGTCATGAACGTATATTCGAAGTTTTAATATACTGGATAGATATAGAAACGCACTCTAGTTGCCCGGGGATGATTCTGATAGTGTTGCAGCGTTACCAGTATTTATTTTCGAGTATCGAAAGTGAGATATCTATATATTTCCATCAGACTGGTGTGAGAACCAAAACTAGATAGGATGTATTGTTGTGATTTGGCATCAAAAACATGATTTTCTGTATATATATATCAAAGTTATATGATTGAAACAATAATCCACTAATTGATTGATGGTTGTGTTGTTTGATTATTGGTTTGAAATTTTGAACCATTTAGCCTAATGGAACCAAATATTGAATTGTATTGAAAAATAATTAAAATTGCATGCATATACACGTATATCCATTGAATAGGTCATGGCAAGGAGGCTAGAGAAGGGAATAAAATTGTTTTCCCGACAAATAGGTACATGTTTATTGTATTTCTCGGGTTTTTTTTATGATTTTATGAGCCGATTGGCTAGCCGCTTGGCTTTTTCTTTTTCTTTTGGATTGGTAAGGGCCATGGGAGGCTATTTGAAATATCCCGAAGCTCCCAATGCAGGGGAGGTTATGGCGAAATTTTTCGAAAATTTAGGGTGTTAGCCAAATTTTTGAAGAATTTGAAAAGTTCTTAGAAACTGAAAAGTTGAAGAACTTAAGCCATAACGAAAATAATGAAAGTTGAGTGGATTAGTAAAACAACTTTCAGCTTTGTTCCTTTTCAGGGACAAAAAGTTTTAAGTGGGGGAGATTGTAACAACCCATAAAATCCGAGCCAATTTGAAATTTTTATTTTGGCGATTTTAATGAATTTTGAATATTTAAAATGAATTATTTTAAATAATAACGACGAGAAATTTATTTTTGAAAAGAATTAGAACGTATATATTTATATAGATCGTCGTTAAAATATAAATATTTTATTTTAATTATAAAAGGAATTGAAAATGGCGTGGTAGTTTGAAAGTTCGATTTCAAAGTTCAAATGAATGTACATGATTCAAAATAAACCAGATTTTAGCGAAACCAAAAATATTAGGATCTAATTGAGAATATCTTTCCAACGGATCCGAAAAATCAAAATTTCAGAGCGGGAATCAAAAGTTACACCAAGTTGAAAATTCAGAATAGTCGCTATATAAATATAGCCCAAAAAAGTCACATTTTGCATACGAATGAATTTGGATTCGAAACCACTTCCATTGAGTTCAAAATGCCGTTTACAACTCCAAAAAGTATAAGCTCCGAAATATTCCGAGATCCGGAATAGTGGTAATTGGCTGAGGTTTTTCGGTTAGCAATACATAGCCCTTAAAAAGTGAAATTTTGCATATGAGCTCAGAATTCGACGAGATAAATTTTTCTGGATTCATAATGGCAAATCATTGTTGAGTTCCAAAGGGCGCGTCGAACGGAGTTAGTATGTGGCTGTGCGAGCTAAAACAGTTTAGGGTAAAACAGGTAGTCATTTTACAAAAGAACGTTATTGATACGACCTAAAAATTCGATTTCGTTTTTTTTCTGGATTCGTATCGTCTAATAATGGTTAAACCCAAAAGGGCATGATGTTTGGAGTTAACATGTGAGCGTGCAAGAAGAAATGGTGCGCCAAAATTGCATTTTCAAGCAATATCTGAGCATATTCGTGAATTTTAACGGACGGTCAAACGAACTCGGAATTCAACGAAACTTATTTCGTTGGACTCGTCTTCACGTCCACTATCTCGTGTCCGAAATCCGCGGCAATTGGGGATCGTCGACGTTCGGACGATAGGCGAGAAACAGGCATATAAGCCACTTTACTTCCTTTTCTTACTCACCTTTCTCTTCCTCTTCTTTCTCCCTCTTTTCTTTTTAATGGAGAGCTCACCCACCTCCATGCCGCTGCCATCAGCCCTCCTCCACCGTCGGCCACCACCAGCGCCCCCTTCCTCCTCCCTCTCCTCCTCCTCTCTCTCTCCTCTTCTCCCTCTCTCAAATCACAAACCCTACCCCCAAATCACCACCACCACCACGGGCCCCACCACCACCGCCGCTGCCCCTTAGACATCTCCCCCACGTCCATCAGGACGGCGCCCCCCTCAGGCCACCCAATTCCGGCCGTGGGCCCCGCTACACCCAAAAATCCATTTTCACCAAAAATCCGGTTTTACAAATAATATCCTGTCACTATTTCGCGAATAACTCCCAAACCGTGCATTTCTAGCCAAAACTCCTCTAGACCAAAGTCGAAGAGCACGATTTTCTCTTCGATTTGGTATATGATAGTCCTATTTTGCATTGCGGAGTTGTCGGGAAAACGCGTCCAAAGTCTACTGTCCAAACACTGTCAAAATGCTGTCTTTTTGCGATTTCCGGCGAAATGGCACATTTTCGAAAGGAAGACCACTGGGAGAAAGTTGTCCAGAATGACACGTTTAAACTAGAAAAAGAGATGGTGTGAAGATTGGAGCTCGTTTGCAAATTTTGGAAACAGAACAGCAAATCCGGGCGTTAGAAAAAAATGTGTGTTTTCTCCGCTTTAAAGCTTCTGTGGTTTTTGTCGTATGAATTATATAAAAATATGATTTTTATATTATGTAGAGAATAAAATTATGATTTTTATATTATATAGAGAATAAAAATATGATTTTTATATACAAGAGAATATAAAAATGTGATTTTATATGAGTGGCGATATAAAAATATAATCTTTAAAAGGAGAAGAGCGGTATAAAAATAGAATTTTTATCTATATAGTAGCAGTATAAAAATGTGATTTTTATTCATATAGCGTAGTTATAAAAATGTGATTTTTATATACATGGCAACAATATAAAGATGCGATTTTTAGATATGTAGTGGATACGAACAACGAAAGTGACAAAAGGGGAGCACGACAAAGATTTTCTACATATGAAGAGTCGCGGCGTTTGATTTAGCTTTTAGGTGAGAACTTCTCACTTTAAATCTTGTTTTCTAGTTAAAAATATATACTAGGATGCAAACGGTGCTTAGTAGCACCCGACACCCGTTGTCCACAGACCATGGACGACTTGTTTGTTTGGTTGTGTAGTTGGTTAGATTATTGGTTTGAATTGGTTGTTTGGGTGAAATGGAATTGATTAGATTGGAATGTGTATGGCGTAGGCCATTATTAGACCGGGGATAAGGCTAGGTCTTGTCCCGTTTCTAGTATCGTGTCGTTATGCCACCGAATTTTTTAAAATATGTTAGAAAAATAAAAATATCATTTTATTGAATAAATGAACTGAATAGAATATTCATAGGTTGAATAGAATATTTTGATCGTTAAAAATATAATTTTTAACGTGTATGCGAATAAAATAAATATTCATTTACAAATCAGACGATTTGTTTGTGTACACCCATTTGACTGATGTTGATTGGGACGATAAATTTTACAATCGCCCAACTGCACAAATAAAAATATGTATTTGATTGGTTGAAACCCCACACGGGTATTGGGATAAAATACGACATACACTAATCCCAATAATTAGCTGTATGTCGATCGATTGATTGACATGCTGTTATAAGCGTTAGAAATCTATATTTAATGCTTATGTAGTGCACTTTGGATGATGGTTGATTTTTTATCATTGCTATTATATACATGTGTTGTATGGAATCCATATAATTAACAAAATATGGTAATTGATTGGGCCTCATTCCAATTTAGAAAATAAAGAATATTATAAAAGAAAATTCATGTGTTGAATAGAATAAATTGTCATGTGTTGACAATACTCATGTGTTGAGAATATTCATGTGTTGAAGAAAATATTCATTTGTTAAATAGAATAACGAAGTTTTTGAAATATATAAAGCCGTGTTGATTAGATTTGCGTCATTTTGACGCGAACGATATTTATATCGATTATATTCGTTTTTATAATGAATATAGAAAAGGAAGTGATTTCAAAATCTAATATTTTGAAAATATTATCATTTATATATTAATGATATGGAATATTCAATTTTGATTTGAAATTGAATATGAAGATGAAATTGTTTTGAAAACGAACTTAAAACAATTTTTAAAATACGTTTTGAATTGAAATCGATGAAATATATATAATATATATATTACATATATTAAATGGCCGGAATAGAACGCGCTGCGCCGCGCCGCGGTAGTTCGCGAATTTCGACCATTGACTTCGAATGGATATTACGGGATATCCGACCGTCGGATTCTCCTAAAGCCGAAACCATTGGGTTCGTATCGAAAAGAGCTTTCCAATGAATATTAGAAATTCAAAATCTAACGGTTGGATTTGGAATTATGTCCAAATAAAATTTGGAAAAGGTCGTTGTAAGTGTAGTTCGACGACCGTTATTGGAAATCGACTATACGGGCCTTGATAAAATTATTAAAAATATCTATAATTTGTGTAAAATCATAATATATGAATTGGAAAGAACTAGGATGAAAAATCCCATATTTAAAAAGGATAAAAATATATTTTTATCGAAATGAACTAGTTATGAACTAGAATTAAAATCCAATATTTTTAAATAAATAAATTGGATTTGAAGTGGTTTTAAAAATAATCAGAATTTCCAACATATGAATTGGAATGGATTTGAATCGAAATTATCTTCGGAATATTTCGATGATTGGATTCGGGATTATACGAATATTGTTGTGGAAATTTGAAAGATATATTTATATCGTTATTTCCAATACGATATTTGTTGGTTTCAGAATTTGATATTGAATATAAGCCGGTATATTTTCTATTCAGAGCCTTGTATTTAATATCAAATGAGATTTTCGGTTCGTCGTGAATGGTGTCTTAAATAACACTGTTCTTGAACCCAGTTTAGAAAAGTATAAATCTTTTAATTAAGATTTAGTGAAATTGTCCAGTTAATTGGTACTTAGTTGGAATTGAATTTGAATTGGTTTTTGGGGTTCATCGTGAGCGGTGTTTTGAATAACACTTGTTCTTTAACCCGATTAATAATATAATGGGATTTTGGGTTTGTCGTGAACCGTGTTTTAAATGACATTGGTTCTTTAACCCAGTTAAAGATAAGATTAACTTCTTAGCTTTGAATAACCATTAATATTGATGTGTGGGAAGATTAAAACTAAGTGAAGTTTTAATGAATATTTAATTAGATTGAAATGAACAAGAATGGAGTATCACCAGTTCTGCTCCAAAGCGATAGCTAAATCCTCAATTAGATTTGAACGTGAAATGGTAATTAATATTTACCGATAACACCGTGGTGTTAGATATGGAGTATTACCAGTTTTGCTCTATGGGATGAATAGGTTGGGAAATAAAATAAATAATTACTTCGGTGTGGTTCGCTAATCCTGACTAGTATGGAAAACCATAATATGGTTTGAAATGATATCCAAAGGCAGATTAAAGAATAAATTTAAAAGAATTTATCTTTGATAAAATTAATGGGAACCTTTCCCTAAGAACGTGAATATGTGAATAAAAGAATATTCTTAATTGGAATGAGGCATATGTTGTGTTTGTGTAACACTTGTTTATTATATACGCGGGTTATTCGGAAAGGCTGGGTTTATACCCATTCTGGATAACCGATTCGACGATAAGTCAAAGATGAAGACGGTGGTTGAAGACCAGAGGTCTTCACATTGTTTGGATGATTATTGATGATCTTGATTGGGATGTACACCCAAGAGGAGGGAATCAGTTGGTGATCGTCCAGACGTACTTGGAGATCGATGGATATGCAAGGAATAAGGTTCCTCTGGTTTCGTTCAGACCCAGAACGAACTTGTAAATGGACTGTGTGTCTGACATTGGATTTTATTCTGTGTGATTGATTTCTATTAAATATATATATCTGTTTGGCGGCGGAGAATTTATTCTCTTGCTTAACGCCCTTCTCTGAGACGTACGAGCTCAGAGGTTATATATTGATGGATATCAATCGCATGGCATGAATTGCCTGTGTGGAATGCCTAAGTGGCAAATGATCAAGGCTTCTATTGAAAAGCAAAGTCGTATGGTTGATGATCAAAGCACGGCCTGTGTGGCATAGCTTTGTGTATAGCGTTAATTCGCGAGCCTCACACCTCGGTATGAGTCAAAAATGGGATAGTGACTGCAGGGAGAGCACGACGTTTCTTTCTAGCTATGGGTGATGTCAGTGACCTACCAGCCCTGACATTTATATTATTTTTACCTGTGTTGTTGTTGGAATGAGAGGCGCCTCGAATATATGGTCGATAACTGGCACTATGTGAGCCGACGTACAAACCATTATATAGGTCCTATAGGACCGGGAAACGTGTGTTCAGGAATAATTAATCCTCAAAAGTAGGAGAGGACCGACCCTGAAGATCCAAGGTGTTGTATATAACAATTATATGATTTTTGTTTGATGATAACAAACGCGTATATATTATTTTAAATGTGTTTGTTATTGTATTGTTACATTATATCACAGATAGGAATTTAATATTTATGTTTAAATAAAATACAGCTGTACAGATATTCAAATATTCACACAGTATTTTATTTGAACATAATATTTTATTTCAATATCAAACAGTACAAATTTATCTAAACTCCACTATTTGAACACATCACTGATATATAATTCATTACAGTACATTCTTTGACTCAGTTACAGTTTCATTTGTACAAACATACACTCTCTCTCATATACATATATTCTGTCGTATACATATATTCTTATATACATGTCTCTGTCAATCTTTTGTCTTTTGTCTTTACACTTCACAGTCATTCCAGTCACCATCTTCTGCTTACCTGTCATATAGAATAGAAACACACACAGTACACTGCAATAGAAATAATACTGAATATATGCAAATATAAATTTTATTTTTAAAATTTTATTTGCCTCAGATTTCTGGTGTGTTTTCTCATCACTTTTCATGACTTGATCTGTTTTATCTGTGTCCAGACAGTTTGTATAAGTACAGGGACAGGAAATTTTCTAAATGGCTGCATATACACACGTGTATATGCATACACGTGTGCACTGTCACGCCAATTCAGTGTGCAACTGAGGAGTAGCCACATGGACCTTCTCGACTCAGTGCACATGTCAACATAGTCAACACATATCAAAGTAGTCGAGCAAAAATGAATGAAAACAATAAACTTCATCAAAGCAGCATGGGAAAATCAAACTTTCAAGTGATAAATGCATGTCATCGAGCAAAAGCAAATGCATGGTCGAGATATGGTCAAAGAACAACTCAGCATCATGATCAAATGGCAAACCAGCAAGGAAATTGTTGAGATAGATCAACATGGAGCACAAATGGAGCAATCAAACAAGTACAACATCAAAACAACAAGGTATATGGGTACAGCAAATGTTTCAGCATTGTCGAGGACATGTCAACATACGTATATGTGGATGGTTAAGCAAGCATGTATATGGTGATTGTGGAGGTACAGCAGGTCAAGTAATATATGGCATCAAACAAGTCAAGAGCAGCATGTGTATGCTCAATAATAAAGGTACAACAAATGTTTCAGCAAGGTTATAAACAGGGCATAGATGAATTAGGTGCCGAGCACAAACACAAGCAAAAGGCTAGCTAAGTAAACACAGTCATGAGCAAGTAAAGCAGTTTATATTCATGCGGCAAGTTCCAGGAAGAAATGATGCATATCAGAGATGTATAAGTGAAGCAGTTAATTGGTAAGGCAACATACAATGAATGTTCAAGCACAAGTAAATGGCGTGAACAAGCGTGTGTGTGTGTGCATATTCACAATGCTAAATGTGTGTACAAAAATGGTTCAGATTCAAGACAGTATGATGCAGCAAAAGTGGTCAGTCATAATGTTAAGGGATGCAAGTCAAATGGAAAATGGTTCCAGAAATGGCAAAAGTGTCCATTCTCTTACAGTTTTATCTTGGGCATTTCGAGCACAGTTTAGAAGCAGTCAATCATGGAGCAGTTCAAACACTCATGTTTTACACAGCAATTTCATGTTAAGTTTTCAGTTTCAAATACAAATTGGAGCAATCATATAATGGATCCTACTCTCAAGACAAGTGCAACATGATCAGTTTCATATGTACATGCACATCAGAATTTCAACATGTATACTATAAACCAGAAAGCAAACAAGTATAGCCTTAGCAAGAAAATGCAAAACTGAATGGAGCAGTTTTTACAGTGATCTATGTTTGGCAAGATCTAAGAATGGTTTTAAATTCTACAAATTCAATGATGTGATTCTGGAAACAAATCTTTCAGTTTTCTAAAGTTTCCAGAAAATACCTATGTCGTTTTTATTGACCAGAAAATCAGTACATTGCTTTCCAGAAATGATGCGAACAAATTTTGGCAATCTTTCTAAAGGGCACAACAAATTAAATTTCTTACAAAATTGATTTACTCAATTTATGTGTATCAAGGAAATCAAGGCATCATTCTTCATTCAAAGAATCAAAAGAGGAAACTTTTGTTTTATTTCCAGGAATCTCATTTATACGTTTGGCAAGGGTTTAATCGTTTTCACAACTCCATAAATCATACTGCTGTTTTCAGAAATCAAATTATATTTGGCAAGAGTTATTTTTTTACAATGTGCAAAGGAAAACTTTTCAGCAATCAATTTTTTTTTTTTAAAAAAAAAGGAATCTTTCCAGTTTTCTATTCATGTTTTGGCAAATGGATTTTGGGAAAGAATCAATTCATGTTTATTCGTGGCAAGTATTCTTTAATTCAGGGTGAAAAAGCATTCAGGAATTCGAAGTGCAAGAGACCACACTTATCATTCATGTCCAGGATTCACAAATCAGTCACGGCATTAAAACAATTGAAGAATCAAGCCGAGCAAAAGAAGAAACACACGCAACAAAACTTAATCAGAGCCAAAAATCAAAAAGGGAAAACGAGAAAAATCAGGGCAAGTCGCATATACGAAATCAGAGTTGTAGGGTTTTCTATTTTTACCCTGATATATACAACCAATTTCATCACTGGCAATTTGGAGATCATCAAAAAAAAAACCACAAAATCATTCAAGCTTTTCAAAGCAAAACATTCAGAAAACTCACTGTTTCGATCGAGTGCCAGAGGAAGAGAAATCCCAAATTGAAGCACAGAAAGTATTCGGCAACTCAAGAGCATCAGAGAATTCGATCATCAGAGAAATCTTTTTCACAAGCAATTGAAACTAGGGTTTGCTGAAATACACCCAAATCGAGTTCAATTGCTTGTGAAAAGGATTTCTCTGATGATCGAATTCTCTGATGCTCCTTGAGTTGCTGAATACTTTCTGTGCTTCAATTTGGGATTTCTCTTCCTCTGGCTCTCGATCGAAACAGTGAGTTTTCTAAATGTTTTGCTTTAAAAAGCTTGAATGATTTTGTGGTTTTTTTTGATGATCTCCAAATTGCCAGTGATGAAATTGGTTGTATATATCAGGGTAAAAATAGAAAACCCTACAACTCTGATTTCGTATATGCGATTTGCCCTGATTTTTCTCGTTTTCCCTTTTTGATTTTTGGCTTTGATTAAGTTTTGTTGCGTGTGTTTCTTCTTTTGCTCGGCTTGATTCTTCAATTGTTTTAATGCCGTGACTGATTTGTGAATCCTGGACATGAATGATAAGTGTGGTCTCTTGCACTTCGAATTCCTGAATGCTTTTTCACCCTGAATTGTAGAATACTTGCCACGAATAAACATGAATTGATTCTTTCCCAAAATCCATTTGCCAAAACATGAATAGAAAACTGGAAAGATTCCTTTTTTTAAAAAAAAAAAATTGATTGCTGAAAAGTTTTCCTTTGCACATTGTAAAAAATAACTCTTGCCAAATATAATTTGATTTCTGAAAACAGCAGTATGATTTATGGAGTTGTGAAAACGATTAAACCCTTGCCAAACGTATAAATGAGATTTCTGGAAATAAAACAAAAGTTTCCTCTTTTGATTCTTTGAATGAAGAATGATGCCTTGATTTCCTTGATACACATAAATTGAGTAAATCAATTCTGTAAGAAATTTAATTTGCTGTGCCCTTTAGAAAGATTGCCAAAATTTGTTTGCATCATTTCTGGAAAGCAATGTACTGATTTTCTGGTCAATAAAAACGACATAGGTATTTTCTGGAAACTTTAGAAAACTGAAAGATTTGTTTCCAGAATCACATCATTGAATTTGTAGAATTTAAAACCATTCTTAGATCTTGCCAAACATAGATCACTGTAAAAACTGCTCCATTCAGTTTTGCATTTTCTTGCTAAGTCTATACTTGTTTGCTTTCTGGTTTATAGTATACATGTTGAAATTCTGATGTGCATGTACATATGAAACTGATCATGTTGCACTTGTCTTGAGAGTAGGATCCATTATATGATTGCTCCAATTTGTATTTGAAACTGAAAACTTAACATGAAATTGCTGTGTAAAACATGAGTGTTTGAACTGCTCCATGATTGACTGCTTCTAAACTGTGCTCGAAATGCCCAAGATAAAACTGTGAGAGAATGGACACTTTTGCCATTTCTGGAACCATTTTCCATTTGACTTGCATCCCTTAACATTGTGACTGACCACTTTTGCTGCATCATACTGTCTTGAATCTGAACCATTTTTGTACACACATTTAGCATTGTGAATATGCACACACACACACACGCTTGTTCACGCCATTTACTTGTGCTTGAACATTCATTGTATGTTGCCTTACCAATTAACTGCTTCACTTATACATCTCTGATATGCATCATTTCTTCCTGGAACTTGCCGCATGAATATAAACTGCTTTACTTGCTCATGACTGTGTTTACTTAGCTAGCCTTTTGCTTGTGTTTGTGCTCGGCACCTAATTCATCTATGCCCTGTTTATAACCTTGCTGAAACATTTGTTGTACCTTTATTATTGAGCATACACATGTTGCTCTTGACTTGTTTGATTCCATATATTACTTGACCTGCTGAACCTCCACAATCACCATATACATGCTTGCTTAACCATCCACATATACGTATGTTGACATGTCCTCGACAATGCTGAAACATTTGATGTACCCATATACCTTGTTGTTTTGATGTTGTACTTGCTTGATTGCTCCATTTGTGCTCCATGTTGATCTGTCTCAACAATTTCCTTGCTGGTTTGCCATTTGATCATGATGTTGAGTTGTTCTTTGACCATATCTCGACCATGCATTTGCTTTTGCTCGATGACATGCATTTATCACTTGAAAGTTTGATTTTCCCATGCTGCTTTGATGAAGTTTATTGTTTTCATTCATTTTTGCTCGACTACTTTGATATGTGTTGGCAATGTTGACATGTGCACTGAGTCGAGAAGGTCCATGTGGCTACTCCTCAGTTGCACACTGAATTGGCGTGGCAGTGCACACGTGTATGCATATACACGTGTGTATATGCAGCCATTTAGAAAATTTCCTGTCCCTGTACTTATACAAACTGTCTGGACACAGATAAAACAGATCAAGTCATGAAAAGTGATGAGAAAACACACCAGAAATCTGAGGCAAATAAAATTTTAAAAATAAAATTTATATTTGCATATATTCAGTATTATTTCTATTGCAGTGTACTGTGTGTTTTTCTATTCTATATGACAGGTAAGCAGAAGATGGTGACTGGACTGACTGTGAAGTGTAAAGACAGAAGACAGAAGAATGACAGAGACATGTATATAAGAATATATGTATACGACAGAATATATGTATATGAGAGAGAGTGTATGTTTGTACAAATGAAACTGTAACTGCGTCAAAGAATGTACTGTAATGAATTATATATCAGTGATGTGTTCAAATAGTGGAGTTTAGATAAATTTGTACTGTTTGATATTGAAATAAAATATTATGTTCAAATAAAATACTGTGTGAATATTTGAATATCTGTACAGCTGTATATTATTTAAACATAAATATTAAATTCCTATCTGTGATGTAATGTAACAGTACAATAACAAACACATTTAAAATAATATATACTCGTTTGTTATCATCAAACAAAAATCATATAATTGTTATATACAACAATCTCCCCCTTTTGATGGTGACAAACAAATAAAAAGATTTTGAATATATTAAATGTGTTTGAACAAATGAAATATATATTACTCCCCCTATTTGAATGCTCCCCCTACAAGTGTGCATGAGTGTGATGAATGTAAATTTTCAAAAAAAATATTTATAAAATATTCACTCATAAATCAAAATCTAATCCATTCTCCCCCTTTTGTTATCATCAAAAGGATACAGAATTTTAAAATATAGATGAAGAATGACTAAAAAAAATTCAGCATAAGAGGAAGAATAGTCATCATAAATCTCAATCAGTCAAACAAAAATCATAATATACTAAGAACTGGTGGCATATCTCACATTGTAGAGAATGACGGATTTACGATTAATTTTATATAAAATGGCGAGAGTAAAAAAAAGTACTCCAATTATTTTCCAAAAAAAATGAGGTTCAAAAACAGAGATGGAATTTGGACTATAATTAATAATTCAATTTAAGTGACAAGATCGAATAACCTCAAATCCCAATACCTATCAATCAACAAATCATAATACGTCATAAAATTTCAACATATTTCACAGAATAGAAGATGGATTGATAGGCTAGCTTTTATACTCAGAGGAGAATTTCAAAATTTATTTCTATTTTTAGCACTTTATTTCCTTTTTATTTAAGATCACACTGACCACGCATAACCAGAGCTTGGATTTTTAAATGGGATCAGTCGCAGCTTAAATTATAAGACGTCTCATAACCATGCATAACCAGAGCTTGGATTTTTAAATGAGGTTAGAGACACTCTTATATATTAATTATATTTTTATCATTTTCAGCTTTATAAAAGGAAAAAAACTCCTCGGTATATGAAACCAATATGGATGATAGAAATGTGGTAGGCACAGAAATGGACTGTGAAATAAATTTCTAAATTGATTATATTATGAAATAAGCTCGACTGTACAGGGATTATTGAAAATTTTCAATTCTAAATAATAATATAGTACCATTTCTATCACAAATAATTTTCACTGTTTTAAAACAAGATGATTTTTCTTAAAAAAATAAACTCTCCATATTAATATAAAATCATGATGGATGGCAGACGGGTGATAGATAAAGGAGATGGTCGTGAAATATTTGCCAGTTCAAAGATATTATAATTAATACTCAACCATCATGAAAATCCAAATAAAATCTCCTCTTATAGTGAAATACACTGCAGTCACAATTCATCACAATTTCAAAAACTGATAATAATTTTGATGAATTATAACACAGCACAAATTGGATATTGATTTCAATTTCTGAATGAATAAAAAATAAATAATTTTTAAAATTGAAAAACAATTACAAGAAGAAATTAAACAGATTTAAAAAATTGAATCTATACAGGGTGATAATTCAAAAAACAGATGAGTGAAAAAGGCTGATACCAAATGTTCTCGCTTATCGAGGAATTTAATTACACCCTGATGGACTATCATGGACATCTCAGGCTAAAGAAATTTAAACACAAACCCAGCCAGATAAATTTAGCACATTTATTTGTATAAGGCAAAAAAAATGTATGGATCTATACAAGGTGAAAATTTGAATCTCAGTACAGATGGGTGAAACAAATATAAGAACTTCTGATACCACTTGATGTCTTTATTCACAAAGCCCAAACAGACAGACTTAACAAATTTGCACATTTTCCAAAACTGCAGATAAGAACAAGCAAATATTTGAAAAACAGTATCAGAGCAGCAAACAATTCTTCTCAATACAAGCAGTCATTTAGAGCATTTTCACACCAGTATCAGAGCGGCACAAAAATCGTTTCAAAGCACACTTGTCAAGACATTTCTGATGGTCACAGAATATGAATCATGATCCAAGATTAAAAGTACTGTTTATTTGAAATCATTTGATGCAAGATGAAGATATCAGGATTCAATGAATCGATCGCACTAGATTTATATATATATATATATATATATATATATTCCAGATATGTGTGAGTTTCAGTAAATCAATAAATTCAAATGATTTTAAACAAACAGATATTCAAACCTAATAATCATAGAATAACAGAGAATTTTAAGACCAATTTTACAAAAGAAATTTTAACAAGTATCTGACAAGTGTGGGATTAAATTCAGATCATTTACATCAAATTTGAGAGGTATTCATGAATTAGAAAATTAAAGTAATTTATTTGAAATCACTTGAATCAATGTCAAGTTCTGGGATATAATGAATCAGTCACACAAGATTGATAATTTCAAATTTAGGAGGTATGTGAGATTCAAAATATCAGGAATTTCAGATGATTTCAAACAAACTAATTTCAACTGTACTAATCATGAATTAAAATGAATTTTAAGATGTATCACTAAGACAAGGCATTTCAAAAAGATATTCAAGCCAATCTGAAAATTACTGGAATTGTCACAACTGATAAATAACAGTGTGCTGTAATAATTATAATATCTTGAGCTTTTCTAAAATGAATTAGAATGAACTTAGAACAGCAAAGGTGTGTGAATTTCCATATAATTTTCAGATCTTCAAAACAATTTAGAATTCAGATTAACAGTGTTCAAGATATAACAAGAATACGTCAACACCGTTAGGAATTCAGAAATAAAAATATACTTCAAAACAATTGCAGATATTTACAAGATTAAGTACAAGATCTGGAAATAATTAAAAACATTAGAGTTCTATACACACAAAACAAATTTCCAGAATATCATGAATACTGCAATTCAAGAAGCACAAAAAATATGGCAGTGATAGATCAAATTAGAATAGACAAAAGAAAGAGATGGAAGGGAGAAGAAGAAGAAATAAATAAAAGAAAAAGAATCAAAACAGAAAAATATTTACAGAGTTGAGTTTAGAGATCATACCAGAATCCAGTGTAAATCAGAATCTCTAACTCAACAGACTTGTATAAGGAGCTGTGAATGATTCCATGATATGGAGCAGTTTGAATTCAGTTTCTCTTTCTACACAGCTGCTCCTCAGCCTCCTCAGGTACCTAATGGTTTAGGGGATCGAGTGGTCTAACAAAGTTTGTAAAACCACTCACAGTTTTATTCACATATTTTGGTACCCAAACTTGTTTATACAACAACCCATCTGAATTCACCTTTGTACCTTTAGGAGCCCAGATCTGTTTGAATTTAACAAATTTTGTTTTATTCCTTTTTGGTATCCAGGATTGTTCAAACAGATTATTATAGAACAAATTCTCATCATGTTTATGATTGCGATTATCAGAGTTTGAATTTCCATATCGATTCTTTCCAAAGCAGTCTAAAGGATTTTTCAAATCAATTGGATTTTGTTTTCCAAAAACATTATTTTTCTCAAAGCCAAGACCAGATTTATTTCTAATGGAAACTTGGTTTTGTAACAGCATATTCAACGATTTTTCCCCACTAGAAAATTTATCCAAAGTTGATTCTAATCGTTGAACTTTGGATTTTAGATCGCTATTTTCTTTTAGTAAATTTGAGCAATTATTTATAGCGATCTTCTGTTCAGCGTTGGACTGTTTCAAAACCAAATTCTCATTTTCAAGTAATTCAGTTTTGGCTTGGGATTCGGAAATTTTAAGTTCAAATTGTTTTTGTTTTTCAGATTCAAAATTCTTGGATTTTTCAATCTCATTTTCAAGTTCTTCTAAAATCAAATTTGATTTCAACAAATTTTCATTTTCAACAATTTCAAATTTGGAATATATATCTGTTTTAAAATTTTCAAATTCTTTTTGCAGAAGGTTATTTAAATTTGATAACTCAATCTTGTTCTCATTTAAGATCAAAATTTCATCTTCAAACTTTTGAATATTTTTATTGAGACGAACAAGATTGGTTTTCAATTTGAAACAATTTTTGCAAACTGAATTTGAAGAATTTTTAACATATTCAAGTTGTGATTCCAAATCATCAATTTTGCTGGTCAACTCAAAATTCTTAGATTTCAGAGACTTATTTTTCAGTTGGAGTTTATCAACAAATTTTGTTAAATCAAGACACATATAAACCAGATCTTCATATGAGAAATTTTCTGTTTCAGCATTTGTTGATTCTCCATCAACTAATCCATCTGAATTTTCATTTGTAAGGCTAGTTAAGCATAGATCTGAAGCTGAGCTGACTTTCTGGGGTTTTGAGCTGCAGTTGTCAATTTGTCCATACTTCGTATTGAGAGCTATCCAGATTTTCTGTGCAGTTAAACAATGGGAAATCAAACTATATTGATCATCATCAAGATAAGAATATAGAATATGTGTAGCATGAGAATTAAAAACTTTATCTACCATATCGTACCCATTGATAACAACATCCCAACATTTAATATTAACAGATTTTAAATAAAATTCCATTCTGGATTTTCAGTTTAAAAAATCCGTTCCAGTGAAAATAGTTGGAGATGAACTGAACTGACTCTCACTAAATTGACAGCTAGGATGACCCATTACTCTAGAGTTAAACAAAAATACCTGCTCTGATACCACTTGTTGGATCTAGATTAAACCTGGAGGGGGGTGAATAGGGTTTATCTAGATCCAACACAAGGATCGCTGTGTGTGGTCCTCAGGCATTTGCTAGAGTGCCTCGAATCGGAGAGGAGCTTGACCCTTGCCTCGACTCATGATGGAAATCCAATTTCCAATACGACCTTTGCGGTTTTGATTGTAGAGCCTAGTATTGGCGACATAGTACCATGGGATACTATGCCGTCTATGATTGATACATTTATATTTGAAGTTGTTTTGACACTTGACACTATAATAGTATCAAAATGATTTGTTTTAAATGTATTAAGCATTATTTGGCTATTATAAGGGAAAACCCTATCCTCCGGATTGCATTGTGTGATGGGACCTGGGTCTTATAATAGCTTCATTTTCCCAAAAAGCATTGCGTTGTTTATTCTATGTACTGGTATTCTTGGGAGGAAACCCGTTCCGTGTTATACGGCGTGGTCCCTTGAATTACTCTCTTTTAAAATAAAGTTTTAAATAACTATTTTAGTTCTCACACCAGTCACATAACTGACCTGGAGTTTATTGTTTTAACCTAAACTTTGGGTGCCCCTATTTTCGACACGGGCAGCTAGTAGTTTTTTTTTTTTTTGTGGATTTATATTCATAGGAACCTGATTTACAGTTGGAATGATATCCGGAAATCTCTGTATCCGTATATCTCCTTCAATTGTGTTTTTGTATTATTTTCCGCTGCTATGTAATTTATTGTAATCTCTGATATTTATCGAATGTATTTTATTCATTCATACTCTGTATATTCTTGTATTCTGATGGAATTGTTGTAATAAACAATGAAATGCTTATCTGTTTGTGTTCTTATTTGTCTTGTCCTCAGAGTAATTAGTCCTTTCTCTTCTCTTCGGAGAATGGGGAAGTTCAGGTCGCTTCATAACCAAAGCTTTGATACCATATGTAATGACCCTCCTTCTCGGTCTATCCAAATCGATCGTTAAACTGACTTAAATGGAACCAAAAAGGCGGATATGCTAACTTTGGGCGCACAACACATCAGAACAAACAAGAGAAGACTTTTATAAACATCATAATATTGTCACATCAGAGTACAGAATATTAGAGAATCAAAAATAATACAGCGAAAAATAAATTTATAATAAATGTAATACAATGCAGCGGAAACAAGTAAACTAACACAGCGGAAGACTATGGATGCTCTGGACACAACTTTAAGCTTCGATCCAGAATCTTGCTAAATGAAATAATCTGCAAAACCAAAACTACTGACTGCCGTGCGGAAAATATGGGCATCCAGAGTTTAGGTAGAAACAATAAACTCCGAGTCAATCATGGGACTGGTGTGAGAACTCAAAACAGTTATTAAACTTTACTTTAAAATAAGGTAAATCACGGGACCACGCCGTATGTCACGGAACGGGTTTCCTCCAAAGAATACCATAAACAAACAACGCCAATACTAGACATATGGATCTACAATGCATCATATAAGCTGCAATTTCTCAATCTAACCATTTAGGCTTAATCCCCAAATTTAGATTTTCCAAATCCAATTCACTTCACAGAAATTATTCCTTTGGACTTTATTTCCTAATTTCTTATTTCAAATCATTTGAAATACATATCTAGATTTTATATCAAAATAGATTTCACTTCGGGATCTCAAACCAAAATCTTTGGAAATATGAATTCCAAAACATAACAATGCATACACACAAGTATGCAACCAAATATCGGGCTCCCCTTAGACAAGGCAAAGGGTACTCACCTTAGCAACTCGATATATATATATATATATATATGTGTGTGTGTGTGTGTGTGTGCACCTCCCACTATGAAGCAGGCTACACTGACGATGCATAATCCCACGCCCTCGGGGACTACACCGCCATCTCACCCATACTTTTAGTTGTGCGGGTTACCAGAATCTTTAGCCACATACTAAATCATTTTAATATCCCGAAGTAGGGAACATCATTTCACAACATAATAATCACAAGTACTTTCAAACTATAGTACTTCACATCAGCAATTCACACATATGATCAGTCACCATTAATCACATAACCTTTGAGCTCGTACGTCTCAAACAAGGGTGTTAAGCAAGAGAATAAATTCTCCGCCACCAAACAGATATATCATCAATAGCATCTAATCGGTTATGTGTTGAACTACAATGTAAACCATAATACCTTTCCAAATCATTTTGGAAACATCGGGTTTAGGTCTTGAAATCCTTTTTGTTTTATAAGACATTTTTCTAAAACATTCCCTGTCCAAAATCGAGAATAACATTTCTTTTCACTTTAGAAAAATATCATTTCAAAATCATTCATTAAATTTGAAATGAACTCAACAACATCGCTAAATATCTCATAGTCAAATCGTGAAGTGTGTCACAAGATGTTAGCATACATATATTTCTACCCAACCCAATGCTAAATGTAAAAGCATATTTTGCTCATAAACTGGTCGAGCACAATCCTAACATTCAATCAATCACAATCAATATCAACAACCAAGTATATTTGGTTTATATCAAATCCCATGTTTTGGTAAATTTAATCACCATTCGTTCATTCAAATCTAATTAAAGATTTATTAAAACTCTAGTTCAGTTTTAATTTCACAAATCATTACTTAATGATTATTCATCTTTTAGGAAAATTAATCCTGCCTTTAACTAGGTTAAAGAATCAATGTCCTTTAAAACAAAGTTCATAATAAACCCAAAATCATCTTCCATCAAAATGGAATCTTCACGGAAATCATAGCAGTCTATAATCGATATAAATTTCCATATCAAATCAAAACTATAAATGGAATAACGACAAAGCCTTTTAAATTCCATAGATAGTAGCAGTCTTCATTCAAAGAAGCTCATCTCGATTATTACAAAATCGAATTCCATTCAGTTCCAATTTAATATATTAAACTAGAAAATTTAACTTTGGAAAATTCCATTAATCTTAATTAAAAGATTATAAATTCAAATCATATCTTCACTATTAATTGGGTTAAAGAACGACTGTTATTTAAAACATTGTTCACTATAAACCCCGAAATCCAATTTGATATTAAATATAAGGCTCTAAATAGAAATAATATCGGCTTATATTCAACATCAAATTCTGAAACCAACAAATATCGTATTGGGAATAACGATAAATATATCTTCCAAATTCCTCAACAATATCTGTATGATCATGGAGTCCAATATCGAAATATTCCGAAGATTATTGCCATTCATATCCATTCCAATTCATACGTTGGAAAATTCTGGTTATATTAAAACCATTTTCAATCCAATTTATTTATTTGTAAACATTGGATTATTATCCTAGTTAATAACTAGTTTAATTCGATAAAAATATATTTTTATCTTTCCAAAATTGGAATTTTTCATCCAAAATCTTTCCAAATCATTTATTATGATTTTACACAATTTTTCCATATTTTTAATAATTTTATTAAGGCCTTTACAATCGGTTTCCAATAACGGCCACCGAATTGCATCCGTAGCAACCTTTTCTAAAATTGATTTGGACATAATTCCAAATCCAACTGTTCAAATTTAAATATCTTATATTCATTGGAAAGATCTTTTCGATACGAACCCAACGGTTCCGGTTTTAGGAGAATCCGACGGTCGAATCTCCCGTTACATCAATTTGAAGTTAATGGTCGAAATTCGCGAACGGTCGCACCGCGGCGCGTTCTATTCAAGCCATTAAATATATATAATATATATATCATTGATTTCCATTTAAAACGTATTTTATAAACTGTTTATAAATTCATTTTTAAGACGATTCCAACTTCCATTTCAATTTTAAATCAAAATTGAATATTTTATTACATGACAATTCTATACAGTGCGTATATATGTTAAAAATAATATTTTTAACAATCCAATAATTATTTCATTTCACGACCATTTTATATATCTCATATATAAGCTAAAAATAATATTTTTAGCGAACAAATATTTATTTCATTACATGACCATTTTATATATTGCATATATAAGCTAAAAATAATATTTTTAGCGAACAAATATTTATTTCGTTACATAACCATTTTATATATCGCATATATAAGCTAAAAATAATATTTTTAGCCAATAAATATTTATTTCATTACATGACCATTTTATATATCGCATATATAAGCTAAAAATAATATTTTTAGCGAACAAATATTTATTTCATTACATGACCATTTTATATATCACATATTTAAGCTAAAAATAATATTTTTAGCGAACAAATATTTATTCCATATCATGACCATTTTATATATCGTATATATAATTTTATACAATGCTTATATATAATTTATACAATGCTTATATATATATAATTTCATACAATGCTTATATATAATTTATACAATGCTTATATATTTTAAACAACGCATATTTTTTTTTCACATCGCATATATATATATATATATATATATATATTTCATACAACGCATTTATATATTTTATTCTCATCGCATATATATATATATATATTATTCACATCTCATGTGTGTGTGTGTGTATATATATATATTTCCATTTCACATCAAATATATATATATATACATTCTATTTTCCATTTCACATCACAATCACAACGTTATACAGTCAATTAAATCGTCCATGGTATGTGGAAGAGGGAGGTGAGCTAACAGGCACCGTATACAATTTATAATGAATAAAACTGATAAAAATCAATACTGGCAGTTCTATATATACAGTTATAAAATAAATAACTGTACAAGAATTTTAGTGAGAAGTTCTCACACTGGGTTCCACTCCGTTAGTCTTTAAATGACGATCTTATACTGTTTGGGTTCAAATCTACCCTAAATTTTAATTTGCTCCGTTTCCATCCTAGTCAGTTCCATGTTGTAGAGTTCTTCGACACGATTCCAATGCTTCTAAAATCGTTGAATTTCGACCTCGTATGACAAAGTTATGGATTTCTGAACATTAATTACTAAAATTAATAATTAAATGATTACTAAATTCACTAATCACTTTCCTAAACCATCTTCCTCGTTCGATGCTTCCAGTTACGCAGAAACCCTTCGGTTCCGAATTAGGGTTTAAAACTGCACCTCCGACAAGGCGCGGAGTTCGATCAGTTCCTCCCACGACGATGCCCTCCGCGTACGCCACCACCTCCGTGAACCTCCTGCATTTCGGTCCCCCTTGACGTCAGAAACCTAGTTCAAACGTGAGAGCTCGGATCTCAAAACTTGCAACGCCAAATAAAATCATACCCGTTGGATTCATTGGTCTCATGTAGATCTACATTTTTTTCTTTGAAACTTTCAAATTTTATTTAGTGGATTATGAGATCGTTGAGGGGAAAAGTTTGAAGAATCCGTTCGTTCGTTGAAGAAGGCGGTGGCGGAAATTTTCCCTGAACAATGAAATAAGGGTTTGGGCAATTCTATTTATACCATTTTTAATATATTTATTAATATTTGATTCCAACTTAACATGTCTATCATTCCGAACTCCAAATCAAACCCAATGACTATCACGCCTAGCTAAATACCCTCATTCCAGACACAATGGGATATGTTTCGTTGGCCAATTCGACTGTTTTGATCAGTTTTTGTCAAAATTAAAATATAAATCAATATATATTGGATTTGAACGCACATTTTAATTTACCTGGGCTACATACTTACTTCAAAAATTACAGAAAAATAAATCTAGCTATGTTTTGACGATACGGTCCTAACAAAACTAATTTCATCGAATTTGGAGACCGTTTGGAAAATGGCCTTTTTCTGGTCGATTTAATTTAAACTAAATTGACAAAACACGTTTAAATTCACTGAACTCACATATTAATTCAAAAAATTATGAAATTTGAAACTTAGCAATAATTTGACATTTCGGATCCAACAAAAGTAGTTTTGTCAAAAACGGAGGTCGTTTGCAAAATGGTTATTTTTAAGGGCTATATATTATATAAAATATATATAAATTCCAGAGCGTCTATTTTAGATTTTAAACTGGACATAACTTTCAACCTATAAAGTGAAATCTCAGTTTCTTACATTCGTTCGAAAGATATAATTAAACAGATTCAAATGTTTCTGGTTTTTCTAAAATCTGATTTATATTGATTTATGTATACTCATTTGAAATTTAAAATCGAATTTTCAAACTACCGCGCCATTTCAGGCTTGTTTTATAATTAAAATAAATTTATACTTTCTAAGTTCGATTTAAATAAATTTTAAGTCATTATTATTAAAATAAATCATTTTAAATAATCAAAATCCATCAAAATAGCCAAAATAAAAAATTTAAATTAGTTTAAAATTCCGGGTTATTACAGGAGGGGTGAATAGTGTTTGTGAGAATTTAAATAAAATCTAAAACTTATGTGAACTACAGGATGAATCAAACACCACAATTACAATCAAAGACACAGTTTCAAACACAGAAGTAAAATAAATAGAAATAAAAAATGCAGAAAAGGAAAAAACACACCGGATTTTATATTGGTTCGAATTGCTCCTACGTCCAGTCCCGCACAACGCTGGATTGCGCAGAGTTTTATTACTATTCCAACAGTCAAGTACAACCTCCTTGATTTCACGGCCATAAGGAATACCACCGATTACTACGTTCCTGATTTCTCAGCTACAAGGAAATAACGATTCCTACTTCCTTAATTTCTCGGCTACAAGGATACCAATGATTCCTCTTTTACTCAACCCAAACAATTATAAAAAGCCCTAGAACTCTTCAATAGTACTTGATTCAGATAGAGATGAGAAGAGAGTGTAGAGAGAAGAAGTTTGATCAAAAAAGAATTGAAATTGGCAGAGTATAAGTGTAGAAATCATAAAAATGATTAAGAATGATTATATATTGAAAGAGGATGAAAGTGGAGAAGAAGATCTGTTTAAAAATTCAGTTTTAATCCCTTTTTATAGTGTACGAAAGGTTGCAACGTTTCTGAATCATTTCAAATAGTGAAAAGACACTTCCTTTCAAAATTGAAAAAGTGACAGTCATATGTCAACATGGTGTGTTAACCCCGTTGTGAAAATGCGGTTTAAAATTATGAAGTATTTACGAACATTGACAAGTCGTTGCGAGATTAAATACATGAAAGCTTTTGCAAGCATGCAGAATAGACTTTGGGACACGGCCTAAGCAAGGTCGTCGGCGCGAGCTAAGCAAGCGCGACGTAAGTAAGGCCGTTGGAATGAAGCACGACCAAAGTAAAGGCGTTGATCCATCATGCCTAAGGTCGCTTAGTGTTTTCAGTGAGGTCATTCCACTTCATTTGCACGTAGAGCATTTTAGCTCGCTCCACACATTTAGGTCGTTGAGACTTCTTCGACCGTATGTTGGGGTCACTTAGATCATTCATGATGATTAAAGCTACCAGCGAGCTAAAGGTCATTCAGGTTGTTACGATCCCCTAGGTCGCTCCAAGAAGTAGCTTTAGGACGTTCATCAATTTTGGGTCATATATACGACCTAGCCCAAGTCGTTAATAATCATATGGGAACAAATAAAGAGGAGGAAGCGTGCCTACAGATTTACACATGGAATGCTAAACATATTCCCAAACCTAAGATCCAACATGAGTTGCTTGTATAAATTGCTCAACGTGTCTACAGGTCTATGTATGGCGTGATGAACTAAAGCAATGCACGGGTCAGATCATATATGTTGATAAACATACACGGTAGAGAACATGTAACACTCCAAATTTTCAGTTAACATTAAATTAACAAATTAAACTGTACTTAATTCAAAATGTAGGAATTGAGGGAAACGGGTTACGCTATTGCGTTCGTATCGAAATTCTACTTGAGATAGAGTCCGAGTTTGAGTAAATCGGACTCCATATGAAGGAGATATGACCTTCAGAAATTGCAGAATTAATTTAAAAGTCAAACAGCTCGAAAACAGATTCAAATTTCAAATCAGAAGTCAGAAACGGGCTGGGCAGGAAAATTCCCGCCCATGACCCAGGTCGACCAGGGGCTCGACCTGGGGGTCGACTTATGTACCCAGGTCGACCAGGGGGTCGACCTAGGGGTCGACCTGTGTGTCGACCTGGTTGGTCGGCCTGACCTGCCGGGTTGGGTTTTGAGCAATTTTCTGAGTCCTTGTGTGTCATTAGGGCTGATTTGTCACTTCCTGGTTGGCTCTTCTTGATGTGAATGGTCAAGATCTATTCTATGATCATCTGACGGCTCAAATTAATATGAAATTCTATATAAACAACCTAGCACTCAAACCTTAATCACAAAAATTTAGAGACAAGGGCCGTCATGCTGTCGGAGACGAATTGAGGAACAACCGTCATTGCAAATTAGAGATTAATGCTACAACAACGAATCAAATCAAATTAAAAACTGGGACAACTTGTTAGTCTTCTTTAAAGGCGAGCTTACCAATTTCAGAATACAGATTTCAGAACGCAAGAATTCCTTTAAGTTGTAAGTTTAGTTATGTTTTAGGATGCAAATCAAAATTAATATCATGCCTTGGAAATAAATTGATAATAGAATGATGTTTATTATGTTATATGTGGAATAGTGAAACACCCCACCTCCGTTAGGGTCACTCTCAAAGGGAATGCCCTAATTTTGGTGGAGGTTTATAAGTATAAGTCACAGATATACAAGACAGATATAAGAACACATATTTGTAAACAGCGGAAAATCAACAAACTTTTATTTCATAAAGCAAATACGTGCTACAACAACATCACCATAATTGTCTTACATCTTTTCCAAAAACATAACACTTTCATAATCTGTCTTGATTACATTATTTAAAGAAGCATAAATAAAACATAGATAAACTGCAAAGGCCCCATAGTGGTTGTCCAAAGCCATAGTTCAAGACGAAAAGGACCAAGCAATACATTTCTCTTCTTCAAGCTGGATGCTAAGACCGGTCAAGCTGCTGTGTTCCCTCCCTGTGGACCTGGGGGGGGGGGGAAACGGAAGAAAAGAAGACGAAAGAAAAGTAGAGTCAGACATAAAGCCTGAGTAAGTCTAGTACTATTTTGTCTATGAATAAAGAACTGGGTATGATAAGTATAAACAAGAAGTGGGAAAGTACTATAAACTTGGTTAAGTTGTCTAGGGTCGAATATACTATCGTACCCCATGTTAATCTCTGAACCCATATAAACTAGTTCCCAACTGGCACCCCATAATCAGGGTGATGTGACCCATTCAATGATGATCGGCTCCTACTCGCATAGTTACATGTGTCTTACGGCCCCCGATGTTGTAGTTACCTATGCTGGTCCCACCATGGGGTGTATCAAGTCCCATGGCGGCGGCCCGACACAATCCTAGAATGCACAGGTATGCTACTGGTGTCCAGTGCCTTATTTTTCTGTGCCGGAGTGTGTGCACGCCCGCACCCCGTTAGAACCTACACTGCTACACCACCGCCGTCGATTTGACCTCTTACAATCAGCCCAGTAATCGTGCCCCACCCTGCCTAGTTTCAGGGTATCCTGATACACCTTCTAGGGTTACTGCTGAAAAGGGTCCCCCGTTACTATGTTTTCTATCTCTAGCCAACATGCTAAGTTGGTTAAGTGTTTTCTAACCTAACCCCCACCAGTCCGTTTAATTTAGCATGTTCCATTTTGATTAAGTCTTTAGTTCACTTAATCCTAACAATCCTGACTCAGCCTTAATTGTCTTATTAAGGCCCTGACCTCTCACATTAGACAGGTATTGTTGTGGTTGCCTGTTGCCGGTTGGTTCCGGGCAGTCTTACGCCACAACTCAGTCTAACCTCGGGTCCTTATTGGGCTCCATGTTTAACCTCCCACATTGGATAGGTATTGTTGTGACTACTGGACAGCCGGGCGGTTCCGGGCAGGTTTACATCACAACTCAATCCAACCTCGGGTTAAACACATCGTATGTTCTACATTTACATATTTTGTCTTTCTTCTTTATTTTCTTATATGTAAATATTTGCGGCCCATTATTAAGTTAATGGTGTAAAGGTTACACCAATCATGGGCCCAACCCATACTTGAATTTGGGCCCTTCTATTTTATATTTTCATTCATTAGTAATTTTAACCCAACGTTATTTTCCCCCATTTAACTCGTCCGTTTATTATATATATGTTGGGCTTAGCCTTTTACAGCCCAACTTAGCCATGCGAAAAGGGGAGGCTTAAAGCGTGATTACATACACAAAAAGGGGAAGGTGAGCGCATGAACTTGCAACATAACGTTGGAACTACAAAATAGAAACTGGTGTACTTGCATAGTGGTAACATATACTTTGGTCATAAAGCATAGGTGACATGAATCAAGCCATGTAAACATGTAGTTGAGATAAGAATCTAAATTGGGTATCATTATTGACACATAGTCATAACTACAACATGAACCTATATTTTTATTTAGGCATAATGTCAAACATAAGCATGGCATAAATATTTCTAACATAAGCATGGCATAATGTCAAACATAAACATGGCATAATGTCAAACATAAGCATGACATAAGTATTTGTTCACATAACCATGGCATAAATATTTCTAACATGAAATCATGATTTTTACTTTAGTCATGCAAACTTGCAAAAAAAGGGATTTTTGAACCTAACCTAGCTATGTACCACATATGTCATCATATAATTCTTGTTGACAATTTCAATTATGCAAATTATCAATCATAGCCTAGTCATATTCATAAGTTTGCAAATAGGTGTTCTAGTACAAAAGCATGGCTTAATACATGATGCCAAATTCTCAACATAATTTCATATGGATTATAATAACCCAAACTTATTCCAATTATCACAAAAATGATTTTTGTATAAAAATACATATTATGATGGCATAGTAGCAAAACCCCAAACTTGCATGATTTTCAATTAATCAACTACATACATGTAGCTTCAACATGGATTACATAATTTGCGAATATTCCAAACGTATACTTGCATAGAACTACCGCATGTAGTTCTTTATAATGAATAACATAATTCGAGAATATCCAAACGTATACAATATTTCAAATCAATAATAATCATAGTAACGCACAAATTATGAATTATTTATCACCACAATCAAGTATACAAACCAACACAGTTATTTGTTCATACCAAAGTAATACTCTACTTACAATGGTGAGGCGAATTCTCAAGTTTAGGGATAAGAAGATGCGGTTTGATTTGATTGATTTGCTTTATGCCTTAGAATTAGCCTCCTAATCCTCTCTCCAATTGGTGGCTACCCCTAGTCGTTCCTCAGCAACATGGCGGCTTTGTTCTTATTTTTGAATGAATAGATTAGGGTTTAGTCTAGGGTTGTTTATATAGAGGTTATGAACTGATTAGGACCATTGATGTTGCCTGGATTGATCGTAGCCATTCATTCGATAGAGAGACCAATTAGAGCCTGCCACCTAGCCCTAATGACAAAGCAGACCACAGAAAATCGACCAATATAGAATAGGCCAGCCAGGTTAGACTGGGCTCGACCTGGCTCTGGACCAGGTCGACATGCCTGTCGACAGCCCTGTCGACAGCCCTGTCGACCTGGTTAGACCAGGTCGACAGCCCAGTCGACTTGGTGCGTTAGGCGGGTGTTTTTCCGCCCTGGCCCATTGGGCCTCATTTCGGAATTTAAATTTGATTTTCTGAGTTATTTTATTCTGTTTGAATTTTAAATTTAATTCAAAACTTCCGAAGGCCATATCTTCTTCATACGGACTCCGTTTTTCGAAAACTCAGACTCTATTTCGCGTATCTTTCCGAGACGAATGCAATGGCGTATCCCGTTTCCCTTAGTTCTTTGATTAAAATTAATTATACTTTAATTTATGAATTTCATAGTTATAGAATTCGCGGGGTGTTACATTCTCCCCCACTTAAAAGGATTTCGTCCCCGAAATCTTCAAGTTAGGAGGAATGTATATCCTAACATCCAATCATCCATCTACTCATCCATCAAACACGAGCATCCATTGTCCTTAAAATACTTCTAATGCTTCATTGATCATATGCGAAGTGTGTGTGTACATGTACTTATCTAATGCAAAATCAGGCGGTCTACTGATTCAGTTGACCTCCTTAATGCGAATTATGTAAGTGCCATGAATCCATTATGTATGCAAATCTTCCTATTTTTGATTCTACATGAGTGCACAATCATTCAACACAAATGCAACATCCACATGACAACACATTAAAGTTCAACCACATATGAATGCAAACATATATGCATATGCAATATGAAGTGACTGAGCCGATCTAAAACCCTAGATTGTGTGTGTATATGCAACCACGAGCAACCACTAGCAACCACTTGCAACCATCATCCATAACATGTTTCAATTACATGTTTCCATCCAAAGGGTTTCTACCTAAAAGATAAGGTCGAGGAAATATACCTAAAAAGATAGATAAAAGCGCAACTTAAGGAAAATGAAAGATCAAGGATGTACCCTCGAACAGAAAAGGGTAGGCTGTACGGATTCTAGCTTCAGTTTCCCAAGTCGCGTTTCCCTCGGCGTCGCTCCACTGAACTTTGACGAGCTTGACTTCGCGGTTGCGTAGCTTCTTCACTTCAGTTCCTAATATGCGGGTTGGAACTTTTCTTATGGTTGCTTCGCGTTCCACTTCGGCCTCTTCGAGGATATTTGGCTCTACCACCTCGGCTGACTCATGTAGACATTTCCGGAGATGTGAAACGTGAAAAACGTTGTGGACTCCAGCCAACTTCTCGGGTAGCTCTAATCTATAGGCCATTTTCCCAATTTTCTCGATGATAGGGAATGGCCCTACGAACCTTGGTGCTAGCTTTCCTGTGGTTCCAAAACGAACAACGTTTCTTAGCGGTGATACCTTGAGAAAAACTCTGTCTCCAATCTCAAATTCAAGGTCGGTCCTTCTCTTGTCAGCATAGGACTTTTGTCTGTCTTGGGCCGTCTTCATCCTTCTTCGTATTAAGTCTACTTTCTCTGAAGTCTCTCGGATCATATCTGGTCAAAGTATGAGCTTATCAGTAGACTCCCACCAACAAGTGGGCGATCGGCACGGTCTTCCATATAAAGCTTCGAAGGGCGCCATTCCGATGGTTGCTTGATAGCTGTTGTTGTAGGCGAATTCCACCAAAGGAAGGTGGTCTTCCCATGTCCCTCCGAAGTCAAGGACGCATAGTCTTAAAAGGTCTTCCAAAACTCTGTTCACTCTCTCTGTTTGGCCGTCGGTTTGGGGATGATAGGCTGTGCTCAAGCATAACTGCGTTCCTACTGCTTCTTGCAGACTCCGCCAAAACTCGCTAGTGAAGATGGGGTCTCGGTCACTAACAATGCTAGATGGTATTCCATGGAGTCGTACGATCTCCTTGAGGTAAAGTGATGCTAGGGATGAGGCAGTTCTTTTACTTTTGACAGGTAAAAAGTGGGCGCTTTTAGTAAGCCTATCCACTATTACCCAAATACTAGTGTTGCCTCTCCTAGACCTAGGCAGCCCATCGATGAAGTCCATTGAGATGCTATCCCACTTCCACTGCGGGACCTCCAGAGGATGTAGTAGTCCGCCAGGCTTTTTCTGTTCCGCCTTAAACTGTTGGCACACCATACACTTAGAAACGAACTCTGCCACGTCCTTTTTCATGCCGTTCCAGAAGAAAGTCCTTTTTATGTCTTTGTACATTTTATCTCCGCCTGGGTGTATCGTCATCTTGGAGTGATGTGCTTCCTCGAGAACCTTCTTTATTAAATCTTTTGTCTGTGGGACGCATAGTCTTCCGTCTCGCCTTAGCAAACCCTTATCGCCGATGGAGTATCTGTTGAGGTGACTTGAAGTCTCACCCCTAATTAGCTTATCAATTATTTCCACAAGTTGAGGGTCTTCGCGTTGTGCTGTCCCTACTGAATCCACTAAAGTTGGGCGCACTTCGAGAGATGCTAGCAAGCCTGGTACGAAATCGGAGGAAGGCCTAAAGTCGAAGCTGGCTATAAACTCTAGGCTTTGTCTTTCAACAAACAACGGGCTTAGGGTCAATTTCTTTCGGCTCAACGCGTCTGCCACTACGTTGCCTTTGCCTGGAGTGTAGGAGATTTCGAAATCGTACGAGGCAAGAAACTCCATCCATCTTTGTTGCCTCAAGTTAAGATCCTTCTGCGAGAAAAGATATTTCAACGATTTATGGTCAGTGTAAAGTTCGAACTTCTCACCTAGGAGATAGTGTCGCCAAGACTTGAGTGCAAAGACGATGGCGGCTAACTCAAGATCGTGGGTTGGGTAGTTCTTTTCGTGCACCTTCAACTGCCTCCCGCCATAAGCTACTACCCTTCCTTCTTGCATTAAGACGGCGCCTAGCCCTGTCCCACATGCATCCGTATAAACAGTGAACATCTTGCTCCCATCTGGCAGCGTCAAAACTGGGGCTGTTGTGAGAGCCTTTTTCAGTCGTTGGAAAGCAAACTCGCAATCCAAGTCCCAATTAAACACTAGATTCTTCTTGGTCAACTTCGTGAGTGGAGCAGAGATTTTCGCAAAATCCCTTATGAATTTTCGATAGAAACCCGCTAGTCCTAGAAAGCTTCGGACCTCAGTTGCATTCCTTGGTGTCTTCCAATCCTGTACCGCCACTACCTTAGCAGGGTCCACTGCTAACCCTTGTTTGGATACTATGTGCCTAAGGAACCTCACCTCTTCTCTCCAAAAGTGGCATTTGGAGAATTTGGCTTTTAGTTGATGGATTCGCAAAGTTTCCATGATTGCCCTTAAGTGCTGAGCATGTTCCTCTTCACTCTTTGAGAAGATAAGGATATCATCTACGAAGATTACCACGAATTTGTTGAGGAAATCTCTAAATACCCTACTCATCAGGTCCACGAAGTAAGCAGGTGCATTTGTCAAGCCGAAAGGCATGACAAGCCATTCAAAGAAGCCGTCTGGGGTTCTGAACGCCGTTTTATCGATGCTATCTTCAGCCACCCTTAGCTGATGAAAACCGGTTGCTAAATCGAGTTGGGAGAAAACAGACGCTCCTACAAGCTGGTCAAATAAATCGTCAATTCTAGGGAGAGGGTGCCTATTCTTTTTCGTTAGCTTGTTGAGCTCCCTATAGTCAACACATAGACGGAGTGAACCATCCACCTTTGTAGCGAACACCACTGGAGCGCCCATTCTGAAATGCTCCTCCTAATGAACCCCTTCTCTAGAAGCTCTTTAATCTGTTTACTGAGCTCTTTCCTTTCTCGTGGAGCCATGTGTCTAACGGGCAACGCAACGGGCTTTGCATTATCTACAAGATATATGCGGAAGTCTATTTCCCGCTTCGGAGGCAAGCCCTTCACCTCTTCGAAGACATCCGGATATTCCCGGACCACTCTAACTGATTGCAAATTTTCAACAGAGGCATCTAGCGATTCAAGATAACCAAGCATAACCGCATACGAGGGATTACAAGAAATTTCCAAAGTATTACCGAGCTGGGTTAGGAGCCTAACAACCCTTTTCTCACAATCAAGGATGGCCCCATTACTGGATAGCCAATCCATACCCAAAATCAAACCATAACCCGAAAAGCCCAAAACAAAGGCACTACATTGAAATTCTACACTTAGAATAGAAATTTTCAATCCCACACAGATCATAGACAAATGAGCTGGGCCCCCAATTGGGTTTGAAACAATTAAGGGGTCCTCTACCATACTAGTTTTTAGGTGCAGAGATTCTACTAGAGCAGACGAGATAAAGGAGTGTGATGCGCCAGAATCAAACAAAGTGCGAACGGGGTGACCATAAAGATAAACTACACTTTCTACAGAAGTATTTATACCTCGCTGTTGCAGAGGTGGTGCTTCCAGCACATGAACCTGTGCCCCTGGGGTGGATCCAGCCCTCTGCCCCTGTCCTCGTTTCTTTGGGCAGTCCTTAGCCCTATGGCCTGTCTCACCGCAAGAAAAGCACCCACCATTCTCCTTGGCCTTCTTTTTCCGGCAGTCCTTTACTAAGTGCCCCACTTTGCCACAGAAATTGCACTTCCTCTTCTCTTTGTTGCCTTTCCCGCCCTTCTTAAAGTCTGTCTTCTTAGGCTGCAAACCCTCTTTCTTCCCTTGAGAGCTTTCTGCCTTTGTCTCCTTCTTGCCCTTATCCTCTTCATTCAGCAATGCCATTTGCACCAATCTTTCATACGTGGCTCCCATGGGTATATGGGTCATGGCCAAACTGTGTAATGGCTCATTCAACCCTTTGACGAAACGGAGAGCCTTCTTGTGCGGGGTGTTGACTAGGTCAAGCCCAAACCTAGCCAGCTCATCGAACTGATTCACATATTCTCTGACTGTCTTGTCCCCTTGCTTAAGAAATAAGAATTTTTCCAACTGCAAACTCCTTTCCGCATCTGAGAGAAATTTAGTCTCAAACCTTGCCCTAAAGTCCTCCCATGTCTCCACTGGTCTTTCAGCATTAGTGACTTCCCACCAGTAGGAAGCCTCGCCCTTCAATAGCCATACTGCCAATTGTACTTTTTGTCTATCCTCTACCTCAAAGATGATGAATAGGTCCTCCGTTTCTTTCAGCCAATTTCTAGCTGCTACGAAGGACTCAGTTCCATGGAAATCCCTTCCTCCCATAGCTTTAAAATCTTTACATATCTTAGCAAAAGTGTTTCCCCGAGGAGGGGGTGGAGGAAAAGGTGTCGCTGCAGCTGGATGATTTCCGGCAGCTGGGGGAGGAGGAACGGTAGGACCTGGCTGAGTGGCTCTTGCTTCTAAGAACCGTCTAAACCAACCAGGTATTGGTACCCCTTCCGGCAAGTTAAGATCTTCGGACATGCTGAAACAAAAAGGATAGATTCAAAACGAAGGATAGGAGATAGTACCTATGGCTTTGGGGAGTGGATTTTGCCTTTTAAAATAAAATAACATTTTTTTCTTTTAAAAATGCTTCTTTAAATTTCCTTTTTGAAAGTAATTTTTCAAAACTTTTTATCTTATCTGGTAAACCTATGCTCTGATACCAAGTGAAACACCCCACCTCCGTTAGGGTCACTCTCAAAGGGAATGCCCTAATTTTGGTGGAGGTTTATAAGTATAAGTCACAGATATACAAGACAGATATAAGAACACATATTTGTAAACAGCGGAAAATCAACAAACTTTTATTTCATAAAGCAAATACGTGCTACAACAACATCACCATAATTGTCTTACATCTTTTCCAAAAACATAACACTTTCATAATCTGTCTTGATTACATTATTTAAAGAAGCATAAATAAAACATAGATAAACTGTAAAGGCCCCATGGTGGTTGTCCAAAGCCATAGTTCAAGACGAAAAGGACCAAGCAATACATTTCTCTTCTTCAAACTGGATGCTAAGACCGGTCAAGCTGCTGTGTTCCCTCCCTGTGGACCTGGGGGGGGGGGGGAACGGAAGAAAAGAAGACGAAAGAAAAGTAGAGTCAGACATAAAGCCTGAGTAAGTCTAGTACTATTTTGTCTATGAATAAAGAACTGGGTATGATAAGTATAAACAAGAAGTGGGAAAGTACTATAAACTTGGTTAAGTTGTCTAGGGTCGAATATACTATCGTACCCCATGTTAATCTCTGAACCCATATAAACTAGTTCCCAACTGGCACCCCATAATCAGGGTGATGTGACCCATTCAATGATGATCGGCTCCTACTCGCATAGTTACATGTGTCTTACGGCCCCCGATGTTGTAGTTACCTATGCTGGTCCCACCATGGGGTGTATCAAGTCCCATGGCGGCGGCCCGACACAATCCTAGAATGCACAGGTATGCTACTGGTGTCCAGTGCCTTATTTTTCTGCGCCGGAGTGTGTGCACGCCCGCACCCCGTTAGAACCTACACTGCTACACCACCGCCGTCGATTTGACCTCTTACAATCAGCCCAGTAATCGTGCCCCACCCTGCCTAGTTTCAGGGTATCCTGATACACCTTCTAGGGTTACTGCTGAAAAGGGTCCCCCATTACTATGTTTTCTATCTCTAGCCAACATGCTAAGTTGGTTAAGTGTTTTCTAACCTAACCCCCACCAGTCCGTTTAATTTAGCATGTTCCATTTTGATTAAGTCTTTAGTTCACTTAATCCTAACAATCCTGACTCAGCCTTAATTGTCTTATTAAGGCCCTGACCTCTCACATTAGACAGGTATTGTTGTGGCTGCCTGTTGCCGGTTGGTTCCGGGCAGTCTTACGCCACAACTCAGTCTAACCTCAGGTCCTTATTGGGCTCCATGTTTAACCTCCCACATTGGATAGGTATTGTTGTGACTACTGGACAGCCGGGCGGTTCCGGGCAGGTTTACATCACAACTCAATCCAACCTCGGGTTAAACACATCGTATGTTCTACATTTACATATTTTGTCTTTCTTCTTTATTTTCTTATATGTAAATATTTGCGGCCCATTATTAAGTTAATGGTGTAAAGGTTACACCAATCATGGGCCCAACCCATACTTGAATTTGGGCCCTTCTATTTTATATTTTCATTCATTAGTAATTTTAACCCAACGTTATTTTCCCCGTTTAACTCGTCCGTTTATTATATATATGTTGGGCTTAGCCTTTTAAAGCCCAACTTAGCCATGCGAAAAGGGGAAGCTTAAAGCGTGATTACATACACAAAAAGGGGAAGGTGAGCGCATGAACTTGCAACATAACGTTGGAACTACAAAATAGAAACTGGTGTACTTGCATAGTGGTAACATATACTTTGGTCATAAAGCATAGGTGACATGAATCAAGCCATGTAAACTTGTAGTTGAGATAAGAATCTAAATTGGGTATCATTATTGACACATAGTCATAACTACAACATGAACCTATATTTTTATTTAGGCATAATCTCAAACATAAGCATGGCATAAATATTTCTAACATAAGCATGGCATAATGTCAAACATAAACATGGCATAATGTCAAACATAAGCATGACATAAGTATTTGTTCACATAACCATGGCATAAATATTTCTAACATGAAATCATGATTTTTACTTTAGTCATGCAAACTTGCAAAAAAAGGGATTTTTGAACCTAACCTAGCTATGTACCACATATGTCATCATATAATTCTTGTTGACAATTTCAATTATGCAAATTATCAATCATAGCCTAGTCATATTCATAAGTTTGCAAATAGGTGTTCTAGTACAAAAGCATGGCTTAATACATGATGCCAAATTCTCAACATAATTTCATATGGATTATAATAACCCAAACTTATTCCAATTACTCACAAAAATGATTTTTGTATAAAAATACATATTATGATGGCATAGTAGCAAAACCCCAAACTTGCATGATTTTCAATTAATCAACTACATACATGTAACTTCAACATGGATTACATAATTTGCGAATATTCCAAACGTATACTTGCATAGAACTACCGCATGTAGTTCTTTATAATGAATAACATAATTCGAGAATATCCAAACGTATACAATATTTCAAATCAATAATAATCATAGTAACGCACAAATTATGAATTATTTATCACCACAATCAAGTATACAAACCAACACAGTTATTTGTTCATACCAAAGTAATACTCTACTTACAATGGTGAGGCGAATTCTCAAGTTTAGGGATAAGAAGATGCGGTTTGATTTGATTGAGTTGCTTTATGCCTTAGAATTAGCCTCCTAATCCTCTCTCCAATTGGTGGCTACCCCTAGTCGTTCCTCAGCAACATGGCGGCTTTGTTCTTATTTTTGAATGAATAGATTAGGGTTTAGTCTAGGGTTGTTTATATAGAGGTTATGAACTGATTAGGACCATTGATGTTGCCTGGATTGATCGTAGCCATTCATTCGATAGAGAGACCAATTAGAGCCTGCCACCTAGCCCTAATGACAAAGCAGACCACAGAAAATCGACCAACATAGAATAGGCTAGCCAGGTTAGACTGGGCTCAACCTGGCTCTGGACCAGGTCGACATGCCTGTCGACAGCCCTGTCGACAGCCCTGTCGACCTGGTTAGACCAGGTCGACAGCCCGGTCGACTTGGTGCGTTAGGCGGGTGTTTTTCCGCCCTGGCCCATTGGGCCTCATTTCGGAATTTAAATTTGATTTTCTGAGTTATTTTATTCTGTTTGAATTTTAAATTTAATTCAAAACTTCCGAAGGCCATATCTTCTTCATACGGACTCCGTTTTTCGAAAACTCGGACTCTATTTCGCGTATCTTTCCGAGACGAATGCAATGGCGTATCCCGTTTCCCTTAGTTCTTTGATTAAAATTAATTATACTTTAATTTATGAATTTCATAGTTATAGAATTCGCGGGGTGTTACAAATTGGATGATATTGATCTATGTCTGTGGTTCTATTTTATTATCATGTTGAATTGGGAATTAATGGATAAGCCTATTCATATGTATATGAACTTGGAGTATAACCTGTTATGACAAATTGTGTAGTTTATCATGTTATGCAAGTTTTAGGTTGTAAAATCGTATCACATATATGACCAAATGTTAGATCTACATGCTTATGTGTATATGTTAAACCTATGTCATATTTCAAGTTCACACTTATCCATATGTTCGTGATTGATTTGCAAGTTCACATATATGTAAGTTGATTTAGTCTATGTTGCAAATTCACATATATGTATGTTGATTTAGTCTACATTGCAAGTTCACACCTATGATATTCATGTTGACTATTTTGCAAGTTCGCACCTATGATGTTCATATTGACTATGCCGAAAATGCCAAGTTTACACCTATGTCAATTTATGTTAATGAATTTCTTTATGCCAATTTTGTGTACGCTAAATTAGGCTAAGTTTTTAGCCTAATATTATATGTCAAAAATCATGCGGATGGAAAATTAGGCTAAGATTTTTAGCCTAATATTTAGACAGAGTAATGTTGGGTAAAATTGGTAATTATAGGAAACTTGACATAAATTGGTGAAAAATCACATAGGTAATTTATGGCATGAAACGGTATAAATTATATACCTAAATTAATGAACTTGATCAGAAACAAATCTGGGCAATGACATGAATTCTGGATAATATACATAAATAAAAATGTAAATTCAGAAAATAGGAATATGCTTAACCCGTGGTTAGATTGAGTTGTGATGTAAACCTGCCCGGACCCGCCCGGCTGTCCAGTAATCACAACAATACCTATCTAATGTGGGAGTTTAAGGCATTGAGCCCAATAAGGACCCGAGGTTAGACTGAGTTACGGTGTAAACCTGCCCGGAACCGACCGGCACATCCAGTAACCGTAACGATACCTGTCTAATGTGAGTGGTTGGTGCTTTAACTAATTAAAGCTAAGGACAGACAAGTCAGGATGGTAGGGTTAAGTTAACTAAAACACTTAGTCAATTCAACATGTTAATTAAACTGATGGGTGGGGTTAGGTTAATACAGACACTTAACCAACTTAGCATGTTGACTTGAAAACCCTAGTAACGGAGACCCATTTCAGTAGTAACTCACATAGGTGTATCATGGTACCTTGAAACTAGGCAGGGTGGGGCACGATTACTGGGCTGATTATAAGCGGTCAAAGCGACGATGAGTGGTGCAGCAGTGTAGGTTCTAACGGAGTGCGGGCGTGCACACACTCTGGAGCAGAAAAAGCAGGCACTGGGCACCAGTAGTATACACTATGCATTCTAGAATTGTGTCGGGCCACCACCATGGGACTTGATAACCCAATGGTGGGACCAGCATAGGTATCTACGATCATGTGGGGCCGTATGACACAGGAAGAAACGTTGCGAGTAAGAGTCGATCGAATAAGGGATCACCTTGTCGTGAACATGTAGTGCTAGTTAGGCTAGTTAGTAGGTGCAGAGAAGTAATAGTGAGTGCATTTAGTATAGTTAGTATTTCTTGCCATATCTTGTCTTATATTCTGGTATTGTCCTGTTCTCAGTTTATGCAAGTCATGATCTTTTTATTGTTCTCATGCTAGAAATATAACTAGACTTACCAGACTTATATCTGACCCATTTTTCCTTTCGCTTTCTTTTCTTCCATTCCCCCCCTCCAGGTCCATAGGGAGGAAACACCTCAGCTTAGTCAGATTTTTAATCTAGCTTGAAGAGAGAGAAATGTATTGCTTGGATCTCTTTCGTTTGGGCTATGGCTTTAGACATTCTATGGGAATTTATGTAGTTTTAATTATGTTTCATGCTTCTTTAAGTTTTAAATCAAGACAGTATTATGGTTGTAATAAATGGAAGTTCGTTTTGAGGTAATTATGGAAATGTTTTGTATGAACACGTACTTATGATATGAAAGTCTATTTGTTTTTCCGCTGCTTATATATATGTGTTTATATCTATCTTGTGTTTTATCTGTGACTTTTACTTATAAACCTCCACCGAAGTTAAGGCATTCCCTTTGTGAGTGACCTTAATGGAGGTGGGGTGTTTCACTTGGAATCAGAGCACAGGTTTACCAGATTAGATAAAGGATTTTGAAACTATTTTCAAAAAAAGAAGTTTAAAGAAGCATTTTTTTAAGAAAAAGCGTTGTTTTTAAAAGGCATAATCCCCCAAAGCCATATGCACTATCACTCTATCCTTTTGTTTTGAATCTTTCCTTTTTGTTTCAGCATGTCTGGAGATCTTAACCTTCTAGAAGGAGTACCAGTACCTGGCTGGTTCCGAAGGTACCTAGAGGCTAGGGCCAATGACGCGGGCCCAGCAGACATTCCTACTCCCCCAATGGCAGCGGTTCCTCCTCCTCCGCGCGGAAATGCTTTCACAAATACGTGTGGAGACTTCAAGGATATGGATGGAAAGGACTTTTATGGAACTGAATCCTTGTGGTAGCAAGGAACTGGCTGAAGGAGACCGAAAATTTGTTCGTCATCTTCGAAGTTGATGACAGGCAAAAGATACAGCTAGCAGTGTGGTTGCTTAAAGACGAAGCTTCTTATTGGTGGGAGGTTACCCATGCTGAGAGACCAGTGGAAACTTGGGAAGATTTCAGGATGAGGTTTGAGATGAAATTCCTCTCCCAAGCTGAAAGAAGCCTGCAGATGGAGAAGTTCCTAACTCTTAAGCAAGGAAGTATGACGATCAAGGAGTACGTCAATCAGTTTAATCAACTGACCAGATTTAGGCTGGATTTAGTAAACACCCAACACAAGAAGGCTCTTCGCTTCGTCAAAGGTTTGAATGAGCCTCTACACAGCCTTGCTATGACCAATGTACCCATAGGAGCGACTTATGAAATCTTGGTGGACATGGCATTGCTACACGAGGAAGACAAAGGCAAGAAAGAGGCAAAGGTGGAAGTGCCTTAAGAAAAGAAAGAGGGTTTACAGGCTAAGAAAACAGACTTCAAGAAGGGCGGGAAGAACAACAAATCCCGTGAAAAGAGAAGGTGTAATTTATGTGGCATTGTTGGACATATAGTGAAAGACTGCAGAAAGAAGAAGGCGAAGATGAATGGTGGTTGTTTCCATTGCGGCGAGACTGGACACATGGCTAAGGACTGCCCAAAGAAGCGAGGGCATGGACAGAGGACTGGATCCACTTCAGGGGGACAGGTTCACACACTGGTGGCACCTCCGCAGGAACGAGGTAGAAATATTTCTGTAGAAAGCTTAGTTTATCTCTATGATCATCCAGTTCGCACCCTCTTTGATTCTGGCGCATCACACTCCTTTATTTCATCTGCTTTAGTAGAATTCTGCACCTAGACTGTAACACCCCGCCTCCGCTAGGGTCACTCGCAAAGGAATGCACTAGCTTTAGAGGGGCATTATTGGTAAACATGCACAGAAATATCACAAGACAGAACATATATAAATAGCGGAAGTAAAATCAAACTTTCATAACATGAATAAATAAGGTCTAAAGCCTTTTACATCAGAGTACATCAAAACCTGTCTTGCAATAGTAAAGAAGCATAAAGACTTTTTAATAAATTATTCCCCAAGTAAAACAGTAAAGTAGCCATAGCCAAGAGAAGTCCAAGCCATCCATGATGACCCTCAAGCAGAAGAAGTCCGAACTAAACAGCATTGTTTCCTCCCTGAAACCTGGGGGGGAAACGGAAGAAAAGAGGCGAAACAAAACGGGTCAGTCAAAAAGACTGAGTAAGTCCTATCTACTTCCAGTATAAAAACAGGTAAAGGTAACATGACATGCATAAACTGAAAGTAAACATAAGGATAACTACAAGATAGATAAACCAGGATAGCCGGTTGAACTACTGCGGCAAGGTAAACTAAGGTACCATGATATACTACGGTGTTATGATAAGTCAAGGTATCACATCGTCAGATTTCTATCGAGTACATTATCCCAAGGTATCTACCTCGTCTAACATCCCATGGTATCTATTATGTATATTCTTCCTAGTTCTAACATGTATATTTGCTCTGCACCTCTCGTACTAGTATCCCTACCCGCGTCATGTGTTAACCATGAATGTCCCTTGCCCCATGTCATGAAATGGTCCATGTCAACCTAATATATCGCATATATAGGTTACTCAAATCATATGTTTCTTTCCATGTATATAAGTTCAGTCCTTTGCCGTACCTCGTACGGGCTTCCTCATGTCGTATTATCCTTGAAACCGTTTGGACTGTCACCCTTGTTCTAGCTAGGCTCTTCCATATGGATCATCGTTTGAACTACTAGGACTTACGCCACCTAGTACCTCTAGGGATTACGCTTACCTATCGCACGCTTTCGTATTTCGGTTTGGGTTAAACCACCTAGGCCACTAGGGATTACGCTAACCCTCAACCGCGCCCTTTTTCCCACGCATTCATCGTGAATCGTTTTTCTATAACTGTATGCACGTGCATCACATCGTGCCATCCGAGTCCTGTCACAGGGCAATACCAGAAATACAGGACTCGGTCGGGAGCTTTAGATTTATCTGCTGATGCAGATACTAAGGTCTGCTTTTCTACACGTGGCTATGGTCCCACGAGACCCCTCCCTCAACTAATGAAAGGCAACACAAGAGAAAATCTTGTATGAGAACTACACTCCGGCCAGCCCACATCCTACGGCCTACCTCACCCATAATTAGATAGCAAATCATGGTCTGTTGGGTGTTCCCTGCCTTTCCGTATGTACACGCTTGACTCAAGATGGTAGATGATCAACGAACTTGCTATCTCGGGCACCTTATGTATCCGTCGACTCACTGCTATCCACCCCAGTCTTTAGGTCGCTCGCATAGCAACCAAGGCATATTCTTGGTTCTTCTACCGCAGACCTCAACCTCTTGTGAGCCCAGGATGATCATCTGCGACCTCACAGAGGGATACCAAGAATATCCTCACGTTCCCCGAAGCCGCTGCTTCGTTACCCAGTTCGCTGGAGCCTTTATCTAAATCAGATAGCCTGCTCCTACGCGTATACTTAAACGATGACCTACCGTATCGGGTTACTCATCTATCTAAGAAGCGGTCCAGATTTCCTTGACTAAGAATTATTACTTAGTTTCCCTTAACTAAGGTTTACCACTTAGCCTTATTTCCATTACCCTTGTTAACTATGGTTATTTACCTAATCCTCCGAATTAGGGTTTATCTAATGGGTTAAGTGTCACTTAAGTTCATAACTTAGCCCGTCTACAAACCATGTCAAAATTGGCTAAGTATCCAAGTCCAAGACTTAACCCTACAAACCATGTGTCAAGTTGGCTAAGTATATCAAGCAATCCATAACTTAACCTCGTCTAATTATCATTTTAGATTGGTTAATTATATAAATTAACTTGACCTTGTCAAATTACCGAGTCAAATCGGTCAAGCGTATTCAAGTGATTCGTGACTTAGCCTTATCATGTTTTCACGTTAGATTGGTTAAGTATAGATTAACTTAACCTCATCAAATTAACGAGTTAGATTGGTTAAGTATAGGTCACTTAACCTCATCGAATCATCGTGTTAAATTAGTTAAGTGTTTAACTTAACCCCATTAAATTACCAAGTGGGATTAATTAAGTCTAGGCTAACTTAACCCCATCCGATTACCATGTTTAGATTAGTTAAGCCTAACCTTAACCCCATCCATTAACTGTATTATACGGTTAAGTGTCATTAAGAGAATTTACTTAACCTTATCACGTTATCGTGTTGGATTGATTAAGTGTTGGTTAACTTAATCCCGTCCACTAGTCGTATAAAAATGGTCAAGTGTCATTAGGCAAATCAAGTTACTTAACCTACCCAAGCTTATCATGTTTTGTTAAGTATCATTAGCCTAATCAAATTACTTAACCCATTTGTCCATATCATATTTGGTTAAGCCTCATTAATCAAATTAACTTAACCCTATTATGTGGCATTAATTTAATTAATGCACCCTCAACCTCTCACATTAGACCTTGTTGTGGTTACTAGTTAAGCCGGGCGGGTCCGGGTAGATTTACACCACAACCTAGTCTAACCTCGGGTCTTAAGCGCGACATGACCAACTTCTCACATTGGGTCCTATTGTTTGCAACTACTAGTTAGGCCGGTCGGTTCCGGGTAGTTTTACGTTGCAAACTCAACCCAACCTCGAGTTGGCCATACTTATATTATCTAAGTTCATCATGTTTCCAAAACATGTTACAAGATTTTCAAGCATTTGGGTAGACCTAACTTAATAGGTAAATTCCCAAAGGGTAGACCTAACTTAATAGGTAAATTCCCAAGCTCATGTTTTTATGCATACTTACATGTCATCTTCCATGTTATCTCTCAAGTCATATTTTCAAGTATAAACACCTGTCATATTCAAGTTAAGATTTTGCGACATGTTCATGTTTATCTAACTACCCAAATCGTGTTTTCCCAACGCAAGCAAAGCGAGTCAACATAGTAAGGGTACTATGTCACATATTGGTCTCAAAACATGCATGATGCCAAAAAGGGCTTGGCTTCCACATGCATAACATCATAAAGGGATTGGCCATAAACATGCATAGTGTCATAAGGTAATTTGGCCACAAACATGCATATTATCAAAAAGGGTTTGGCCATAAACATGCACGACTTAAAAGAGGGAATTGGCCACGATCATGCATAATCTCATAAAGGATTTGGCCACAAACTTGCATGTTAGCATAAGGGGTTTGGGTTCATAAACATGCATAAGTCCCAAAATCGTGTCTTAGCCAATGTTTCACAAATAAAGTGGTTCCTAAGGGTTCATGCTAGCATTTCATGCATAAAGATCCAAACTTGCAAGTTAAACTAGGTTATGCATAACATGAGAGGCATGATTAAGTCACTCACATGGCCTAAGATCATAAATATGAACACAAGAGGCATGGTAAGGTTCATATAGATTCGCATAATCATGTTTAGCCTCATTTTATCCCATGTCAACATTAAAAATACCGTTTTGATCCAAAAGTAGCTAGAACTTACATAGGCAAGGCTTAGGAAAGGGGTCATGCATCATCTTGACGAAGAAAGGTGGCTCCTTTGATGAAGATCCGTCATGAAACTCGCATAGCAACGTTGATTTGGCCTCTATTTGGTGTAGCAAGCTTGCACCTTTTGATTTGAACTAGATTTGAATGCATAGGCTCTAGGGATTTGAGATGGAGGCCATGATCAAGATTGATTTTGGCAGCACTTAGTTGCTAGGTTTGATTTTTAGGGATTTAGGCTAGGTTTAGGGTCTTTTTATAGAGATTAGGATAGTTTTAGGCCCTTAGATTAACCCTAGGATAGATTAGGACCATCAGATCTCGGAAGCTTCCAGACCCAGCCCAAGAACAAGACCAGGTGAGACAAACAGGTGCGCCAGGCTATTTGCTCCGGCCACCCCCTGTCGACAGGCAAGTCGACAGGGCTGTCGACTTGGTCTGGGCCCAAGTCGACAGGCCTGTCGACAGCCCTGTCGACATGGCCTAGGCGGGAAACTACCCGCCTAGCCCCAGACCTGATTTCCAAAACTGTTTCCGAAATTCAAATTTTCCAGAGATCTTCTTTGGGCCTTTAACGGGTCATACGGACTCCGATTTTCGAAAACTCGGACTCTATTTCGTGTATTTTTCCGAGACGAACGCAATGGCATAGCCCGTTTTACTTGATTCAGAATTTAAAATTAAATCCTGCCTTGATTCTCATTTTAACATGTTATTGAAATACGGGTTGTTACATAGACACTAGTATGGTAGAGGATCCCTTGGTTGTTTCAAATCCAATTGGGGGGCTCAGCTTATTTGTCAATGGTTTGTTTGGATTTGAAAATCTTTATTCTAAGCATTGAGTTTAGATGTAGTGCCTTTGTTTTAGGCTTCTCGGGATATGGATTGATCTTAGGCATGGACTGGTTATCCAGTAATGGTGCCATTCTTGATTGTGAGAAGAGAGTGGTTAGGATTTTGACTCGGCTCGGTAACACTCTCAAAATTTCTTATAATCCCTTGGATGCTGTTATGCTTAGTTATCTAGAGTCGCTTGATGCTTCTGTTGAGAATTTACAGTCGTTAGGGTGGTCTGTGAATATCCGGATGTCTTTGAAGAGGTGAAGGGCTTACCTCTGAGGCGGGAAATAGACTTCCGCATATATCTTGTTCATAATGCAAAGCCCGTAGCTTTACCTGTTAGACACATGGCTCCAAGGGAAAGGAAGGAGCTCAGTAAGCAAGTTAAAGAGCTTCTCGAGAAGAGGTTCATTGGACAGACCATTTCGGAATGGGGTGCTCCAGTGGTGTTCACAACCAAAGAGGACGGTTCGCTTCGCCTATGCGTTGACTATAGGGAGCTAAACAAGCTGACCAAGAAAAATAGGCACCCTCTTCCCAGAATAGACAATTTGTTTGATCAACTTGTAGGTGCGTCGGTTTTCTCCCAACTTGATCTGGCCACCGGGTTTCATTAGCTTAGAGTGGTTGAAGATAGCATTGATAAGACGACATTCAGAACCCCAGATGGTTTCTTCGAGTGGCTTGTCATGCCTTTCGGCTTGACAAACGTACCCGCTTATTTTGTAGACCTAATGAGCAGGGTGTTCAGGGAGTTCCTCAATAAGTTTGTGGTGGTCTTCGTAGACGATATCTTGACCTTCTCAAAGAATGAGGAAGAGCATGCTCAGCATCTAAATGAGATCATGGAGACTCTTCGAAAACATCAGTTGAAAGCCAAATTCTCCAAGTGTCACTTTTCGAGAGAAGAAGTAAGGTTTCTTGGACATGTAGTGTCCAAAGAGGGGTTAGCCGTGGACCCCGCAAAAGTAGTTGTGGTGCAAGATTGGAAGGCACTAAGGAATGTAACCGAAGTCCGAAGTTTTCTTGGGCTAGCAGGCTTTTATCGAAAGTTCATCACGGATTTTGCGAAAATCTCAGCTCCGCTTACAAGGCTGACGAAGAAGAACTTGACTTTTGCTTGGGATTTGGATTGCGAGTTTGCTTTCCAACAATTGAAAAGGGCTCTCACAACAGCCCCAGTTCTTACATTGCCAGATGGAAGCAAGATATTTACAGTATACACGGATGCATGCGGCACGGGACTAGGCGCTGTTCTAATGCAAGAAGGTAAGGTAGTAGCTTATGGTGGAAGACAATTGAAAGTTCATGAAAAGAACTACCCAACCCACGATCTTGAGTTAGCCGCCATCGTCTTTGCGCTTAAGTCTTGGCGCCATTATCTCCTAGGTGAGAAGTTCGAATTGTATACTGACCATAAATCGTTGAAGTATCTTTTCTCGCAGAAAGATCTTAACTTGAGGGAGCAAAGGTGATTGGAGTTTCTTGCCTCGTATGATTTTGATATTTCCTATACTCCTGGCAAGGGCAATGTAGTAGCAGACGTCTTGAGTTGAAAGAAGCTGACCTTAAGCCCTCTCTTTATAGAAAGGCGAAGCTTGGAGTATATAGCCAGTTTTGACTTTAGGCCCTCCTCTGATTTTGTACCCGGTTTATTGGCATCACTGGAAGTGCGGCCCACTCTTTTGGACTCAATAGGGACCGCACAACGTGAAGACCCTCAGCTCGTTGATGTGATTGATAAGCTAATTAGGGGTGAGACTTCTAGTCACCTCAATAGGTACTCCATCGATGATAAGGGTTGGCTGAGGCGGGATGGAAGACTATGCGTCCCACAAGCAAGGGATTTGGTAAAGATGGTTCTCGAGGAAGCACACCATTCCAAGATGATAATACACCCAGGTGGAGACAAGATGTACAAGGACATAAAGAGAGTTTTCTTTTGGAGCGGCATGAAGAAGGACGTGGCAGATTTCGTTTCTAAGTGCATGATATGCCAACAGGTCAAGGCGGAACAGAAGAAGCCTGGAGGACTGCTTCATCCTATAGAAGTCCCGCAATGGAAGTGGGATAGCATTTCAATGGACTTCATTGATGGGTTGCCTAGGTCAAGAAGGGGCAATACTAGCATTTGGGTAATAGTGGACAGGCTCACAAAAAGCGCCCACTTTATACCTGTCAAGAGTAGAAGGACTGCCTCATCTCTAGCATCTCTTTATCTCAAGGAAATAGTTCGACTCCATGGAATACCCTCCAGCATAGTGAGTGACCGAGATTCTATCTTTACAAGCGAGTTTTGGCGGAGTCTGCAAGAAGCTGTAGGCACACAGTTATGCTTGAGCACGGCCTATCACCCCCAAACTGATGGTCATACGGAAAGGGTGAACAGAGTATTAGAAGATCTTTTGAGACTGTGCGTTCTTGACTTTGGAGGGACATGGGAGGATCATCTTCCTTTAGTGGAATTCGCCTACAACAACAGCTACCAAGCCACCATCAGCATAGCGCCCTTCGAAGCTTTGTATGGAAGACCATGTCAATCACCAACTTGTTGGTGGGAGTCTACAGACAAGCTTATACTTGGGCCAGACATGATTAGAGAGACTTCAGAAAAAGTGGACTTGATACGAAGAAGAATGAAGACTGCCCAAGATAGACAAAAATCCTACGTAGACAAAAGAAGGACCGACCTTGAGTTTGAGGTTGGGGACAGGGTTTTCCTTAAGGTATCTCCTTTAAGGAACGTCATTCGCTTTGGATCCACAGGAAAGCTAGCGCCAAGATTTGTAGGTCCGTTCCCCATCATTGAAAAGATTGGGAAGATGTCTTATAAAGTAGAGTTGCCCGAAAGGTTGGCTGGAGTTCACAATGTCTTTCATGTTTCTCACCTCCGGAAATGTTTACATGAATCTGCGGAAGTGGTGGAGCCAAGCATTCTAGAAGAAGTTGAAATAGAACGAGAAGCAATTGTGAGGAGAGTTCCAACTCGAATCTTAGGAACTGAAGTCAAAAAGCTACGCAACCATGAAGTCAAGCTTATTAAAGTCCAATGGAGCGATACCGAGGAAGACGCGACTTGGGGAACTGAGGACTGAATACGCGCGGCCTACCCTTTTCTTTTTGAGGGTACATCTTTGATCTCTCTTTTTCCATAAGTTTATGCTTGTATCTACCTTTTAGTGTATCTTCTCGGTTCTTTTTCCCCTAACTCCTTAGGTAGAAACTAATGGGTGTAAACATGTATTTGAAACATGTTATGATTGATGGCTGCAAGTGGTTGCTAATGGTTGCTTGTGGATGCATATACACACACACCCTAGGTATTAGATCGGCTCAGTCACTTTCATATTGCATATGCATATATGTATTCATATTTGTATATGGTTGAAACTTGAGGTGTTGTCATATGGATGTCGCATTTGTATGAATGGTTGCGCACTCATGTAGAATCATGAGTAGGGAAGAATTTGCATACATAATGGATTCATGACACTTACATAATTTGCATTAAGGAGGTCAACTGAATCAGTAGACCGCCTGATTCTACATTAGATAAGGACATATACACACACTATGCATATGATCATGAAGCGTTAGAAGTCTTTTAAGGACAGTAGACGCCCATGTTTGTTGGTTGAGTAGATGGACGATTGGATGTTAGGATATACGTTCTTCTAGACTTGAAGATTTCGGGGACGAAATCCTTTAAGGAGGGGAGAATGTAACACCCCAAATTTTCAATTAACATTAAATTAACAAATTAAAGTGTACTTAATTCAAAATGTAGGAATTGAGGGAAACGAGTTACGCTATTGCGTTCGTCTCGAAATTCCTCTTTAGATAGAGTTCGAGTTTGTGTAAATCGGACTCCGTATGAAGGAGATATGACCTTCGGAAATTGCAAAATTAATTTAAAAGTCAAACAGCTCGAAAACAGATTCAAATTTCAAATCAGAAGTCAGAAACGGGTTGGGCGGGAAAATTCCCACCCAGGACCCAGGTCGACTTGGGGGTCGACCTATGTACCCAGGTCGACCAGGGGGTCGACCTGGTTGGTCGGCCTGACCTGCCGGGTTGAGTTTTGAGCGATTTTCTGAGTCCCTATGTGTCATTAGGGCTGATTTGTCACTTCCTGGTTGGCTCCTCTTGATGTGAATGGTCTAGATCTATTCTATGATCATCTGACGGCTCAAATTAATATGAAATTCTATATAAACAACCTAGCACTCAAACCTTAATCACAAAAATTTAGAGACAAGGGACGTCATGCTGTCGGAGACGAGTTGAGGAGCAACCGTCATCGCAAATTAGAGATTAACGCTACAACAACGAATCAAATCAAATTAAAAACTAGGACAACTTGTTAGTCTTCTTCAAAGGCGAGCTTACAGAATACAGATTTCAGAACGCAAGAATTCCTTTAAGTTGTAAGTTTAGTTATGTTTTAGGATGTGAATCAAAATTAATATCATGCCTTGGAAATAAATTGATAATAGAATGATGTTTATTATGTTATATGTGGAATTGGATGATATTGATCTATGTTTGTGGTTCTATTTTATTATCATGTTGAATTGGGAATTAATGGATAAGCCTATTCATATGTATATGAACTTGGAGTATAACCTGTTATGACAAATTGTGTAGTTTATCATGTTATGCAAGTTTTAGGTTGTAAAATCATATCACATATGTGACCAAATGTTAGATCTACATGCTTATGTGTATATGTTAAACCTATGTCATATTTCAAGTTCACACTTATCCATATGTTCGTGATTGATTTGCAAGTTCACATATATGTAAGTTGATTTAGTCTATGTTGCAAATTCACATATATGTATGTTGATTTAGTCTACATTGCAAGTTCACACCTATGATATTCATGTTGACTATTTTGCAAGTTCGCACTTATGATGTTCATATTGACTATGCCGAAAATGCCAAGTTTACACCTATGTCATGTTTATGTTAATGAATTTCTTTATGCCAATTTTGTGTACGCTAAACTAGGCTAAGTTTTTAGCCTAATATTATATGCCAAAAATCATGCGGATGGAAAATTAGGCTAAGATTTTTAGCCTAATATTTAGATGGGGTAACGTTGGGTAAAATTGGTAATTATAGGAAACTTGACATAAATTGGTGAAAAATCACATAGGTAATTTATGGCATGAAACAGTATAAATTATATACCTAAATTATTGAACTTGATTAGAAACAAATTTGGGCAATGACATGAATTCTGGATAATATACATAAATAAAAATGTAAATTCAGAAAATAGGAATATGCTTAACCCGAGGTTAGATTGAGTTGTGATGTAAACCTGCCCGGACCCACCCTGCTGTTCAGTAATCACAACAATACCTATCTAATGTGGGAGGTTAAGGCATTGAGCCCAATAAGGACCCGAGGTTAGACTGAGTTACGGTGTAAACCTGCCCGGAACCGACTGGCACATCCTGTAACCGTAACGATACCTATCTAATGTGAGTGGTTGGTGCTTTAACTAATTAAAGCTAAGGACAGACAAGTCAGGATGGTAGGGTTAAGTTAACTAAAACACTTAACCAATTCAACATGTTAATTAAACTGATGGGTGGGGTTAGGTTAATACAGACACTTAACCAACTTAGCATGTTGACTAGAAAACCCTAGTAACGGGGACCCATTTTAGAAGTAACCCACATAGGTGTATCATGGTAACCTGAAACTAGGCAGGGTGGGGCACGATTACTGGGCTGATTATAAGCGGTCAAAGCGACGGCGAGTGGTGCATCAGTGTAGGTTCTAACGGAGTGCGGGCATGCACACACTTTGGAGCAGAAAAAGCAGGCACTGGGCACCAGTAGTATACACTATGCATTCTAGAATTGTGTCGGGCCGCCACCATAGGACTTGATACACCCCATGGTGGGATCAGCATAGGTATCTACGATCATGTGGGGCCGTATGACACAGGAAGAAACGTTGCGAGTAAGAGCCGATCGAATAAGGGATCACCTTGTCATGAACACGTGGTGCTAGTTAGGCTAGTTAGTAGGTGCAGAGAAGTAATAGTGAGTGCGTTTAGTATAGTTAGTATTTCCTGCCATATCTTGTCCTATATTATGGTATTGTCCTATTCTCAGTTTATGCAAGTCATGATCTTTTTATTGTTCTCACGCTAGAAATATAACTAGACTTACCAGACTTATGTCTGACCCATTTTTCCTTTCGCTTTCTTTTCTTCCGTCCCCTCCCCCCTTAGGTCCACAAGGAGGAAACACCTCAGCTTAGTCAAATTTTTCATCCAGCTTGAAGAGAGAGAATTGTATTGCTTGGATCTCTTTCGTTTAGGCTATGGCTTTGGACATTCTATGGGGATTTATACAATTTTAATTATGTTTCATGCTTCTTTAAGTTTTAAATCAAGACAGTATTATGGTGAGGCAATTATGGAAATGTTTTGTATGAACACATACTTATGATATGAAAGTCTATTTGTTTTTCCGCTGCTTATATATATGTGTTTATATCTGTCTTGTGTTTTATCTGTGACTTTTACTTATAAAACTCCACCGAAGTTAAGGCATTCCCTTTGTGAGTGACCTTAATGGAGGTGGGGTGTTTCAGAACGGCACTAAGCATAAGTGGATAGACAAAGCATGGAACCTTAATAACTTTAAGGTCATTGACAGGAAGGCCATAAGGACAACACGATGATGACGTGGCATAACATGATATAATTGCGATAATATAATCACTTCATGGGCACAAAGGACTGGAGTGTTTGTATTGCAAACCATATTTAAGCCGCAAAACATGAAGGTTGCTTTAGGTCGTTAGCTCACAACAGGGCATATTTAGAACGTGAAGCTCATAGGTCGTTGCCGCATTACTTCAACCTTGGCCCGCATGAATTAAGGAATGGCTTTTGGTCCGTGTAACACCCCAAAATTTTAACGACGCTAAAGATGATAAATTAAAGAATAATTAGTGTAAAATACACTGTAAACAACAAAATAAGGAAAACTTAATTAAATATTCAGAATTAAGTAAAACGGACCACGCTATTATGTCCGTCTTGGAATTATGGTCAAGATAGACACCTGATTTGTGTAAATCGGACACCGTATGAAGAAGTTATTAAGGTTTGAAGTCTGTATGCATATAGGAAAGATATATACACATATAAAATTCAAAAATATTCAAAAATCAGCAAAACCAGAAATCCGGCGCGCAAATCGAGGAAGGACCGACATTTTGAAGTCGACCCGAGACACTGCTGGGTCGACCTAGGGGTCGACTCAGCCTTATGGGGTCAACCTAGGGGTCGACTCAGCCTTATGGGGTCAACCTCGGGGTCGACCTAGGGGTCGACACCCATGAAGGGGGATCGACCTAGGGGTCGACCCACCTGAAGGGGGGTCGACCTACCCGTGGCTCTGGAAACTTCTTTTCTGAACCTGGACGATTTTGTAGCTAGATTCATGAACCCTAGGCTATATAAAGGACCCTAGACCTAGGTTTTATTTATCTAAATACTGACGGCGAAGCTCTGCTGCAATGAAAATTAAAATGGCCTTTCTTCTTCTAAATCAATTCAAAGAAGATTATACATATTTGAAGATTGCAAAAACAAATTCAGCGATGACTGCAACAACTTATTCAACATGTTCTTCGCAGTAAATTGGAACCATTTCCTTAGATCTATTCACTGTGAGTTCATGTTATTTTTAGATCTGAATATTTAAATAGTAATCTTGATATGTATATAAAAACTGGATCTTGAATCAGTGCATAATCAGTTCTATTATGACATAATTATCAGATCTGCATTTATATCACCACCATGTTAATTCTTGTCATAATATGCCTATTCAGTTTATGCCTATTTCTATCAGTTTATTATTGATTCGTTATTATGCCTATTTTTGATTCTCTCCCTCTTTTCCCTTTTTATTTTTATATAGCCAGGCTACCTTCGAGCCTAGGCCTAACGCTGAAAAATGCGAACATACGAAATTGGGAATGATTGGGAAAGACATAAATTGGGGCATAAATTTGGAAATATACGAATATGGGTTTGGGGGCATATGTCTTGTTGGGTAATATGAATTTAGGCACGCATTGGAATATATGTAAATATGGAATTGGGTATAAAATGGAACATGTCTAAATATTGATTTGGGACGTAAATTGGAACATATGTAAATATGAATTTTAGGTATAAATTGGAAAATATGTGGGTTTGGGTTTGTGCATAATATATATACATATATGCCTTGATTTATGACATAGGAAAAAGGAGTGTATGGTGCATAATTAAAAGATGAATTAAAAAGGGGTGTAAAAGTCTATGATTTAAATAGTGAATTGGGCATATAATTAAATATGGGGGAAAAGAGAAATAATCACATATAATGACATACGTAGATTTGTATAAAAATGGAACGTCTAGTAATTACAATTAGGAATTGTAACTGCACTTATAACACGAGGTTAGGTTGCATTAGTGGTGAAAGTCTTCCCGGACCCGACCGGCATATCCAGCAGCCACTAATGTTAAACCTAATGTGAGAGGCCTAAGTGTGCAAATACGAATCGGGCTAAGACACGAGGTTAGACCCAACTGTGGAGTAAGACTGCCCGGACCCGACCGGCATATCCAGCATCCGCACATTGTAGGCCTAATGTGCGAGGTCTAGCCCATTATAATCATAATTGGACATGGTAATGAATTGGACTACTTAATCTAATTTAATCCATAAGGATTGTATGATTATGAACTTGAGTTAGGGTTAAGTAAAATTGGATGGGTAGTAGGTGGGTTAAGTAAAATAGATGGGGTGGGTAATATTTACATATAGGCCCATGAACTTAACCCAATAAGGTTATGTAATTAAAGATACCTGGAGGATACATAACCGGTGGAAAATATAATAAAGTTATGTAATTAAAAGACACCTCGTAGGGTAAGCATAACTTGTAGAAATGATAGAATTAGATATGTGTAATAGTCTACTATGTACACAATGATAAGTTGTAGTGACGGTGTAAATTGAATTTATGATTAAATGAGAAAGAATGAGGAAAACTTGTAAAATAAATAAGTTATAAATGGTAAGTGACATGTTAATTAGGAAACATGTGAATTGAGATATACTTAATAACATATTAAGGAGAACATGTTATTTTAATGACGTAACCAAGCAAGAGTATAAAATAGATTGTGGATTACAGACCTTGGGCCACAATCTAGAGAATAACATGTTGTGGGATTATTAATAAACTTAAATGGATTAAGTTATATGACTGAAATTAATAAGCAAGAGAAACTTGGTAATTTGAATAAGAATTCAATATGAATGGGAATAACCAAGTTAAATGGAAACCCGGTGAGGTAAGGCAAGCGCGTAAAAGAATGTTTAGACATAGGGTATAACAACATATTAAAGAAAGGCGCTTGGACCAGTACGTACGTTTGAGGATGAATAACCCAACGGGGTAGATCATCGGAGGTGTTATAAGACACAAGGGGAGCGCACATTCATCTGATTGTTATGGCGGCTCCAAAGGAATGGGAAGGGGAAGAACGCGACTTCCTGAAGTATGTAAGGTGCTCCTAGTAGTCCTCTGTGCGGTGACAGATGTCTTAGGCTGTACTCGCAGAGGTTGGGTCTGCGAGTAACTAGTAGGTGGGTGGGCCTTGATTACAGATGTAGTTATGCAGTCAAAATGCTGTAACGAGGTGACACCAGGGTGATTCGACGATTGCCTCACGAGGAGGTAGAGAGGGTCACGACCAACAAGGATAGTAGACCATCGGATATCCGTCATCGACAGCCAGCGGGATGCGAAAAGACTAGAGCTGAACCCAAGATATCATTTCTCCTTTCACTATCGAGGTACGGGGCTGAGGGTAGACGCCACATGGATGTTTAGATTGGTTGTTATTAGGGGCGGTCGCTTGGCTCTGTAGTCTTTACTAGTTGAGGCGGGAGCCGAGGTGGGGCTATAGCCACCATGAACAACAGACCTAATGAATATCTGTATTTGAAGGCACTTAAAGGCGGCCTATACAGATATGGAAAATCTCCCGGCCGACTTCCGTGTTTCTTGTTTAGCCCCGCCACGGAACTCGGTGCACATTAGAGGACGTGCGATTGAGGCATCGAGCTACAATTACAATACATACGTGGGACAGTCTAGATACATGCATATCTGCTCTGGATGGTGTATCGTAGACTAAAGGGCATTATTCCGATAAGGAATCTGATTTGATCGATGGTGGCAGTCCATACGCTTACGTAGCATAGTAATGATAGATATATGCTGAACGTAACATTTTATATAGAGATCCGTACGTCACTCCAGCGTAGGATGAGGGACTGCATTCATTACGGTGGAGACCGAGCGAGTGGGGTACCATGGGATGTATCTCAATATCGAGAGATAGCTACATGTATTGTATTAGGTGAATCCATGGGAAAGTAAATGGGTACAATGCGCGTATAAGTCTTGAGTGCTATTAACCCAAGAAACCTAATAATCAAGAAAATATAATGGAACAGTATTAGTAGGGATCAATCTACTTCTGATATACTAGTATATGCGCGGTGCAGAGAAATGTATTTAAGAAGCGCAATATATCTTGTTCATCTTATCTTGCTCAGTTCACACTTGTTATTGTTACCGTTATCTTGTTCTTCCAGTTTTATATACCTACCATGATACTTTTATTTATTTATATTTAAAAGTATCTGGACTCGCCAGACTTTATGTCTGACCCTTTTTGTTTCCTTTTCTCTCTCTTCCATTTCCCCTCCCCCCTCTAGGTTCTCCGGGTGGAAGTAGAGTTGATTCGGATTCTTTCGGCTTAGCTTGGATTTTGTATATTTATGTATCGCTTTGACTTCTGGTCAACTCTCTTATGGCTTCATAAGGAAATATGGTTTTATGCTTTTGTACTCTGATATTTTTGGCAATACAGATTATTGGTGTAACTAGCTACTTATGATGTAAACTCAGTATTTGGGACCATGATGTTTTGATTTATATAAAGTTTTTTTTTTAGTTTTTAATTCCGTTGTTGTTTTACATGTTTGTGTTGTGCTATTATTTTCTTATTTACCTATAACGCTTCACGAAACTTAATGCATTCCCTTAGTGAGTGACATTAACGGACGTGGGGTGTCACATTTGGTATCAGAGCATATGGTTATAAGATCGAATAAAGTATTTTGAAAATGGTTTTCAAAAAGGTCTTAAAAACAAGGTATTTTAAGTTTGTTTTTGAAAAGCATATTTCCCAAAGCCATAAATATCTTCTCGATTCTCCGCTTGATTTTTTCCCTTTTTGATCGGGGAACCGTTTCCTCTCGAAAGGGTATCCCTATTTCGGCATGGTTCCGTAGACATGTTAAAACTATGGTACATGTCGAAGGGCAAAGAAGTGCCCAACCTCCATCTTTAGCCGCAGTGGTTTCACCTGCGTCTTATTTTCTCTCAAGCCTCGTAAGGATTTCCATGCGATGGACGTAGCTTTTAAGAGACTTGTTATCATGTTGCACAAAGATGGTTAAAAGGAGAATAAGGGAGTTGGGGCTAAAAAGCACAGCCCAAAGAAGAAAAGAGGAAATACCATAATTTCGGAATGGTGGGTCATCTGGAAAAGGATTGTAGAAAGAGAAAAGGCATTTGTTACCACTTTGGTATGGCAGGACACCTCATTAAGGAGTGCCCGAAGAGACAAAGATAAGGCCAGAGGGAAGGAACTTCTAGGGGGCAAGCTAATGTTCTCATGGCTGGTGGACAGGATAGGGGTAGGAAAGTTTCCATCGAAGGTTTGATTTCTATTTCTGATCATCCTGTTAGGATTCTTTTCCTGGCGCTTCACATTCTTTTATATCTGATCCTTTAGTTAAGTCTCTACACCTAGATACTAGTATGGTTTTGGATCCTGTTAGTGTCTTAAACCCAATAGGGGTACGCTCATTTATCGAGGATTTGTCGAGGTTTGAGAATCTCTATGTTAGGCGTCTAGTTTGATTGCGATGCATATGTTCTTGATTTCATAAGATACAGTTTGATTCTAGGATGGATGGGTTAACCATATATGGAGCCATTCTAGATTGTGAGAGAAGGGTCGTTAGACTTCTGACTTGCCATAGAAAGACTCTCGAAATTTCTTATGACCCCAAAAGGGTCTATCATGCTTAGTCTCTTAGAACCTCTTGATATATCTATCGATGATTTGCGACATGTGACTCCTAAAAGGAAAGAGGGAACTTAATAAGCAAGTAAGGGAGCTACTTGAGAAGAGGTTTGATAGGTGAATTATATCGGAATGGGAAACCTATTGAAGACAGTCCTTGAGGAAACCCGTCATTCTAAGACGACTATTCATTCAAGAGGCGATAAAATGAATAGAGTTCAAGGTAGTGAAGCCAAACTTACGAGAGGAAGTGAAAGCAGAGAAGGAAGCAATGATGGGATGAGTTCCGACTTGCATACTTGGATCGGAGGTTAAGACATTGTGCAAAGAAGTGAAGCTAGTAAAAGTGCAATGGGGAGAGGACCGCAAGAATGCTACTTGGGAGGCTAAAGACAAGATTCGCGCTTCGTATCCTTTCCTTTCCGAGAATATGTTCTTAACTTCTTTTTCCAAGATTCGAATTAATACTTGTATCTATCGTTTGGATATCTCCTATCGATCGAGTCTTTAGGTAGAAAACTAATGAATGTAAACATGTGTTTGAGACATGTTATGTTTGATGGATGCAAGTGATTACTAGTGATTGCTCGTGGATGCATATACACACAGTAAGCACTAGATCGGTTCAATCACTTACATATTGCATATTGATGTGTGTATATTTTAAATTTTATGGATGAAAATGGGTGTATCATTGCCTTGATGTCGCATTTGGATGGATGATTGTGCACACATATAGAGCTTACATGTTATACTAGGATGATTTGCATACATTTTGGTTGCATGGCACACACATACGTTGCATTAAGGAGGTCAACTGAATTAGTAGACCGCCTGATCTTTCGCATTAGTTTACGGACATATACACACACTATTACGTATGTTCATAAAAGCATTAGAAATTCCTTAAGGACAATGGATGCCTGTGATTGCTATATGGATGTATGATTGTTGGATGTTAGGATATACGTTCTTCTTAACTTAGAGATTTCGGGGACGAAATCCTTTGAGTAGGGGAGAATGTAACACCCTGAAATTTTAACGACACTAAAGATGATGAATTAAAGAATAGTTAGTGTGAAATACACTGTTAACAACAAATTAAGGAAAACTTAATTAAATATTCAGAATTAAGTAAAACGGACCGCGCTATTATGTCCGTCTTGGAATTATGGTCAAGATAGACAACTGATTTGCGTAAATCGGACACCGTATGAAGAAGTTATTAAGGTTTGAAGTTTATATGCATATAGGAAAGATATATACGCATATAAAATTCAAAAATATTCAAAAATCAGCAAAACCAGAAATCCGGCGCGCAAATCGAGGAAGAACTGACATTTTGAAGTCGACCCGAGACCCTGTTGGGTCGACCTACGGGTCGATTCAGGCTCGTGGGGGTTGACCTAGGGGTCGACACCCATGAAGGGGGTCGACCTAAGGGTCGACCCACCTGAAGGGGGGTCGACCTACCCGTGGCTCTGGAAACTTCTTTTCTGAACCTGGATGATTTTGGAGCTAGATTCATGAACCTTAGGCTATATAAAGGACCCTAAACCTAGGTTTTATTTATCTAAATACTGACGGTGAAGCTCTGCTGCAATGAAAATTAAAATGGCCTTTCTTCTTCTAAATCAATTCAAAGAAGATTATACATATTCGAATATTGCTACAACAAATTCAGCGATGGCTACAACAACTTATTCAACATGTTCTTAGTAGTAAATTGGATCCATTTCCTTAGATCTATTTACTGTGAGTTCATGTTATTTTTAGATCTAAATATTTAAATAGTAATCTTGATATGTATATAAAAACTAGATCTTGAATCGGTGCCTAATCAGTTCTATTATGACATAATTATCAGATCTGCTTTTATATCGCCAGCATGTTAAAATTCTTGTCATAATATGCCTATTCAGTTTATGCCTATCTCTATCAGTTTATTATTGATTCGTTATTATGCCTATTCTTGATTCTCTTCTCCCCCTCTTTTTCCCTTTTTATTTTTATATAGCCAGGCTACCTTCGAGCCTAGGCCTAACGCTGAAAAATGCGAACATACGAAATTAGGAACGATTGGGAAAGACATAATTTGGGGCATAAATTTGGAAATATACGAATATGGGTTTGGGGGCGTATGTCTTGTTGGGTAATATGAATTTAGGCACGCATTGGAATATATGTAAATATGGAATTGAGTATAAAATGGGACATGTCTAAATATTGATTTGGGACGTAAATTGGAACATATGTGAATATGAATTTTAGGTATAAATTGGAAAATATGTGGATTTAGGTTTGTGCATAATACATATATATATGCCTTGATTTATGACATAGGAAAAAGGAGCATATGGTGCATAATTAAAAGATGAAATGAAATGGGTTGTAAAAGTCTATGATTTAAATAGTGAATTGGGCATATAATTAAATACGGGGAAAAAGAGAAATAATCACCTATAATGACATAGGTAGATTTGGATAAAAATGGAACATCTAGTAATTACAATTAGGAATTGTAGTTGCAATTATGACACGAGGTTAGGTTGCATTAGTGGTGGAAGTCTACCCGGACCCGACCGGCATATCCAGCAGCCACTAATGTTGAACCTAATGTGAGAGGTATAAGTGTGCAAATACGAATCGGGCTAAGACACGAGGTTAGACCCAACTATGGAATAAGATTGCCCGGACCCAACCGGCATATCCAGCATCCGCACGTTGTAGGCCTAACATGGGAGGTCTAGCCCATTATAACCATAATTGGGCACGGTAATGAATTGGACTACTTAACCTAATTTAATCCATAAGGATTGTATGATTATGAACTTGAGTTAGGGTTAAGTAAAATTGGATGGGTAGTGGGTGGGTTAAGTAAAATAGAGGGGGTGGGTAATATTTACATACAGGCCCATGAACTTAACCCAATAAGGTTATGTAATTAAAGACACCTAGTGGTATACATAACCAGTGGAAAATATAATAAAGTTATGTAATTAAAAGACACCTCGTAGGGTAAGCATAACTTGTATAAATGATAGAATTAGATATAATAGTCTACTAAGTACACAACGATAAGTTCTAGTGACGGTGTAAATTGAATTTATGATTAAATAAGAAAGAATGAGGAAAATTTATAAAATAAATAATTTATAAATGGTAAGTGACATATTAATTAGGAAACATGTGAATTGAGATATACTTAATAACGTATAAAGGAGAACATGTTATTGTAATGACGTAACCAAGCAAGAGTATAAAATAGATTGTGGATTACAGACCTTGGGCCATAATCTAGAAAATAACATGTTATGGGATTATTAATAAACTTAAATGGTCTAAGTTATATGACTGAAATTAATAAGCAAGAGAAACTTGGTAATTTGAATAAGAATTCAATATGAATGGGAATAACCAAGTTAATGGAAACCCGGTGAGGTAAGGCAAGCGCGTAAAAGAATGTTTAGACATAAGGTCTAACAACATATTAAAGAAAGGCGCTTGGACCAGTCCATACGTTTGAGGATGAATAACCCAAAGGGGTAGATCATCAAGGTGTTATAAGACACGAGGGGAGCGCACATTCATCCGATTGTTATGACGGCTCCGAAGGAATGGGAAGGGGAAGCACGCGGCTTCCTGAAGTACGTATGGTGCTCCTAGTAGTCCTCTTTGTGGTGACAGATGTCTTAGGCTGTACTCGTAGAGGTTGGGTCTGCGCGTAACTACTAGGTGGGTGGGCCTTAACTGTAGATGTAGCTATGGAGTCAGAATGCTGTGATGAGGTGACACCAGGGTGATTCGACGGTTGCCTCACGAGGAGGTAGAGAGGGTCACGACCAACAAGGATAGTAGACCGTCGGATATCCATCATCGACAGCCAGCGAGATGCGAAAAGACTAGAGCTAAACCCAAGATATCATTTCACCTTTCACTATCGAGGTACAGGATTGAGGATAGACGCCACATGAATGTTTAGATTGGTTATTATTATGGGCGATCGCTTAGCTCTGTAGTCTTTACTAGTTGAGGGATGGGCCGAGGTGGGGCCATAGCTACCATGAAAAACAGACCCGAGGAATATCTGTATTTGAAGGCACTTAAAGGCGGCCTGTACAGATATGGAAAAGCTCCCGGCCGAGTTCCGTGTTTCTTGTTTAGCACTGCCACGAAACTCGGTGCACATTAGAGGACGTGCGATTGTGGCATCGAGCTACAATTACAGTACATATGTGGGACAATCTAGATACATGCATATCTGCTCTGGGTGGTGTATCGTAGACTAGATGGCATTATTCCGATAAGGTATCTGATTCGGCATAGCAATGACAGATATACGTAGAACGTAACATTTTATATAGAGATCCGTACGTCACTTCGGCGTAGGATGAGGGACTGTGTTCATTATGGTGGAGACTGTGCGAGTGTGGTGCCATGGGATGTATCTCAATATCGGGATATAACTACATATATTGTATTAGGTGAATCCATGGGGTATGATGCGCATATAAGTCTTGAGTGCTATTAACCCAAGAAACCTAATAATTAAGAAAATGTAATGGAACGGTGTTAATAGGGATCATTCTACTTCTGATATACTAGTATCTGCGCGGTGCAGTGAAATGTATTTAAGAAGCGCAATATATCATTTTCATCTTATCTTGCTCAGTTCACACTTGTTATTGTTACTGTTATCTTGTTCTTCCAATTTTATATACCTGCCATGATACTTTTATTTATTTATATTTAAAAGTAACTGGACTCGCCAGACTTTATGTATGACCCTTTTTGTTTCCTCTTCTCTCTCTTCCGTCCCCCCCCCACCCCCACCCCCTAGGTTCTCAGGGTGGAAGTGCTTAGAGTTGATTTGGATTCTTTCAGCTTATCTTGGATTTTGGATATAGATGTATCGCTTTGACTTCTGGTCAACTCTCTTATAGCTTCACAGGGAAATATGGTTTTATGCTTTTGTACTCTGATATTTTTGGCAAGACAGATTATTAATGTAACTAGTTACTTATGATGTAAACTCAGTATTTGTGACCATGATGTCTTGATTTAAATAAAGTTTTATTTTAAAGTTTTTAATTCCACTGCTATATTACATGTCTGTCTTGTGCTATTATGTTCTTATTTACCTATAACGCTTCACAAAACTTAATGCATTCCCTTAGTGAGTGACATCAACGGACATGGGGTGTCACAATCCGCCTAGCGCTTAAGGTCGTGGGACATGTTTCAATCCGTTTAGACATCCATCAGGTAGCGACTTACCAATGACAGCTATACACATTTGAGTCGTACGAAGCATTTAAGCCGCCAAATGCAGATCGTTAATGCTAAAAAGAGCTAGGTTGTGCCAATACATAAAGCTTCTAGTTTGGTTTGAATCTCATGCTAGTGTCAGGTCGTCGTTACCACTGACATTAGATTGTTCCCCAACGTACATGCTTGGGTCGTTAAATCCTCTCATGCCATAGGTCGTTCCTATGATGCCAATTCCTTAGATCGTGCAAGCTTATCCCAACGAATGGTTTGCACATAACGAATTACACTATGTGTGTACACGTGGCAATGGGGTTAAAGCATAGGTCGGTCTCTAGAAAAACAGTGAGGTATGTGGCTTATGTATGAGCTGACAGTTCATGTATATATGAGGGATTAGCAGATCGTACACATTATAATGAAGAAAATATGACACGTGGTCCATCAACAAGGAGGGGCCTGGATCATGCATAAAGCATGCATTAGTCGCATAGTGTTGTACAGCTGGCAAGATGGAAAGCATGAAGGACGGATTGTCCTATTCTAGCTCGTTCCAGCATTAATACCTTAAGTCCGCAAATGCTTTAGGCCACAGTTTCATTTTAGGTCGTTCCATTTAGACCATTGTACAGATGAGCACCCTTAATTACAGGACTGCCACCGCACTCTATCTCCAACTATAAATACCCCTCATATTTCAAATTGAGGGGGACCTAATTTCGTTCCTTGGAGGAGGTGCCGCCAAATTCAAAGCTTGTCTACCACTTCACTAATGGCTCCCATGGATCTAACAATTCTTCTCCAACTTCATGTGGATCAAACCCATTTCAATGATCATTAAAGCTCATCCAATTGAATCAAAGCTCCTTGGATCTCATTCAAGCTTCATGAGAAAGCTCTCTAACACAATTCAAATGATCTCAAATCTTCTCTAATCCTCTCTGAAGTCTAGATTGAATGCTAATTCACTATGAAATCTATGAAGTCTATTAAGATCATTCAAAGCGCCTAAGTGATCGAGGATTGATACATCTATCATCACAAAGCTAAAGATCCCTTCATTTTCTTCGCCAAATTCAAGTGAGATTAAATCATAAAGAGAGTGAAAAGAGAGAAAAGGGGAAAACGAATGTATAAAGAGAATTTATTCATGTTGTAAACGAAATATCGTAACGAGAATTGATTAGAAAGTGGACGTAGATTCATCGAGAATCGAACCACTATAAAAATTCCTTTGTCTTCACTTTATGCATTTTTATTTTGTGATTACGCGGTTCCACATTTTAATCTTACCAAATTGGTGAAGTGCTACATTTTCACCTTTGGTGTTGAAGTCGAATTTCGGTTTCAACATTTGGCGCCCACCGTGGGGCCGCATTTCCTCCCTTCACGCCTCCCTCAATATTAAAGAGCCTTGCTTCAAAGTTCAGAATCATGTCCAAAACGATGACCATATCAAGTCGTTCCAAACCATATCATCAGGTCGTCCAAGTTTTGAAAATCATTCATGGCATCGGACCATTCGCGTTGCACACAGTTCCATGATCAAATCATCTCCGTTCATACTGTTATATTTATGCCATTATCCTTATGTCACAAATATCTTCATGCCATACTCAGTTCATTACGTACACTGAAGGTCAAGTGAGCATAATCTGTATCATCAGATAGTGATATAAGTCAAGTCATCTCCCACGACATGCATTATGTCCTTGGTTAAAAACACGACATGGAGTGGTTGTACTCGCGACATGGTTCAGAGTTGTTAAGACGACATGGATCAGATTTGGCTACGGAATGATCGAGGACCATGGCTTGAATACGGGAGTAAAAATGGCACTTCACGATGGTGACATGATATAACTCAAGGATGGGTACAAACGTTGTGTGCAGATTGAACATGCCGCGTCGGCCCTTGCCTCAAATATCATTCAGATTACAGAGCACACTTAGATCGTGAAGAACCATGACATAAGGACTAACAAACCATTCATATCATCAAGGAATCATCAAGTCGCGGAATTATATGAATACATCCATGTCATTAATCTCGTGCCGCATAATTCATGTCATTTGTGTCATTGATAAAGGATATTGCATTAGATCGTGGAGTTTGCATCTCTACTTAAATCGCCTTACCCCCATATACCATACATGGAACGAGAACGGAGAATATCCACCGTACAACAAAGAGTTCTGAAGAGTATGCATAATTAAAACAAATAAGGGTATTCGAGAAGCTCAATTGAAACGTTACGTGGCATGATTCAAAAAGCTAACATGGGTTCAATCGTCCCAAAAGCTATACATCTATCGTCACCAGGGAATCTTCACCAACCCATATTATATTACAATGTGATCACATGCCGCCACCACTTATGCTTGTATCTGCATATAGGAATGTTCCATTGGATTCACTATTTGCAAATAACCCATGTCAAGTATAAAATAGAGCGAGTTAAAGTGGAAAGACTATTTGCATATACCACAACCTGGGGTTGCCTCATATGGTCTCCAACTATGACAAGGCGCTAACAGCATGAAAGCTTATGAGGCAGTTTGTTGCATTATTTGGATGGCATGAACAATCTAAGATGCCTGCTCAACGTCTTGCCATGCCAACGGTCTGACTTACTTTGCTCAAAAGTTATGCCACGTCACTTCGTACAACCATCCTAAACCATTCCGTGTCATCATGTTTGCTTCTAGAAGTCGGTGTCTTACAGCGACATCTCGAAGATGAAGCCGCAAAGCTAAATTACCATCGCCTGACATGAGAAGGAAGAATACATTGATACTGCAATTTAATCCGATGTCATTTATATCGTTAAGCATAACCTGGAGGGAGGTCCTCAAGCCATAGCATTATGGCTTAAATCTGGTACAAAGTTGAATGGGATCCACCTTAATAAGTCATTCTCTTCATCTTGCCTCGACATCGTTGACAACCTTCGGTTGTGCAATCTGGCGTGTTGTCATCTCCATACATTAAGCAGCTCAATGCCATCCGAATTGGTCTCATTTCAAATGGAAACTTCAAATAAATCTCTAATGGATGTTGATCAAGCTCTCATGAAAAAAATGAATGTTCTTCTAAGCGCTCAAGCCAATCCCGCTCCTCCTCAAAAGATCCATGTCAAGCTTGAACAGAACACGGATTCGGTAGCTTCTGATCAAAATCACCGCGATGATATGGAAAGTATTGGAGGTTGGACGAACGACAAAGACGAAGCTAATGCCAAAGGCACCAACCTACATGCTAGAAGTCATTCCGATCGAAATACTCGAAATATTGCTATTCCCGCACAAGGGGCACTTCATCGATTCTTGAACCGCGATGTATTGCCAAGACAACATCCGGAAAAGAAATCAAAATTGGCATTGCGGAACAACACAACACTAAAGAGTATATCACGAACATGACCGAACAGATCATGAAGGAGAATCAAGCATGCGATGACAATGAAAAGGAATGGGACTCCTATCCTAGTAAAATTCCATTCACCAGAAGGGTCCTTCAAGCAGAATGTCCAAAGAAGTTCACTCCTCCTACCCTACCTCAGTACAACGGCGCTGCTGATCCTAACTACTTCATGTTCAAATATGAGTGGCAAATGAGTGCAGCTAAGGCAATGGACGAGATGAGGTGCACATGTTTTCCTCTTTACTTAGAAGATGCTGCGCCATTATGGTTCACGAAGCTGCCACCTAAGTCCATTGACCGGTTCTCTGATCTGACCAAAAAGTTCAAAGAGCAGTTATGCCTATATACTACCAAAACAAAGGATGCTAAAACGTTCTTGTCAAACAACCGAATCATGGAAGCATGGAATATAGTGACTCCAAAGCTCGGTACCATGGCAAGAAGTTCTCGCATAGCTAACCGAACCCGAGGGAGAATAGAAGGTCATTTGGGTACTCTGAAATATAGCTCTACGAATTCAGCAATCCCTGCAGATATAGAGGCATCCATTCACCCAGTGATAGCCAGACATTTCCACATGAAAATCCAACCAAAGACTTTGAGAGTCGAAGATCTCGTCATGAAACTGGAAATGACCGGGACAGGAGTGTCTGGACCTAACTAGCATGAACCCTTCAATATCAATAAAGTATTATCAAATAAGAATTGCACTTTAAAGACTGTTGATGGAATTCAGATTCTAGAAGTCTTGACCAATTGCGGCATTTCTCTGCATAATGCACTCTTCGCATCCCAGGGGAAAACTTATATATTTCCTTATAATCGTAAACTTCCTATGATGAAAGGAAGGGGTTGTAACAGGATATCAAATTTTTTTTACTAATGCATTCTTATTTCGATCTTATATTCGCGAAATTTTCATTAAAACAAATTGAAAAAGAATCGCTAATGATCGAATGAATATTGCAGATTACTCAAATGAACCTTGCCCCACCATGAACTAGTGAAATCATGCAGCTCTTGCCATGCATTCAAACCATGATAATTCAGACATCATCCATTGCATTATCCATCAAGGGAGGTACCTCACGAGAGGCGAGGTCCAAGCCACTGGTTTTATAACCAAGATAGCTCGTTAAAACGAGCACTTAATTAGAAACCAGTGTCTGCCTCATGTAATGATGCAACAGCATGCAGCACCACGTGGAGAAACTTACCAAAAAAGCGACATCCAGCTGTGTAGGTGGGGGAAAATATTCAACTCGAATTCCTAAGAGTCTAAAACTACCCAGTTCCTGGGGTACAAAAACCATACCAAGATTGAAGGAGCTTGGTCAAATCATGGACACCATCATATCGATGATCCCAAACAACTCCTATCTTGTCAATAGGAGAACTTAGCAGAGCCTGGTGATCATCAAATCGCATCTCGATTGGGGTAGCATTAAACACTACTTGCAACAAAAACAAAAGTGTGAAGCACAACGTAGCAAATAAGGGACACCAGGATCTGAATGGTCAAAAGATGCGGCGTTCAGATTACAAATAAGATTGTAAGTTTCACCGTAGGGGCACCTTCTTAACTACAAGGCCCAAGGCCCTAGTTCTAGCAAATCATGGTCAAAACAATAAATGAACTAGCATCTGCCCCATGAAACAACGCCGCATTAAACCAAAGACCTCCCCTAGGGGCACCCAGTTCATTGCCAGTACCATTAATACATGGTCCAGCTGCGACATATACTGGGCTTCTAAACCAAAGACCTCCCCGGGGAGCACTCAGTCAATCATCCAAACCATTTATACATGGCCCGACTGTGACAAATACTGAGTTCATAAATAAAAGACCTCCCTTAGGGGCACTCGGTTCATCGCCGATGCCATTAATACATGGCTGGATAGCGATATAAACACTGAGCTTCAAAAGACCTCTTCGGGGGCATCCGATCAGATGTTGGGTCTTCCAAACCCAACTATTGATTCTAGGTCTTCCAAATCCAGTTACTGACGGACTTTAAAAGACCCCTACTAGGGCATCCGATCATAAGCCGGGTCTTCCAAATTCGGTTAGTTAGTGATGGACTCAAAGACCTTCTCAGAGGCGCCCTACAAATTCTACAAGTGGCTAAGTCATTCAGTCACAACGAATAATGGGTTTACAAATACCTCTACAGAGGAATGAAAAATACGACCTCTCCGGAGGCATATGTTCAAATCCAATCTCCGAAAGGCTTGGATTGCCAGGCTAGCGAGAAAAAAATGATTGAATATATGAAATATATGACCTCTCGAGCAGGGCACAAAAACAGAAATTCATCCCTACAAAAAGGCATGATTTAGATTGACTAGACCGGAAACCTTTAGTCATGATCATGCCAAAAAATTCAACAATGGCAAAAACACATGACCAAAAGATTCCAAATGAAATCAGTCACAAAATGTCGTGCCTAACCTTTTAGGTTTGTGACAAATTTAGATATGGGGGCATTACCACCGCAATAAAGAAATTTAATAATGCTCGCTTCTTAAACATACCACAAATTCGTCACAATCTTAAATCAAAGGTTTAGCGTTTGCAAGGGTTGCCCTGACCACGCTATAGCAAACTTGAAAACTTTGATACCGTGATAAGCGCAAAGGTGATTATTCACGGAAAAGAAGTCTCAAAAATTGCTTCAACCAGAATCAAGGAAATTCAGCAGTGAAATTGGTTAAGTAAATCCAGCTAATAATGATTCGTGGCTACAATGAAAACCCAGTTTACGAAAAAGTACCATAAAATCATTTTAATACGGAACGTTGTAATAACAAATGACTTGTAGTATTAAAATTTGTGCTGTAAAATGAAAAGGAAACAGGTGTGGAATGCAAAACAAGAAAGTAAGACAAAGCAAAAAATAAAAGCTTAAAGCACAACAAGCAGAGTACATTTCCGTCACAACGTCACAAAAGCAATTCTGAGCAAAGTTCACAGGCATAATAGGATCCAAACACTTTTTCAATGCAAAATCTCCAATGGAATTTTCCAACACTGCATCTCCGTCAGAGGCGGGGGCATCCGATGCTTTGGGCACACAACAGAAAACAGGGAGAATTCCTCAAGAAAGAAAGGATTGAGTTACTGCAAGTAGTTCGATTTCACAGAGGAATCGTTTTGTGATAAGAAACTTCTTAGTTCCACCTTGCCTATCGATAGCCTTCAAAGACTCAAGCACATAGTCGGTTACTGAATCCAGGTTTCCCAGATACATTGGCATGCTCAAAAGTTCTAAATGAGTTGATAAAAGAAAAATACTTTTGCTAGCAAATCAGAAGCTTCTAGTGCGACAATCTAAATCATGGAAATTCAGCAAAATTGATCACATCCATCTCGTGCAATTTGTGGCAATCTATGACAAAAGAATAACATGAACATACTAAGAATTGGACAATGTACCGAAGACATATCTCGGGTTCACGACGACATCGCAATAAACAAAAGTCCGATTTGCGCTCAACAAAAAGGGAAATATGCTCAGAAACACATAAGCCAAAGCATGCAAACAATGGAAGATCCACCCTCAGAAGTTCGCCAAAAAGACTTTACCTTCAAACATGGGCATCCAGAAATTATGACAAAATCAATACGACTCGATACGTCAATAAAAAGCAACCTTAAAGGTTCGATTAGTTAAACATCGACCTGCCCTGAGGAAAAGAAAGGGTAGGTACGTCAGTTAAGATAGATCAAAAGCAATCTCTTGTTAGAATGAATTCCTTAGCTAAGAAAGTCTAGAGTATCCAAACACAAAAGCTTCCTTGACTACAAGGCTCTAATCGTATATAACTCAAAGAACCCGATGGTACTCTGCTTCAAACTTGAAAATAAACGATACTGAAAGGCAACTACGCTAATATGGGATAATCCCATAAAGTGGTAGCATTTCCCTCGGAATTGAAGCTAGTATCCATCAATGGTATCAACATGAGATATAAGAAAGGTTGAGAAATAACCATGCGCTGGGAAAACAGTTGTGAAACAAAAATGCAAAGTTTTGTCTAGCATGGATTATTGTCTAGCCTGGAAAAATCCATGATATCAAACGCAGTTGCAAAAGACAATAATACCGCGAGGCTGCAATATACAACAAAGCGTCTCGACCTGCGGAAAAGCTGATATGACCAAATGCAGAAATAATGCAAGAAGTGATTCATTAGTGTACAACATTCAAATCACGAAAACTTAGTTTCAAGGTTCGAGGTCTTCAGGATGGATACCGCAAAGGCTTCGTATAAAATGTTGCTCTAGCACAACTTATTAAGTGATGCACAAGGCTACTCAGTTTACCAAAAATCATGTGGTTATGGTCACCCAAAAGGATTGGCAGAAAATATGAGTCATGTCAGCTGGGGCATCGCTGATGATTGAATAGGGCAAGCTAGACTCGGAATTCCATCAAACAAATTGTTAGGTGCACGCATTGAATCTAATACAATTTGAAAGGTAATACTTAGAATTGACAGTCCAAAATCAAGACTGACGAATCTCAAGTGTTATCCTTAAACAGATTGAGTGTATTATCAGTGTGAACTGTATCACCAAGTCATAAGCTCCTAAATAAAAAGCAGCTTCACATTGGTAACACATTCAAAGCAATGAACGTTTCTCATGATTTATCTCCTTTTACTGGACTGACCCGCTGTTGTCTTGAGCAATCGACCACGAGTTTGCCACTGAATGCATGTAAAAGTTGTTCAGTACAGATTCTCTAAAAGTCGCTTATGCTAAGGAAAATCCTCCAATGAAACAGAGCCAGAATTGCACCACTGTTCATTGAAATAAGGTAAAAGTGGCGAGAGTCCAGTTTGCATCGTCAAATAGTTCAAATGCCATGAGCAAATTAAAGCTACACTTGTTTTAACCTTGGAAACCCAAATTAAAGCTTCAGTCTGAGCAGAAGTGATCTGTTTTCCAGAACGATACCTAAAGTCTTCTGTATGGTATATATTGTACATATGGAACTTCATTTCTTCAGCAAAGCACAAGAAACAGGGCATGAGGTGTTCAATTCTCAAGATATAGATATGGATTGTTCCAGCTCTAGATTGCTCAAATATAACATCCTTCAAAACAGGCGTCAAGTATCAAATAAGTCTCCCAATGACATAGGAATTAGGTCACTCAACGAGCTAATAATCAGGTCACCCCACAGCTTAAGGCCCAGATCTCCCAATGATCTAAAAAGGGTTAGGTCGCTCAATGGCTTAAAAGCTTTGGCCGCTCAGAGGGTAGATCGTTCAACGATTTGAAGGTTTAGGACGTTGCAACATTTCAAGCTCATTGGTTGTTCGGTCACCTAAAGGCCTCATATCGTAGGTCTTGCAAGGGGTTCATATCACTCAAAAGCTTGGGTCGCTCCATAATTTAGGAGTTTGGGTCGTCCCGTGGTTCGAAAGATTATATCGACAACCTAAAGCGTAGGCCGCAACCATGACCTAAAAACCTCAAAATATAAAAACGGCCTAAGATCTTTGGATGTTTTAGCGACCTAAGAGCCCCAAATTTTGTAACGATCTAAAGCTCATTATGGTTTCTACGGCCTAAAAGCTTGAGGCATTTCGGAATGTAATGGCACTAGCGACGACCTCTTAGGCGGAGGCCTGAATATCTGAAGCTTCTCCAAGAAGAAGCAAAAATAAATCATAGATAAGTGTTTCCCAAATGTGAAATACCGTACACCATCAAATAAGTCATTAAAACGATAATGTTTGAAATCCATAGTTAGCTTAGTCGATTAGTTGATTTTAGGTGTTAACGCGAATTTGAATTAGAACATCTTATTTATGCAGATAATAATTTGACGATTTTTAAACCGTTGGACAAAATAATCCTGTGCAAAAACTTTGTCCAATTCAAAATAAAATTCTGTATGATTCATTTCCTTTAATGATTAAACTAATCTGTTACTGACATGGACGATCAATAACGAAGTATAAGTCCAAAATCATGTCGTCACTTGTTTTGATTACAGAACAGGTAGCATGAAGCATATGAATTCAAAGCAAGAATTGCCATAGCAAGTGAACATGCTATAACCGGGTTCCAATGTAAACTATATGAGTAATGGTCATTTCGAAGCCCGCATTTCTCACAAGCAAAAAATACAAGCTTCGAAGGGCAAATGTTAACCCCGTTGTGAAAATGCGGTTTAAAATTATGAAGTATTTACGAACATTGACAAGTTGCTGTGAGATTAAATACATGAAAGCTTTTGCAAGCATGCAGAATAGACTTTGGGACACGGCCTAAGCAAGGTCGTCCGCGCGAGCTAAGCAAGCGCGACCTAAGTAAGGCCGTTGGAATGAAGCACGACCGAAGTAAAGACATTGCTCCATCATGCCTAAGGTCGCTCCAGTGTTTACAGTGAGGGCATTCCATTTCATTTGCACATACAACATTTTAGCTCGCTCCACACATTTAGGTCATTGAGACTTCTTAGACCATATGTTGGGGCCACTTAGATCGTTCACGATGGTTAAAGCTACCATCGAGCTAAAGGTCGTTCAGGTCGTTACGATCACCTAGGTCACGCCAAGAAGTAGCTTTAGGACGTTCATCAATTTTAGGTCGTATATACGACCTAGCCCAAGTCGTTAATAATCATGTGGGAACCAATAAAGAGGAGGGAGCGTGCCTACAAATTTACACATGGGATGCTCAACATATTCCCAGACCTAAGATCCAACATGGGTTGCTTGTATAAATTGCTCAACGTGTCTACAGGTCTATGTATGGCATGATGAAGTAAAGCAATGCACGTGTCAGTTCATATACGTTAGTATACATACACGGTAGAGAACTGCACGAAGCATACGTGGATAAACACAACATTGCACCTTACTCAGTTTAAGGTCATTGACAGGAAAGCCATGAGGACAACACGATGATGACGTGGCATAACATGATATAATTTCGATAATATAATCACTTCATGGGCACAAAGGACTGGAGTGTTTGTATTGCAAACCATATTTAGGCCGCAAAACATGAAGGTTGCTTAAGGTCGTCAGCTCACAACTGGGCATATTTAGACCGTGAAGCTCATAGGTCGTTGCCGCATTACTTCAACCTTGGCCCGCATGAATTAAGGAATGGCTTTTGATCCGCCTAATGCTTAAGGTCGTGGGACATGTTTCAATCTATTCAGACATTCATCAGGTAGCGGCTTACCAATGACAACTGTACACATTTGAGTCGTACGAAGCATTTAAGCTGCCACATGCAGATCGTTAATGCTAAAAAGAGCTAGGTTGTGCCAATACATAAAGATGCTAGTTTGGTTTGAATCTCATGCAAGTGTCAGGTCGTGGTTACCACTGACCATCAGATCATTCCCCAACGTACACGCTTGGGTCGTTAAATCCTCTCATGTCGTAGGTCGTTCCCATGATACCAATTCCTTAGATCGTGCAAGCTTATCCCAATGAATGGTTTGGACATAATGAATTACACTATGTTTGTACACATGGCAATGGGGTTAAAGCATAGGTCGGTCTCTAGAAAAATAGTGAGGTACGTGGCTTATGTATGAGCTGACAGTTCATGTATATATGAGGGATTGGCAGATCGTACACATTATAATGAAGAAAATATGACACGTGGTCCGTCAACAAGGAGGGGCATGGATCATGCATAAAGCACGCATTAATCGCATAGTGTTGTACAACTGGCAAGATGGAAAGCGTGAAGGACGGGTTGTCCTATTCTAGCTCGTTCCAGCATTAATACCTTAAGTTCGCAAATGCTTTAGGTCGCGGTTTCATTTTAAGTTGTTCCATTTAAACCGTTGTACAGCTGAGCACATTTAATTACAGGACTTCTACCGCACTCTATCTCCAACTATAAATACCCCTGATATTTCACATTGAGGGGGGACCTAATTTCATTCCTAGGAAGAGGTGTCGCCAAATTCAAAGCTTGTCTACCACTTCATTAATGGCTCCCATGTATCTAACAATCCTTCTCCAACTTCATATGGATCAAACCCATTTCAATGATCATTAAAGCTCACTCCAATTGAATCAAAGCTCCTTGGATCTCATTCAAGCTTCATGAGAAAGCTCTCAAACACAATTCAAACGATCTCGAATCTTCTCTAATCCTCTCCGAAGTCTATATTGAATGCTAATTCACTATGAAATCTATGAAGTCTATGAAGATCATTCAAAGCACCTAAGTGATCAAGGATTGATACATCTATCATCACAAAGCTAAATATCCCTTCATTTTCTTCGCCAAATTCAAGTGAGATTAAATCATAAAGAGAGTGAAAAGAGAGAAAAGGGAAAAATGAATGTATAGAGAGAATTTATTCATGTTGTAAATGAAATATCGAAATGAGAATTGATTAGAAAGTGGACGTAGATTCATCAAGAATCGAACCACTATAAAAATTCCTTTGTCTTCATTTTATGCATTTTAATTTTGTGATTACACGGTTCCACATTTTAATCTTACCAAATTGGTGAAGTGCTACATTTGCACCTTTGGTATTGAAGTCGAATTTCGGTTTCAACATGGTGTATTTGTTATGTCGACATACTTAGTGTATTTTTGAATTTTAAAACATTTTCCAAGTGTTTTAATATTAATATAATTCTGGAAATTCTTGAATCAAAATATAGTATTGTAAATTAATATTATAAAGTAGAAAATCATATGAAAACATAAATTTAAACTATATAAACATATTTATAAAATTATACAATTATAAGGTTTTAAAATATGTAAATATAAAGTATAAGAATATAAAAATATATAAAATTTAAGTTTGAAAATCAAAGAAGAATAAGAAAGGAATAAATAGAAAAGATAGACAATAAAATAGAGAGGACTAATTGAGGATAGAATTAAAAATCAGAATTTGAAAATTTGAATTTGAACCTGGAGTTCTTTTTAGAGTCTTACACAATCTAGACTCTATAACTATAATAATCTTGAACTCTTGAATTCCTGAAATCTTGAATACTCATGAGTCTTGAAATTTGTCTGACCTTTGAATCTATATCATCTTTAAAATTGTACAGTCTTCAGTAATATTTCCTGTATATAATTTCTGCATATGTATATATATATTCTATGCAAAAAGTGTTAGTATATATTTTATAACAATGACAACTGAAATAAGGTTGTTGTCACCAAAACTCTATTCTCCAACAGCTAAGAGGTCCCTCGTTCTGTTGCTGTATCGAGTTTTGGGTACTCTTAAATCCTAGTTATTTGGGGGCATAGGCTTAGGGGGTTTGGCTTGTGTCAATCTGCCGTTTGGAGCCCATATCAGTCAGTATCCCTGTTGGTATTTTGTTAGAGGGTCTCGCACTAGGGAGGGGCCAGGACACGCTTTACTGAACTGGATAGTAAGAGGTTCACATAGGGAAGGTAGATACAGGCGCTTTCCGACGGAGTCATGAGCATGCATGAGTTCGATTAGGGAAACTAAGTCGTTGTAACACCAGTAAATAGGTCAGTGTTATATAAGTTGCTGGGTTAAGGAGTGAAAACCCTACTACAAGGACTGACACATGTATTTACGTATTAGGGAGCCGATCGCATGGGTAGTAATTAGGGTACACCTAATCCGGTTGTTATGTAATTAGGGTAACCCGAATCTTGTTATGTAATTAGGGTACGCCTAATCGTGCTATTTAATCCTATTGTTTAATTCTGTTGTTAATCCTGTTGTTATATAATTAGGTTGAATGCCTAATCACATTGAACCTGTTAATACTAGTATTGGTGCAGATATGCTTGTTTTAAGGATATAAATGAAGCATTATTCAATCATAGTTTATTCCTGTTAGTCCTGTCTATCCTGTTGTTCTATTTAGTTATCCGTTACTTTATATGATACTGTATTTCTCATCCAGTCTTGTTTACCTGTTTGGCATTTCTATTTTATGCATATTTGAAAATCACTGGAACTTGCCAGACTTTATGTCTGACCCTTTTGTTTTCGCTTCTTTCTTACTTTTCCCCCCAGGTCCTCAGAGTGGAAGCACTCAATAGTGAATAGAACTTCCTCTTACAGCTTGGACTTGGATTTCCTAAGATGTACCGTTTTGACTTGCTCTCTACTCTAGTATGGCTTATGATGAAGGATATGATTTTATTATATGGCACTATGTTATTTTGTTTTGAAAGACAGATTTGAGATACTTTGTTTTGATGTAAGTGGTTTGATGTAACTGGTTTTGAGACTACATTTATTTTTAATAATGAAGTTGAAACTTTCTGCTGCTTATTTTGTATTTGTCTTGTGAATTTCTGTATTGTTTACCTATTGCGCTTCACGAAACTTAACGCATTCTCTTAAGAGTGACATTAACGGATGTGGGGTGTCACATAAACATTTTTGGAAAATTCATTCTAGCGAGAATTCTGACTATAGATGAAGACTATCATAAGCCTTACTCAGATCCAATTTTAACATATCAGAGTGGGGTATTAGCATAATTATAACCTTTTATTAACTCGTGTGTCAATAGAACATTCTCTAGAATATTTTTATCAGGGAGGAAGGCAGATTGATTGTTAAATATGAGGGAAGGAAGAACTGCCAATAATCTATTCGATAAAAATCTTGAAATGCATTTATAAGTTACATTGCAACAAAATATTGGTCGAAATGATGACACAGAAGTAGGAGGGTTGCTTTTGGGAATAAGTACAAGATTCATAGTATTGACTTCAGATAGCAACTTGAATTTGTCTAAGAAATTATGGATGGCCTTGAAAAAATCAATAGAGATAATGTCCCACGATGTAAGAAAGAAATTAATATTAAAACCATTAAGACCACTGCTAGATTTTCTATTCGTAGAAAAAAGAGCACCCTTTATCTCTTTGTCAGTAACCTTAACAATGAGAAGATCAAATTGTATAAAGGATATAAAAGGTAATCTGACATCATCAACGAGGCTTAAATTGGGGGTGAAGTTACTACTATTGCCAAGATGGTCAAAGAAGTACTTTAACAATGCAACATCAATTGATTCAGGAGTATCAAAAAAGTACCTGATTCATTAGTTATATTATGAATATTCTCCTTAGATTGCTTCACCTTCACCACAACATGGAAGAATTAAGTATTTATGTCCCCTTCATGTTTCCACTTGAGGTTCAATTGTTTTTTCTTCATGCTAGACTCAATTTCCAGAGCATCATTGAGTTCACCAAAGAGCTTATTTTCTTCATGAGCAATATCAGGATCGTCAAGACTGGCAAGCAAGTTATTATGAGCATGGTTCAATGATATTTTGAGATGATCTGACAATTTAGATCCATTCCCAAACTTCGAGCTAGACCACAACCCGAGAACATTTTTAGTTTCCTTAAGCTTCATGCAAAAAATAAACATTGGATTACTAAAGAAATGAGGAGACCAAGAAGTGACAAAGTTTATGAGAAAACTCAGGATCAAGGATCCAAGAGTTACAAAAATTAAAACTTCGATGCTCTCTTCTCATAGGTAATCCACATGAGAGGATAATGGGGGAGTGATATGACAATATAAGGTTAGGAAGATAAGCATGGATAGAAGGACATGAGGTAATTGCTTTAAAGTTGCAGAAGGCATGGTCAATGTTGCTAAATGTTCGTACACCACTTCTACTACGATTATCCCAAGAAAACTGAGCATCCGATCTGTTAACAGGGATAAGATCAGAATCCACAATGGCAGTATTTAGAGTCTCAATGTCTCTAGGGAGAAAAGGAACTCCACCATGCTTATCCTCCAAGCAAAGGCAACAGTTGAAATCACCCAGAACAAGCCAGGGATGGGAATCTTGTCTGAAGGCAGGGAGAAGATTAAGGATAGACTGTCTTGCATTAATACAGTTTTCAACATATATAATGGTAAGGTAGAAAGTAGTGTTGTTGGATAGATTGCTAACACGAAAAAGCATGAGTTTCCTTGTTGCCAAATCAAGATGAAATGATAGAGTAGAAGGGTTATAAATGACAAAAATTAGGCCATAATCAGCCAGATCTAGGTTATGGGAGAGGGTCCAGGTGGGCTTGATGTAGGATGCAGAGGAAATTGTTGGAGTTAGGTTAAGTTTGGTTTCTAAAACAGCAAATATTTGGAGGTCATATTGGTTAATTACATTTCTTACTTGATCAAGTTAAGGGGGTTGTGAGCACCCCTGATATTCCATACAGCTAAGTTCTTACTCATTGATTAAACTCTTGTAGAGAGAATCAACTAGTTTCATGCTCCTTGTCCTAGTAAATTGATGTTTTGAAGCATTTAAGGATGGAGTAAGCTTTTTCATGGAGTGATAGAGGAGGAAAAGGGATTGGAAGCATGGAAAGGAGGTGGCCAACCATGAATATTTTCTTCAAAATTGTATGGTGGTTTAGGAGGCACATCTAACAAAGTAGATGATGGAGGGGGAATTGAGATAGGTACAGAATCAAGCATGGAATGTGGAAAAATGCATGCAGAAGACATGCACTGGCTTGTGACTAAACATACATAGGTAGGAACAGGTATAAATGGGTTTGGTTGAGATTCATTGTTGCATGCAACAACACATGTGTTATTAATTGCATTGTTAACGAGGGAAAGAGAGTTATTATTGGGAGTGGGGACTGCATTGGAAATGCATAAATTAATTATTTCCTTTTAAAGGGACTTTGCGAAATTAATTTCGTGGGAAGGTGAAACGGAACAAATGATTGGGTAGGCGATTTTTCAGAGGGGAGAATTAATGGGTTGGTTGATAGATTGCATGGAGGTAAGAATGGAAGTGTGGTATCATGCACGTACTCATCAGTTTACATATCAATATTGAATTCAAAAAGATCAACATGTGGAATTTCAATCTCTTCTCCTTCTAACTCATTGCCTAATGCTTCATTTAGTTCATCATCTTCAATTTCATCAAGTTTCTATACATCCTTTGACTGGTTGTCTAACAAATCAAAGCTATCACTTGTTGCAAAAACATTAAGGGTCTGGTGCACCTCATTTGTCACTATTGCACATAATGGTCGAACCATGTTCTCTTTTTGATTACTTTGAAAACCCCTCTTTTCATTCAACTTACTGTTGTGTAACATGCTACTATCACTGTCTTTTGTAGTGAATGTAGTTGCTTCACAATTATCATGTACACTTTTACCAATTTCCACACTTTCTTTTCCTGATCTTCCAGAATTATTACCCTTAACCTTAGTCTAAACTTGTTGTTTCTTCTACAATGGTGAATGTTACCTTTTCTTGATTTAAACTCCACTGCCTTACTCCTTTCAATTACTTGCACTGCATCATGGTTTCCATACTCATGAATTTCCCCATTCCTCTTTTACAGAGATGACTTACTGCATTTTGCCTTATAATGCCCAAACGACTTACACAAACTACAAATTTTAGGTTACCGAGCATAATGTACATGAATGTAACATATGGTACCATCAGGAAGCTCCATTGGAAATTCAACAGGCAGTTCAGAATTAGGTGTTATCTCAACTAAACATTTGGCAAACTCTAATCTTTCCAATCTTAAAGTAGATTCATCCATACAAAGGAATTTCCCAATTATAGAAGCTTGCCAACTAACACCAACTAGTGGCCACGAGTACATAGGAATGTTATATGATTTTATCCAAATAGGCACTGCCTTTTTCGAGCTACTACTGTTACCAACGGATGAATCCCATCCCTTAAGTATGAACAACTTGTTCCTCATTACAACTGGATCAAAAGCAATTCCTTCTGTCCTCATTTGAAGACAAGTTGAACAGGAACAAGAAGACATTCGAATTAACTTTAACCCTATCCCTACCTTTAAGCTGGCATAGTTTCTCGAGATGATTGATAAATGCGGTGTACGAGAGGGTTTGGTCAAAGAAAAAACCAAAAATGGTATGTTTCCAGTTATCATCACCAACTTTGACAATGGTATCAGATGACACTAAAGCGCCATTGTTAAAAACAAGGGGAATGTCAGAAGGCTGAAAAGAAATAGCATTTCATGGTTTATTATTGAAAAGGGAGTTGAACTTTGGCTTAGGTCCTAGGAGGGGAGGATGGTGGTGCCGAAGGGTTGGGAGGAGGTTCAAGTACTGGAGGTATAGGCGGCAAGTTAAGGACGGCTGCTGGAGGATTAGATAGGGAGTTGACGGAGGCCGTGTCAATGATGTGATTGGGCAGGAAAGAGGGGGTATGGTTTTGGCAGGGAGAGGATGCCAAGAGAGAGAGAGAGAAAGAGGGTATGTTTTTGAAATTACCTTTTGATACACAAAACATTTAGTTAATATAATATAATATTAATATTAATTAAAACATTAAGTTGTATAATCCTAACAAAATTAGTATAACCCATCTCTTTAATTCCTAAATCTCATTTTAAATTGATAAATTCCATTTCAGTGAAATCATTCAAACAAATTGATTGAATTTCCTACTTCTCTTTAAACCCCTTTATCTTGAAGTATCAAGAAAAATCTATATTTGCATTTATTAAACTATATTTATATTTTAATCTTAAAATTTAGATAATATAACTATAATAAAAGATTTACTAAATTACATATCTAATAATTCAAATTTTAGAACAATGTTGTAATTAAAATATTTAAATAACTTCATCAAAATAAAAATATATTTAGAAAATACTTTTCAGAATAGACCAACGATTTCCGTATATAGTTATCACCTAGGTAAAGTAATACTGATATAAACCATTTCAATCCGTGATTAAACTCGAATCTCGAGTATATATCATTTCAATCCGCATCACAAATCGATTCAGTTCATTTTCTAAATCTACACAATGGTTGGGCTATGTAACATTTCAACCCATAGTGATTTTCTTAAATCAACGGGAACTGAGCAACATAAATAAATTATCACATAACATCGATATCATCGCATCACGAATCATATATCATCCATGCACCTACGTGCCATAAATGAAAAGTACACATATTAACTAAAATGATTTCTACTAGCAATCTTACAAATTTTACAACAATTCAATTGTGTTGAATTTAACATTCATAGACATATAAGTCAAATATGAGATAAACTCATTTTTTTGAAGCATGAAAAATAGTTGTTGACGCGAATTGACAAAGAAAATTCTCACAATAAAAGTATGACTTGGTCGAATAGGCTCACGAGTTAGCAAAGAGGGGAAACAACACACGCGTACTACAAACAAAAAAACACAACCCAATGCAGTTCAAAAATTACAACACTACATAACTCATCCCCACACACAAGATTAAACACACAGCAAATTTCTTACATAGAAAACACGCATGCCACAGTGAAAAAAACATCCACGACCCTATCACACACGCATAGGCCAAAACAATTTCTTCACAAAACACAGAAAAACATGCAAAAGCTTTTTGAATTTTTTTTTATATGCTAAACAAACATACACATACCCACAACATGAAACACACATATTGCCAGCAACACACAAAAACACAGCAAGGCCAAACAGCCCAGGAAACACACAAAATATTCCCTTGTACACACACATGCGTGCGCACGCGCGCGCGCGCGCGCGCGCACACACACACATATATATATATAACAAAGAAGAAACAACACACGCCAAAACCCAAAACACATAAGACCACTACACAACCCAAGCACGCAAGGTCACACTGGGAGGGGGAGGTCAGAGTGCCTTGGACTGAGTTGCGGGGTTGCTCAGGTCGACGTGGGGTCCACTTGAAATTGGGCCAGGAAGTACGGGTCCGGTTTGTGGATTATTGGGTTCGGGTTTGAGGGTCGGGCTTGTTCGTGAAGGGTAGGTGGTGGAGAACATAAGCTTGGCAGCGTGATCTCAAGGTGGAAGAGATTTAGTTGCTTAGGAAATTACAAACATGCGGCTGCAAGCAAAAGGAGAAGAGAGACCGTGCTTTGGATGTCATCTTTTTTTTTTATTAGAGACGTGAGCTAGCATGAAAGAAAGAAGGAAAGAAAAAGAAGAGGTGTGTCTTGTGGGAAGAATGTATGTTGGGTTGTTAAAAAAATAGTAGTGGAGAGAAGATAATATATGTATGCATGTACGGTAAGAAAAGGAAAGAACTAGGTGGTTGGAAGAACAATGAAGAAGGAAGAAGAAAAAGGGAAGGGAAAAGTTTTAGACATTAGAAAATAAAGGAGGGAGGCATGTATGAAATAATATTTAGAGAGAGGAGATGGGTGCGAGTATATAAATGAACGATGAGTCTTTTCGTTTTCAAACTGATGAAAAACTTTTGCGGTACAAAGATTTTTCACATTCCAAAACTGAAATTATAGAATTTAAAGTACGTATTAATTGGAGAGGAGTATAGGTAAAAGAGGAAATGACTAGGAATAAAGATTGAAGCAATATACATATATATTAATCGATTTTCTGCATTTTTCAGTTGAAATTAAAGATTCCGAGCAATAAACATTTGACTTTCGCGAGTTGAAAAATATCGTCTTGCTCATAAAATGGTCAAGTATTTTTAGATAGAAAACACCTAAGTTCTGGCAATAATTTAATTTTAAAATGATTTTTTCAAATTTAACTAAATAAGCAAACAAAACAAATTTGCGTATTTTTCAACGAAATTTATTCCAGCGCCTTGTTTAGTTAAACACATCTCAAATATAAAATTTCGGATTTTATTTCAACCTTTAAGTTTTTAATGTTAGTTGCGCTATATCGGTTACCACTACCGTAAATTGATCGCTCAAATTGATTTAAATAAAGCGAGCGAAAGCTAATGTTTTCATTAAAATATTCACAGAATCAATTTTACATGAAATTATTACAATTTATAAATCAATATTACAATGTTTAATTTATAATTGATTTCATGTTGGTTTCCAAACAAACAAGTTTTGAATAAAATGACCATTCTGCTTTTATTATTCAAGTTGAGTGTACGTGTTTTAGTTTATTGCAGAAATCAAATATATACACTATTATTATTCAAAATAACTAAAATTTGAATTCTTAATTAGAATTTCAGTGAAACATGTTATTTAAATCGTCTAAATTTCAGGTTGTCACATTCAAACAATTGGATTATAAATAAGCAAAAGCGGTAACAAACTGAGACCAAAAAATTTGGGTTATGAAAGAGCCACTGCATCGAAATTTGACGCTACTACACTGCAATTAATAACTGTTGTCGCCTCCTCAATTTTCACATAAGATGCTTGAAAGTTGCGCTCTCAATGTTAAACAATTTAGAGATTGTAAAAATCGCTGCTCATGAATTTTGATTATATTTTGAAGATGTTTTTATTTTTGGTGGAAGTTATAGAGCAAAAGATAAACGTGGATGTTGAATATGGATTTCATTTACTGTATTTATCGTAGATAGAGATAAATGTAAAACGAATGTTGATTTTTATGATATATAAAACAGAAATGAATGTATTTTTTTATTTTTATCTCGTAAATAAATTAATCTTATCAAATAAACATTACGGAAATAGAAGCTTCTGATCATTAATTCATAATATAGATAGTCGAATACACTAAGAGATTTTGAATTTTTTTATTGTTGTTATCCAACACTATTGGCCTAATTTTAATAATTAATCGACTAGCTTGTTATAGCGCAAATATAATTTTATGTTGTGCATCCCAAATTGGTTGATACAAAGAATTATCATTCAAATTAATAAATCTACCAATATTAATCTACACTATTTAAAAAAAAAAAAAGTATTATTGGTGATGATAAGTGGAAGAGCTAGATCAAAATAAAAAAACATGGCCATTATCCTTATCGGAACAATGATAGGTGCTTTTGGTACATCCAAAGAAAAATGTAAGATAATGTAATCAGTAGGAAAAACCAAAATGTGCTTAGTTATGTGATTCATCGCCCAATTTGAATTTCAGTTAGGATTCAATTTGAATTACAACTAAGATTAGCTATTGCAACTATAATTTTACATTAATTTATGATTTTTTTCAACTAGGACGATTGCCCTAATTAGGCAAAATATGGCTATGCTCTTGGCGGTAACCATACTAAGTATTGTCCTTTAACAAAATTAAGGCAACACCCTTTCCATTTGTTAATTAGTTCATCAGATTCGAACCAATTTTTAAAGTCGGTAGTGCTTTAAGCACGAGAAAGTATTCTTATACAACAAGCAAGAATTAAGTAATTACCATTTTCTTTATTCGACCAACTTCTTTTCTTTCATTAGCATCTCATAGATATGAGACTCAATCTCAATAATGGGAGGCGCCAATATGTTAGTTGTAAGGACAAACAGGACGGTCGACCTAGGTGCGTGGCATACGAAAAAGTAAGTGGTTAGATTGACTTTGCCCCAATGTTGTTGGTATCCAGGATTTTGAGATCACCCCAGCTTACCCGGATCACTGGTCTTCTTCTGACTCTTTTACGTCCACTTCCTCTTCCTTTCACTCTGTTTCATCCGAGGATAACTCTAATTCGAGGTGCGTAGTCTTTCTCAAAAGCTCGCTAAAAGCGATTCTCTCGAGAGAGCTTGCAAGACCAAGATCTGGCCTTCTCTTTCTCAATCGATAGGCGTTGTTAAGCCTAACAAGACACCTATGATACCTATAAGGCCTCCCACTCACTTTGCTAGCCTCATGCTTCGGTCTTCTTCGGTCCCGTTCGCTAGACGGAGAGTACGCTACTTCTATTAGTATTAGCGCTGTCGAGTTAAATTAATTGTGTTGGAATGAAAGAAATTCCAAATCAGCTTTGTCTATGTATAACGAAGCTATAAGTAATGCAACTATAAATTTCATGAAGAGTTCGATTCTGGCTCAGGATGAACGCTAACGACATGCAAACACATGCACATCGGACGGAAAATGGTGTTTCCAATGGTGGACGTGTGAGTAACGCGTAAGAACCTTCCTTTGGGCAGGGAACAACAACTGAAAATGGTTGCTAATACCCTGTAGGCTGAGGAGCAAAAGGAGGAATCCACCAGTTGGAAGCAATTCCACAGCTATCTGAATGTTGTATTATTCTGCGTGCAAATAAGGAGAAAGAAAAAAGTTTTGCTACCATGGCAAAAACATTTTTTTATCAAAGCATTGGAATAGTGTATTAAAGCGAAGTTGGAGAAATTCAAGAAGTTAGTATAGTAATTTGGTGATCTGTGTCTTCAAAAATTGCGTGTAGTAGGATTTGATAAAGTGAATTTTAGGGAGGCATCCTTAAAATGGAACATAATTAAAACTGGATCCGTCCACATAGGGCTGCACACCACCCATATCCAGTTCAACCTAACCCACCAACCCGACCCGCCTACATAAACCCAACCCATCCTAGTTCTGATCGGATATGAATTACAATTTGTAACCCATACTATCTACGGATCGCATGTGATATTTTGTTCTATGAAACCTTATTGTAACCCAACCCAACTTTATATTAAGAAACTAATTTAATATCATCCCACTTAAAATTAAAATACTCCAATTCTAGAATAGTATTTATGTATTCCATAGTAAACATACAAAAAACATATTTCAAGTCAATCCAAACTATATAGGATTTGACATAGACATTCTAAAGAGCATTTTAATGTATTTTAAAATGAAACACCTGCTCTACTATGTAGTTAATTAATTTCATATAATGTGTTTTACAATAAAATTTAAATAGAACATGTGTTAAAAATTTATAATGAATCAGTAATTTTAAATGTGTTATGTTAGCTAAAATCTGATATATTATTATGAATATTTTGATATTTTTTTATAAAAATATTCCCTTGCATTCTCAATTTATATTAAATTCATGCAACCCAACCCAACCCAACTCAATCCTACAAAAAATGACCAAACTCATACTTCAATCCAAGCTATATCCAACCTCATATAGGGTAAGATACGAGTTGAACAACCTTAAACGCATACGTATGCGGGTCGGATGAAACATTTGGTCCAACGCGACCCAACTCATACTTTGTACAGCCCTATCTCCCTAAATTTACATGCAAAGTGGGTCCCTATTTTCCTACAGCAATTTATGTTTGTGTTTTTTTGTGTCGCTACTTTAAAAAAAAATTAAAAAAATTGTAAACTTCAAGGGAGGATTACTGGAAAAAGTTGCAGAAATGTCTGCACTTATTGTGAATAAGTGCAGACATATCTGTAGTTATTCACATAGACAATAAAAAGGAATAAAACATGTATAGAAAGGTCCGCACTAATTGTGAATAAGTATAGACATATCTGCAACTATTTTACAACATATTGCAAACATGACTCAGTGTATAGAAAACTGCAGACATGTCTGTAGTTTTTCTTTTTAGTTGCTTTATTTTCTACAATTTTACTAGAAGTGATGTATTTTTCATTTAAATGCAATTTTCATCATTTCGTGATGTTTTTTCTGCAATAATTTGACATATAAATAAGTGCAAACATTGAATTGGAAGGTTTGAAACAATCAACAAAAAATGCATAAAATCATGCAACATTTTTGATACAATTGCTACTATATGTGCACTTTTACAAAAATTGCAGGGTTTCTTGCATTTTGGTTGAAACGTAATTTTTTTGAAGCATTTTTTTAGTATACTTTTTTAATGAATATGAAGATGATTATATTTTGTGTTAAGTTTTGAAGTTTGATAGTTTTTTACGTTGATTTTTGATGTTTTTTCATGAATTTCAGAAAACAAGGTTTAATTTACAAAGTTTTAAGATAAAGAGCTTTTGTGTAATCTGAAATTCAACTGGGACTTCAACCAAACTAGGACTGTTATGTTATCGGTAATTTTACCATTACCATACTATTTACCAGTCGATCGGTAAACAGTTTTGATTGAAATCTATATACCAGTTAATACGGTACGGTAACGATAGCTTTACCATTTTTAACGGTAAAGTATTGATAATATTTCTTTAATACCAGCGGTAACGGTAATTTTACTAGTAAATTTAAAATATATGTATATTCATTTGATATGTTTTATTACATGCATTTAAAAACAAATAAATGATTAAATTTAGTTCAAGAATGAGGTGCAATAATTCCAAGTATACTTATTTTCTTTCTCATTTATGTTTTTTATTAACTAACACTACATATAGTATAATAAAGATGTATTATATACAAAAAACATATCAACATACAAACTTTGATGGACAAACGGTAATTTACCATTACCATTGTAACAGTTAACAAATTATTGGTATAACAGTCAATTGGTAACGATTAACAATTTTAATTTATCAATAAAAATGATAAGTATCACTATTTGCCAAACAATAATACTACTCACACCGAAGGAATTTCTGTCTGAATATGCGGCACCTCACAGAAATTGCGGAGGACCTACAGCGAAATGTCAATTATACCCCCTGAATTCCTTGAATTTGTGCTAATCATACTTTTAAGCCGAAGCTTTCTTCGGTCTGAGTAGGAATACGATTTTGTTCACACCCAAAAAAGGGGTGTGAACAAAACTTCCACCCCTGATTGGTGGAAATCAGGGGGACCCATATGGGCCCTCCCCCCCCCCCCCGATTTCCACCAATCAGGGGTGGAAGTTTTGTTGACATCCTTTTTGGGTGTCAACAAAATTGCACTCTCTGACTAGCATCATTCTTTGCCAAATAACAACAGTAACCACTAAAACGACTTGTTATGGTACCAATGCTTCCATACAAAGCGGCTCCTCGTTCCTCCCAAACATAAATCCCGCCAATTTCACCTTCTACGTCAAATCAGCTCTTTCTGCACGTCTTTTCATCTTTCCGTTTTCTCAAACCCTAGAAATATCTTCCGTTTCATTTGCAAGTCATCAGTGTGGACGGTCCATAAGTCAATGTCGTCAACGTATGACATCCCTTGTCACTGTCTCTCCATTGGCGATGACATTCTAGTCCGCTTCTTCGGCGATCGGAAGTGGTCCGATGCGAAAATAACAGAAGCAAGAGGTGATCATGAGTGCGAGGTTGTTTTAAATAGCGGAAAGAGGAAGTGGATACAGCTGGACAAGGCTGAGTTCATGCATACAAGGGATTGTGATTTTTCTGCACGAAAGAAAACGAAAGTCGATGGAAGTAAGTCTCTTTTCAATATTGTTGGGTTTACTGCATAAAGTTTCAATCTTTAATTGTTTTTGGAGTGACGAGCCTAGATCGATATTGCTATTTCTTCCAACGGCTTCTTTTTAGCAAAATCTGAATATATAATTTTGCAGACGTGGCTATGTAGCTAAATAACGATCGAACAGTAAAAAACATTCTACTCCTTATTTTCCTTCTTTGGAAGCCATAAACTTTGATCTGACGTATCCAAACTGGTTGTGATAGCCAGTGTGTTGTTTTGCGCAAGCATTCTGTGTTTCCATATCATGTTGTACAACGAATTTGTTTCCAGCCATTCTCATCAAAATATCTCATTTTCTTATGATATTTTATGAAAAACCTAATCTTCTTTAGCTTATGTAGATGCAATTTTCTATATATTCCCATTATTTTTGTAGTTAGTACTAGTCTGTTATCCTCTTTACTGATTTGATGGAATTACATTTGTCAGTGGAACGTGGTTATAGCATGTGCAGGGGTAATTGTTCCAATGATGAATCTGAAGAATGCGCCACCAAGATCGATCATAAGGAGAATACAACAGTTAACATGAATTGTGGACTGTTGAATGTCAAAATACAAAGGTACACACTAGAATAGCGTTCAGACTGGGATGTCATTCTAACTTATACATATTTGTTTTTATTCAGACAATAGTTATTGTCTTTTTGTTGCTAATATAAACTACTACCACTTTATGTAACTCAATTTTGTTGCTTTGACTTCTTATCTCATACATTAATGTTTATTCGTATCAAAGCAGGCTCTCAGCTGAAGTAACTTCTGCTGGAAGCGATGCATCACAGCATGTAGGTAAGAATAGCCACATCTTCTATTTGTTTATCTTAAGAATTTTGAAGTCGTTAGTCATAAACAAAAAGGGTAACTTTATTTAATGAAAAGAACTAGTTAAGAAATGCTTGGATACTGGTTCATCGTATATTACTTTGCGGTTTCATTTATAATCCTTACATGCAGGTGATATATTACATGAGCAGCCTTCTGGTAATTCCACTTTACTTTCCACGTATAGTGCTACCGACGATGCTATTTGCTCTGTTTGCCAGGTTTGTTTGAAGATAATTTGTTGTGCATTTCATTTACTGTGGTTTCCAGCTTCTCTTTCCATTTATCTCAGCCTTCTATTTCTGCATAGAGTGGAGTTGCTGGGAAATTTCTAGTTCAGTGCAAGGATTCAAGATGTTCGTTGTCATTTCACACATTTTGTCTCCACCCTCCTGTGGAAACAATTGAACAGGGCTGGGTTTGCCCTAATTGTTCTGGATCTAGCAGTCAGTTGGCCAAAGATAAGAAACAAATTGCTAAAAGAATACATAGAATTTTCGGTTTCAAGAAGGTCAATTTGGAAGATAAGGAACATGGAGACGAGGAGTTCCTAATAAAATGGGTATCACTTTCTCATCATCATGATACTTGGGTATGAACTATTGAGGAATGAAAATGATATAGCTTTCATTTTGTTCATGCTGTACCCATTTTATTCAATGTTATTTGGACGAGAGCATCAAAATAGTTGACCCTTTTTTGCATTGAAGGTTTACTTGTTTGGATATAATTATCATTAGATCAATAGCATTGTTATTAATATACCTACTAAACCCTGTTGCTTCTCTTTAAACAGAGTTGTGCAAGAAAAATAAAAATCTTGATTTTAGTACAAAAATATAATATTTTCAAATTGTGGTATGCACACATGCCGCCGATGCCATTTGGGGGCAAAACTTTCTCATTGGACTCAGAAGAGCAGAGGTGTTAACATATTATTTGTCCTGTTGGAATTTTTTTGGAATATTATTTCATCTCTTGCTAAAATGTCATTAAGGCTGGCCTTTTTAACCACATTATTGATAGGTTAATTGCTAGCAACAAGAGGTATATCAGCATTGAACGATCTTACAGGCCAATCTGTAGTTTGGAACTTAGTTAATTATATCATATGGCAATACCGATGCAAAAGCTTTTTAAAGCCTTGATGCATGACATGGCATATACATTTTTTTCTTCTTTTGAAATATCGTGATTATAAGTTTCTCACTTCTTTGTTACCTTCCATATGTATATGCTTGTCAAATTGGATGTGCAAGTTCTTCCACTTTTTTTTCTTTATCGACTCTCCAAGTCTATAAGTTCTTCCTTTTAACCACAAGTTCCAGGTTAGGTCATTTTTTTCATTGTCAACGAAGAAATTCATCATCGGCATCATACATGTCATCTATATTTTATGAATACAAATGTTTTATGCAAGTTTAAAAATGAAATTGTTTTGTCTCGATTTTTCAATACATGCATTTGTTTTCAGCTATAGGGTTTTGGGTATCAAATTTTTTGCCATCCCTTCGTACCTGAAAAAAAGGAAAACCACTAAAGACAACCATGATATGATAGTTACAATTTTCATGCCTTTTTTTAATCTTAAATAAATAAATAACATGATAAATAGTCGAAACACTACATTACGTTTATGCTAAGCTCTCCTTGACAATTTTATGCACGTTCTCATCTGCACCGCACCGTAAGAAAAAACACTATCTTTAGCACCTTGTCATTCTTTTTGTGATACTCTTGGAAATTTTGTTACGTAATATGGTTTTTATTCGTACGTCTTTAACTGAATTCTTAGGGTCCATTACTGCTTACTCGGTTGGTTTCATTGCCATTTAATGGCCCTGTTGCAAATTTTGTATTGAAGGACAAAAAGATATGTGCCGTCATTACCAGTAATATTGGCACAATGTAAGCTTCCAGCAAACATTCGGTGTTGTTGGTTACATCTGCAGCTGCATTCATTTGTTAATTCCACAGCGATATTTGTTTGCCATATTCTTAATATATAGTACCGCTATTTATTATAATTTTATAATGCTTGTGAAGTCCATGTCTTGTATCACCGATTCGTAATTTCAGTCATTAGACCATCTTGAGCAGCGAAGATGCTGAAGAAAGTAGGTGCAGCTTCTGTTTTCGTTCTCTTTCCCACCCTTTGTTGTTGGAATAGAAGCATGTCAATTGAAGAAAGTGGAAAATGTTTGGTAATAGGCTGTGATGCAATTGCACTAAACGTTTTTTCTAAAAATCATTTAGCACTTAATGGTTTATAGAAACTTATTTTGCCATTTTTAATTTTGTATTTCCATTTAAACAAAAATGTTCCACCACATGTATTTTTGTAAGACAATTTGAAAAATGTAGTTGGCATACAAAATATATTTATTTTGTTTTCCTTATTTTGGAAATAACGAAAGCACGGACAACAGTATTTCCCTCCTACCGTCCCTCCATCATCTCAGAATTTTAAATATTTTTCCTTTTCTCTTATCATATATTGTAATGCTTGTAAAAACTCAAAACTCAAAATGAAATCATATGGGCTTTGAGTTTCCTACTGAAACCAGTTGCCTAATCTTGTTTATAGCCTGGTTCCACAATAATATTTAACACTTCTGTTTGCTGTTTTTTATTGTAATTTTTTTTGAAAAAGAAATAAAAATAAAAATTTTGGAATCTTAGTGGTGTAGCCTCCTTTGGTTTACCTGGGATATGTGTTGTGTCGGTGCATACTTTCTTAAGATGTTACGGATGGTTCGTCCATTGACGTATTATCTATGCGAGCATTCAGGAAAAAAATAACTTAAATAAAATAAAATAGAGATTTCCAACTCATAATTGGATGTGCCGGTGTTACCATCATTTTATGTAGTGTTATTTTTTTGTCAAAGCTTCTGTATTGGAGCTGCTTTAAGATCATATTAAAGGGAAATACAGAGAAGATATAGATAACGCATGTCAAAGAAGTCCTACAATTATTGGGCAATTCAGTTTGTTGAGAAGTAACTAGCAAGCCAGTTGAAGTTCTGACTTTAAATTCAGATATTTCTACCATAAAAATTGTGCAAATTCACGATTTATTATATTGTCATGCAGACCGTTGGTAAGGTTTGTCTAGTGTAGGCTTGCAAAACCAATTTGTGTAAAGCCAATAGAAAAGAATGTGTCTTTAGCATGTCTTCTTAAATATCTCACGTCGTCTTAAATATCTCCGATGTTATTTATTTTGTTATCTCAGCAAAATAGTTATCAAGGCACGCGCTTAGGCGCGCCTAAGCGCAAAAAACCCAATACTCAAGGCTTGCACCTTTTTGCAGTTTGAGGCGCGTCTTTTTGGCTAAATTCAAAATTTTGAATATAAATAGTTAAATAGAAAATTTGATTGTTCAACAAATTATAAAATATGGGTTAAAATTTAAATCTTATTAATAAAATATGTAAATAATTGAATGAATTATAAAATATGGTTTAAAAACTAATTTGTAATTAGTAAAATAGCAGATCAAACTCATATAAAAGACACTCAAAAAAGCCCAAGGCTCAAAAAAGCCCCAGGCTCAATGCTTGTGCCTTTTTGTGCTTAGCGCCTTAACTACTATGCTCAGCAAGTATCCCTTTAGATCTCTCTATTTTTTTTCTAAAAGATACCATCATTATGTAATCGAACGGTCAGTTCTCACCATTATACAGTTGTACTAGCAGTTCTTATGTTATGTTGAATACTTGAATGAGCTGTTGATCAATGAGTAACATTAATTTCCTTATCTGGCTAGTCTTTCGTTGCCAGCCTGGTAGATGACACATGCTAATATGCTATGTATGCATACTTGGATTCTTAACGACTGTATGCAAATTTCATCTCTGCATGAATAGGGTTTTAAAATTATTCACATTGTCTGTATATTTGACCATATACACACAACGAGCCATGCTCAATGCAGCAATTGGGGCTGTTAAATACGTCATACAAATTTACGAACAAGTGTATCCCCATTTGGATGTGTAGAGCCCATATGTCATTCGTGTTTCTGTGTTCTATATTTAAACGCTTTTGCTGCAGTATAACTAGCAATTTTGCATATACATATGCAAAGCTCTTGTTTTTCTCTCCCTTGAAAGGCGTTCTTCAAATAATTTATGTTTACTTCGTCAAATCTTTAATCCTCACAAGTAGTTTTCATCAAAATAAGAAGCCGTCTAACTTTTAATACTTCACATCCAATGATCACATGTACATGGTGATTCTATATACTTCGTGATAATAGTAAGAACATGTCACATTTAACACATACATTTGAAGAATTACTTGGAACTAAATCAGAAGAAAATTTCCGGGTTGCGAGGTACGTGGTACAATGTTGTTTAGAATTGCATCTATATGCGGGACCTAGATGTCCAATCTGTTTTGTGCATGTTCACCGTTATCGTTGCGAGAGCAGCTATCATTTTTGCATAAATATATATGATACTACAATTTTGTTTTCACTTGAAATAGATTCTTTATAAATAAATAAATAAGCGTTTTCTTGCAGAAATTTCTAATTTTCATGAGAAGTCAGGGTTCCCAACATAACAAGGATCTTTGCTAATTTTTAAGTAATTAGGCACATGCAAGTAATAAAATGGAATATACATGGTTTTAAGGTAATCTCTGGGATATAGATCTTGTCATAAAGCACATACGTGGTGGTTTGTTTTGGTTTGTGATATTTGTAGACATACATTACTATATCTTGGATCAGTATATTCAAATAAAATATGAATTGTCATTTTTAATTAAGTACTCAAAATACTATTTAATGTTAAATCCAAAACAATTTTTTGCTACTTAGATACTAACAATAAATAAGCACTGGTAGATGTGTTTTTGAATTATGAACCGATCTTCAAAATCAAGTTTCGTAGAAGGATAATAAAATCCGAAGTCTTCATTCAATAACTAAACCTTACATTCATTTATTTTTTATTCATATTTCAAACTAATTTTATATGAACATATATTTGAATTTCTGCATGGCTTAGGAACAAAATTTTGATCTAATTTTTAATTTTATGTTTGTCGTTTTAGCATTGCTTGTATCGCATCCCAAAGCTTGTTTATAGATAGGACATTTATGTTTGGCACTCATATTATTATTCATCATGATAGGTGTAAAATATTATTGCTTCGACTGTAATTTTAGCTTGTAAAATTAACATTGATAAATTCATATATTAAATCATCATAAAACACTAGTAGCTAAATATAAATATAGATTTAAATTCTTTAAGTGCAAGAATGACATTTCAGGTTGTTTGCCCTCTTTTAAATAGAAGGTACCATGAAGGAAGCTGAAATGCACAATTGGATAATATTTTGAAAATTGGATAATATTTCTGAACATCATTAATTTATACAGAAATATATCAATTTTATAACCATAATTTATACAGAAATATATCAATTTTATAACCATAATTCGTATCATTTTTGCAAAAACATATAAATTAAAAATCTTTCTGTTATTTACAATATGATAACGCAAGGAATTGAAGCGGTGATATGTACACTGAGTAGTATAATTTGCAGTACTAAAGGAAACCAAAATTGCACCGAAAAATAAGTCACAATATTATGAACGCTTACCAGTTCACAACATTTGTCAACATCAAACATATCATCCAAATTACATAATGCAAAATGTTTTTGTGACAATAAATTTTCATAATTTTAAAGTAGATTGCATTGTGAAAATGCAATGTCTAACGGGGACACCAGATCTAAAATATTACATGATTTTTGTACACATAACAACTTATCATCATACGTATCACATTTAATACCACAGAAATAGAAATTTTATAAAAACAATTAAATTTCAAATATGTTGCATTAAGAAACAACTAAATAGAGGGTTATTTTTTGAAATAAAAAATGCAGTCACTTTACGTTTTTGGAAAAAGAATACGGAACTGGTTTTGGTTTTGGTTTTGGTTCTTGTGAAGGACAAAGAGATGTGAGAATTTGGCATAAAAAATAAGGATGCAAACATAGTTTCCACTTACATTTAACCACTTGGAATGCACTTCTTCTACCTGACTTTGACCATCTACTGTATATCTGGCCATTTCAATTTATTTCCTAATTTGTAAGGTCATTTTTTCCATTTTATGTTTTCCTTTTCCTATGTTTTATCGGCATCTGATGTGCCATCAAAGCTAGACGATTTATGTGTTCGGTAGATTGATTAATGATTATTCTTTCGTGCATGGTTTTTTATTTTGGATAGAAAATGACATGAAATATCTTTCCTTGAACTTTCATTATTTTTTGTGGAAATCTGTTGAATTGATTTTTTTTTTTAAGAATTACCGTGTGTTAGCAAGATTTTTCGGTCTTACAGCACAAGCTTATTTAGCAAACATGCTACAATATGCTTCTGTAATTATGGAAAACTCATGAAATATTAAATCCTCACTTATGTTGCTTACACAACTATGGGGGATGCAGTTTAACTGTTTATTAAAATGCCTAAATAAATCAGTTCAAATCCCAACAAATTCAAGTTCAACACAGAAAAACGAGAAAATAAAGTACTGAAAGTTAAGACTTAGAAATCTGAGTGGTTAAGTTCACAAGTCCAAGATTGTTACGTTTCTTAGTGAAGCACAAAATTTAGTACAATCTGACAGTAGGAGACTTTGAAAATTGAAGGTTTGCAATTTTTCCTCTACTACAGTATTTTTTTTCTTTTATAGTAAAGAGGACTTTACATGGATTACTGATGTCACTCCCTCGTGTCATTTTCCCACCGTTAGATCTTGCTATGCGTCCTCCAACCATTTGATTTGGTTTATGCGTTTGGACTGCTGATATGAATGTGGGAGGGAGAACTCATTTTAAGCGGGAGGATTTAATCAAGAGGGGAATATTTGAATTTTGAAATATAGGACTTAGAAGTGGTGTTGCGAGCTAACTGTTATCTGAGACCGGTGCAACATAGGAGGTTTGAGATGCATTCTGTATGTCGGCCGTGTTATCTGCAGAACTCCTGATATGGTGTGGCTGATGGACGGTGTGATCAGTTGATGTCTTTGCTATTGCGGCACACTCTGAAAAATTGAACTGCGCTAACTTTGGCTATGACTGCACATTTTTGGAGAATTGGACTGCACTGACTTTGGCTTTGCCAGCAACTCTTTGGGCGATTTGGACTGTGCTGACTTTAGCTATGGCGGTGCGTCTTTGGAGATTTGGGCTGCGTTGACTTCAGCTATAACGATGCGTCTTGTTGATGTTGGCTATGGCTGTGCATTTCAAAATTTGGGCCTCGTTGTTCACTGCTTAAGTTTGGAACTTCATTGGTTGCCATGTGAAGCTTATGGCTGTGCGGTTTTAGTCAAAATTTTGTTGGGCTTTGTATGTTGTATTTTGGAATTCATGCAGTCCTATTTTGTGTGGATGCAAGCCTCTTCTTATTACTGTACCTTGTTGCACTACTAGTTAGCTTCGTACACTGAACTTGCACTGCATGTTTGTATTGAAAAAAATTGGTGTAATACCGTGTAATTGTTTCAATTTATATAACTTGTGCGGGCATTGTTTTAAGTAAAATTAGACATAACCTGTGAGTGAAAGCTGGCTTATACTTGTACTTGAATTGTTCCAAGTAGCATGAATGTGAAAACGTAAACGAAAACTAGTTTACATGACTATCTTGCTAATATCATAGAAACATCATTGATCAACAGCATACAGGAAAATTTGCTCTCTACCTACCTGAAATTTTGATTTCATATTTCCAGTGTACTACTAAAGGATGCATATAACCTTCTAAATCATTCATCAATTGATGGATTTTTTTTTTTTTTTTTTTTTCAGGTCCCTCGAGCTTGGCTTTACATCTTTGATCCCTTACGATTACACAGCTATGCAAAGAAAACCTAGTAAGTTTGTTACTTAGAATTGTTTATGTTTTGATAATAGTTACTTTGCTACTCATTGGTTCCGTTAAATTTTGTTTTTTAAAAGATGTAATTCTTTACTTGTGTACGTGATTGTGCGCTTTGGGGTTTTGTTGTTTTTCAACTTGTCACTTTATGTTTCAAAAGTGAGTCTGAAATTATTTATAATATTAAAACGTATGAAAATATCCATTATACTCATACTAATCATATTTGAAAATGAAGCAAGGAGATTTATAAAAAGAAAAAACAAGCATGGTTTTACAAGAAGCCGTTATAGTTTACTAAACATGTATGTTATAACATCAGGAAACAGAATGAATATTATTTATTTCATATTATCTGTTAATAACTGGAACTGGGATTCCTCAGTTATAACCCTCATTAGTAATTTTGTTCACCAGCTCATCAATTTCAACTGTCTAAGTGAAAATAAAATTTCGTCTGTTTCTGCGAATTCACTTTTTTTTATTTGGAAATAAGCCGATGTTTTCTTCAGTATTTATTTGTGTTATTTGAACTTCACTAATCTTAAGCCTTCTACAGCAATATGGATGGTTCTGAAATTGATGAGAGGAATCCAGAATGGTATAACATAGACCGTGTGATTGCTTGTAGGAAAAAGGGTGTACCAGATAAGCCAGTCAATGTATGGGAGATATCTGATACTGAATTTGGTAACGGAGAGTATGAGTATCTGGTTAAATGGACAGGCCTTGACTATAGTGAATCAACATGGGAATCCAATTATACCACTGAATTATTAGATGAAGTAAAGAAACTAATTCAGAGGCATAAATGGGCTGCGGAGCGAGTTCAACATTTTACGTTAGATATTGATGTTAAACCCCGGTTGAATATCTCCAATGAGCTGTATGGAGACACTTTATATGACTATCAACTGCAAGGGCTGAACTGGTTGCTGGGAAACTTTGAAGCAAGGAAAAATGTTATACTTGCAGGCATGTGTTTCAATTGGAAACTAACATTTTGGGTGCTATTTATAGTTTCTATGCTTTTTGAACGAGAAAATTGGATGGTATATCATAATATCAGACTAGACTACTCTCCATAATAGCGGTATCAGCATGCATACTTTTATATGAATATTAAGGGATAAAGAGTATACGTCTAAATAATATCGTATTGGCATGTTGCATTACAAAATTTTGGTTCCATTACTCTACAGATGAAATGGGATTGGGGAAAACTGTTCAGGTAGTTGCTTTTATCAATTGCATGAAGCAGGAGAGGCTCAATATTAATCCTGTTCTAATACTTGCTCCCAAGAGCATCCTCTTCCAATGGGAGAAGGTACCTAATTACATTTTATGTTTAAGTCATCAAATTGTAGCCATTAACCATGCAATTTGTACATCTGACTAAATTAAGCTAATTCGGTTGTTTATACTTCATCTCTTTTTGTTTACGAAGAACTTCACCATTTTTTTTATAGAGATATACTTATTTCTCTACTTTAGAACGTTTTTTTGGGGAAATGGTAACCGATGTTTAAGAATCCCAAGCCTAACATTTTGTGTCCGCAATCCAAGGGCAATACCATTTTGTTTGTGATCATTGACGTGTTTCGGTTGTTATCAATGTTACTATATTTAAAGTGCTGACTTGCCTTTTTGCAAGGCTGTCACATTTTGGACTTCTAATCATTGGATCGTTAAAGACTCTTGCATGGACCTAGTCGAGCCTGGATATAGACCTGTCAAAATTTAGCCATACCCATATACTCAACCCATTAACCCTTCCAACAACCATGTTGGTTCAACCCATTTATGGATTTTTATTAAATGGGTCATAATAGGGTTGACCCGTTTTTAGAAGGGTTATAAATGGATAACCCATATAACTCCGTACATACGATGTCGCTATTTTTTTAAACTGCCGTAACTTCTTTATACTATCTCGAAACCAAACGAGGTTTCAACCGATTAACTTTTTTATACTACCTAAGTTTTAAAAAAAATCAAATTTTAGGATTTCTAAAATTTCAAAATTTTGAACTTTAAATTTTCAAATTAACAAATTTTCAATGTTTCAGATTTCAAAAGTTAGTACTTCAAAATTCAAAATTTCACTTGTCAAAATTTTAAAATTCACATTCAATATTTTGAAATTTCAAAATTTCAAATTTTCAAAAATTTCAAAATTTAAATTTCACAATTCAAATTTTCAAAATTTACAACTTTTAAATTTCATATTTCAAACAATTGCTTTTGTTTGCCAAGCGGACTCTTAGAAAATAATAGGCTAAATTTACATATTTGAACTCCGCCTACATACGAAGTCGCTATTTTTTTGTTCAAACTAAGTAATTTCTTTGTACTAGTTCGGAATCGGGCGAGGCATTGACCGATGAACTCCTCTTTAAAATACGGACCGTTTGAAACACTTGCATACTTTGGATTGTAAACGTGCGCTGTAGTTCTTTAAGGTGACTAACACTTGGAAAATAACAAACCACATCCGCATATTTGAACCCCGCCTACATATGAAGTCACTATTTTTTGTTCGAACTGCAGTAATTTCTTCATACTGGCTTGGAATCGGGCAGGGCTTCGACTGATGAACTCCCACCTAGATTACAGACAGTATGGAACACTCAGATACTTTGTCTTTAGAACGAATGTTATATTTTCCCAAGGAGATTAATGGTTGTGTTTAGAAAATAATAGAATACATTTAGATGAATTAAATGGGTAACCACTTAATAAGTAGATTGGGTCAGGTTAACCGTTATGTTAAATGGGTCAGAATAAATGGATTGTAAATGGGTTGGATCAAATTTTGCTTGACCCTCGTTAAACCTTACATGACTTATGTAACACCCCTTCCTAGATATGCTTGGTAGAAGCGTTGGATGTCTACTTCGATTTTAAACGCATTTGATTTTGATTCGGCCTGCTTAATCAAGCTTCGGTTCGGCCATCTTGGTTAGGCATGAGACCCACCTACTCAAGTGAAGTAGATAAGGGGTGGAGCTCACTCTGGTTCGGCATACTGTCCGGTTTGGCCATCTCTTCCTCATCACTCACTCTCGATCGGCATGGCTGGTTCGGTCATGCCGAACTATAAGGACATGTTTCAGCAACGTGTCTCGCGTTCTCCACTACTTCCACTCATCCACCACCTCCGTGGCATGCTGATACAGATTTGGTTTCAACATAAATACATGATTTTTGGATATTTCTAAGGATCTTTGGGCTTCGGCTCTTTGATATGCGCGTAAGACATTGCCATGGTCTTCTTTCTCTACTTTCTTACTGGGAAATCAATTGTATTTGTAATCGTATATTATAATGAATGACAAATTACATCAAATGGATGTAAGCATGATTGCCAAACCAATATAAATCTTGTTGTCTTGCTTTTTCTTCTTTTAATTTGCTATTTCTTCATATTTTATGCTCTACATATGATTCTAGGGTGTTTGGACTATTTTTGGGGAAAACATTTTGGTGCTTTCATTGAGAGATGATTGATTCTCAATTGTCAGATCTTCTCATTTTGGTGTAAACATTTTGGATCAACTACAACAGTTTCCTTTAATAGATAAAGATTTTCTATCCTCACACCTCTCAAAACGATCATGGAACTCTTCAATATCTTTATTTTCTCTTCTTCTAGTACAATTTTCAATTTAAGTCTATTAAATACCCCCAGTAGAAATCAAGCTCCTTCTCAAATCAGGTACATGTATAACATCAGTAATCGTACCAATAACACCGTCAAACACCTAATTTTCACGCTACAAACACCAACCATATAACCAGAAGTATCATCACCCATCAAAACATCTCCTCCATCGATTTCACGGTAAGTGAAAAAATAGTTCGTGTCATGTATCATATGATAGGATGCGCTATAACCAATCAGCCGTAAGTTGCTCTTCCCAAAAGAGCCAGAAACTGTAAATACATTCGTTTCACTCTCGGTATCTTATTTCTTTGCTGTAGATGATGAGACTTGCTTTCGATCTTTTCTTCTACCTTCAAGTTTGAGACATTGTGTTGTGAAGTTCCCCGATTTTTTTTGTACGATAATGACAAGTCAACTTCTTAACTCCGCCTAAGTAGTTTTCTATGCAGCCTGTCCTTAGCTAGGGTAAATGAGAAGGGTTGTGATAGGCTTGGCGAGCCAACATAAAAACTTAGCTTCTCTTATTATCCAACCCCAACTTGTTTGGGAATTATGGCTTTGTTGTTGTTGTAATGACAAGTCAACTTCTTAAGCCCTCTTAACTGAGACCACGAAGAATTCTGTCCTCCATCTTTCTCAGTCTGCTTTGGTCTCTACCTCTCTGAACAAATAAGCCTTCGGTATCACTATCCAAGCTAGTGCCCGCCAATCTCCCTCTTAATACTTGATCATGAACACCACCTTTTACATCAGACTGACTAATTTTTCTACGGCCATAAATCATGGAATTAACAAAAGCAACATGCTCCTTAGGCAATGAACATAAGAGGATCACAGTCTGAGCCTCATCAGTAATATCAACTTCTGTTGCCTTCAGGTTCTTATTCAAAGTGGTCAAAACATCTACATGCTCCATGAGATCGGCTTCATGCTTCATCTTGAACGAATAAAGTTGTTGTTGAATACTAATCTGCCTAGTGAGAGACTTGTCTTGATATGTAATGCATCCCATAATTCCTGCGCTGTTTTCTTCTAAGAGAATTCTCTACATGCTTCATCTTGAACGAATAAAGTTGTTGTTGAATACCAATCTGCCTAGTGAGAGACTTGTCTTGATATGCATTTGATAATGCATCCCATAATTCCTGCGCCGTTTTCTTCTAAGAGAATTCTCTAAGAACTTAATCTGAAAGTCTCAACTGAACTGTTGTGAGAGCTTCATCTTCCATTTCTTACAAATCGCTGCATCAATATTTTTTAATTTCTCAGGCGCAGAAACAACTTTATAAGTTTTCTCCTTATTTAATACAACCTCCCACCTTCGTCTTTCAAGTACCAAAATTTGCCTTTCCGTAAAAAGTGTTAATCCATAATTGGCACTAGATCTATCAACAGACTTACTAGAAGTAGCCATTAATATCCAAACAGGAACAATAACACTAGCTCTGATATCAAATTATAGTGAAATTTATGCTAAGAGCATCTCTAGTGGAGATGAATTACGTGGTAATATTAAGGGGAAGGGCCCAGCGGTCCTTGTTACACGTAATATTACGCGTAACGTTCATGATCCTGTACTGGGCCCAGGCGCCCATTTAAGGATGCCAGACTTCTGGCGCCTATAAAACGAGCGCGAGACCACATGTTTCTTCGGTGACAATTTTCTTTTTCTTTAATCTCCGATCAAGATTTTTATTTTTTTTCTGGTGAAAATGGGCTGGCGTCTATTTAATAGGCGCCTGTGAATTCTGACGCCCATTAAATAGGCGCCAGACCCCTGGGTAAACTTCAGTACTTAAGGACGTAATAATCAGAGCACTGAATATTACGTCCTTAAGCCACTGAAGATGCCCTAATTTGAGCAGAAACGTTACTATTTGATCAAGTTCTAGTATTGTCCATCTAGATACTAATGGAACTTTAAATTATCTCACAGAAACAATGACAAAATAAGAAATATAGAAGATTAACTTGGTTCAAGTATGAATATTCTACATTCACGAAGATCCAACAACTTTTTTTATTTCAATGAAGAAAAAGATACAAAAGAGAGAAGGATAATAGTGGATGCTCTCACTCTGTTACATACATATGAAGATAAAATTCTTTCATTTATATAGACTTGACAATGAAGGGTTACATGGAGATGAAGAAAAATAATTTCTAAGTTATCAAAATATGTTTTCAAATTGCATGGTTTGATTTCAATACAAATAGATGGCATAATCTTGGTTTTCATTTATTTCCTTTGGTTGATTGATTCTCCATGCATAATCATTTTTTTTTATATTGACTAATTAATTGATCGTCTAATTAGTTAGTTTTCTTTCAAAACATCCTCTCATGTCTTTTCATATGCAAGCCAGATTAATTGATTGATAGAACCAATTAATCAAATTTTTTTCCTCCTCAACGAATATTTGAATCATCCAAATTTAATAAATTTTGAATTTCAGATTAGAGTGTCTTGATTTTTTTTAAAGAAATATATATTTTAGGATGGATGAATTGTTCTCTCAATCATTGTATCAATTGGGTTTAAAATTGGAATTTGAGCGCTTAATCCATGCACTAATGAACACTCTTATTTTTGAACATAAAACATATTTGATATATTTACGTAAATTTTAATTTGTGGACTTCTATGCTACATTAAGTATTTGGTTATCATTGCCAATGATTGTGATGTCAATGTTTAAATAGCTAGCATTTGTATAAACATATGCTGTCCAACAAGTAAAGATATTTACTTCTTATTTAAGAAATATTTAATATGAAAAAGCAATGTTTATATTATGTGTGTTATGAGTGAAAAAAACTTTGGTGCCCAAACGACTTTATTTCAAGCGTGGAGGTTGGAAATCAATAGCGAAATCTTGTTGATGGGTGATCATAATTCATAAAGGAGTGATGGTGCATGCTACATCGAATGGTCGGAAAGGGATGATATTTCGAGTATATTTGGAATGTCAAAAGACTTGATGGAAGTTTTATTGTTTTTGTTTATAAATCAAGAATTTTATGAGTTGAATGTCATGCGGTTTCTTTTGATAGTCATAGTTGTGAAAGGCGCGCCTAGGCACGCGGCGTGGCGCATGGTGAGGCGTGACGTTTGTGCCATTTTTTCTTGCGATGCATCACATATGAAAAGACACGTCAAATGGTGCAAACGACGAGCAACGCAAAAATGATGCGTTGTGCAAAGTTTCACGCATTTTCTCTATTTTATTGTTCTTTGTCGGTTTCTTTGCATTTCAAGATGCAATAACTAATACTACAAATATTATTACCATCATTACAACTGTCATCACTACCAATATTAGTATGATTATCATAATGACATAAAATGTGAATAACTTAGTTAATATCTGTTTTCAGTTATATGAAAACGTAATTACATCATTATTATTTCTTATTCGATTATCATCAGTGAGCTAATAACCCTACAATTATGTACTTAGCTGACCAATCTTAGCGTGTCGACATTTAGAACTGATGTATTTTTTATTATCCAACATAGTTTAGATTCATTTTTGTTATTATCAAAAGTATATAATGTAATGTATAAAAGATATAAAATATTGCCTAGCATAAATACAAAATCAAATGAATGAAATTGAGAATCTGTGAATGAGAAATCAAGAGAAGCAGCTTTTGGAGAAAGAGTAAGCATTCTAAAACATTCAAGCAGCTCTGAAACATATCATTGGATATAAAAAATTGCATTTGCGTGAATATATCCAATATCTTTGTACGATTCGTCTGAATCATAAAATTACTTTATGATTTAGTATTTGTAAAATACAATCGAGCATTTAAACAAAGTATAACATCCATGACATCAATAATTCAACATACCTTGGGGTGTTGCTGCTAGAGCAATATGAGTGGAGGAAATTGGATATCTATGTAGAAGAACACCCCCATCGAGAGGTTTTTCAGCATCTACTTCCGCTCCTTTACATGTTCACGAAGAAGAAACTTACCTAAATGATACGGATGGGCAAGGTGCTAAAGCTTATGAATCTGATGGTGCAGACATTGATTTAGAAAGTATAATTGCTTAATTAGATTCATGTTTCTAGTTTATCGGTAATATGTACTATTATTTTGGATTTGAAAACTATTGTGCTTAAAATTATATGCTTTTGATATTATAGTTGATTATGTTTTTTTGGTAAAATGTATGAAAATCTTTGTTGCATATGTTTTATCAGAAAATATTGATTTTTTAATTATTATTTTTTGTTATAAGCTAAATTATTAAAAAAAATTAAACATGCGCATTAAATTAAAATGGCGTGCATCATTTGCTGCACCCTGCGTTGTGCCAAAGCTTCAAAGAGGTTTTGCGTCTTTTTGCGCTGTGCACTATTAACAATGCTGTTTGATACAAACTATCGTTAATGTGTATTGCATGGAGGGCAAATTGCTATTGTAGCCATGCATACGGTTTGCTGATTTGCCTGGGTCCGTCCGTATGCTTAGGGCATACTCTTTGTTTCACACGGTTCTTTGTGTAAATACCTTAGAATATAACAACATTTAATGCTTTCATAAAGTTGCCCGAATAAAAGCATGTCAGTTACACTCTATACATGGCACAATATCGCTAATTTAATCTTCCATGAAAATGTCATAAACTATTTATGTCAGATATTGACATCGGTTTTTTATTTTTATTCAAAGCTTATTTTTCATGCCAATTACAGGAGTTCCGTACTTGGGCAAAGAGTTTGAATGTGATTATCTATCAAGGGGAGAGGCCTTCACTAACATGCATCCATGCTCATGAGATGTACTCATCTGGGAAAACCGTACTTTTTGATGCATTGGTCACAAATTATGAGCGTTTGCTTTTGGATAAAAACGTCCTAAGAAAATTCAAATGGTCCGCTATTATAAGTATGCTCTACTGATCTTGTTTATTGACCTACTATTGCTGATTTGCTATTGAAGAATTTCACCAGCATTTGGTTTTTAAATATCCCATCGCATCTCATTTCATGTATACTTGCTAAATTTACAAATACTGAGTACTTTTCTTGATACTAGAGATCTCTTATTTTCTTCAAATCTTAAATGTTTGAGCTGAAATAAAATAGACTATTGCTAATAGGATGCAATCAGGTTTTCATCGTCATTTATTTCATTTTTATTAAAAGAAGAAGAGATTATCAATGTTGATAGTAAACGAAGATACAGTAAAGTAATGCACAAAATAACCATTATCACAACATACTGATGAGAACAGTTAGTGTGCTATGATGTAAGCGATTTAGAGATGATACGTCTATTGCAAGTGATTCATTCAACATTTAAGTGTTAATAAGGGTCTCCTAACTTTCTATTTACCAACAATATTCCATAGAGCTAAACTTTTCTCTAGTACTCTTTAAACAAAAATGCTCTTTACTATTTTATTCTGAGTTCCAAGTTTGTTCTATTTTCTCAAATTAAACAATGACATCAGAGTTATTTTTGTGTGTATGCATGACAGTTGACGAGGCACACAAAATTAAACGTCTGGATTGCAAGCTTGCAAGTCTTTTGATGCAGTTTTCTACAGATTTTCGGTTACTTCTAACAGTAAGCTATATTCTAGCAGCTTAGCATTCTCTCTCTCTCTCTCTCTCTCTCTCTCTCTCTCTCTTTTGTTTTTTTTTGTTTTTTTTGTTTTTTTGTATCTATTTGTGGACTTCTGCCAACTCATTTGCATTTCAGAAGAATATATTATCTGAATTTCAAAAGAATATATTATCTGCATTTCAGAAGAATATTTATCTGCATTTCAATTTCACACTAAGTGCAAACCCTTATGCTCGATTTATTACTAGGGAACTCCTTTGCAGAACACATTGCTTGAACTCTTTGCGTTGCTTCATTTTATTGATCCTGAAAGATTTTCTGACCCTGAAGAAGAGGCCAAATCTTATCTTAGTATTAAAACTCTCAGTCATGGTGTTGTAGAGAGTAAAATCGCTGAAATTCAGGAACTACTGAAACATAGGTGATTTTGTTTCTTTGTATTCATCATTCATTTTAGTTTAACTGAAATTCGTTATACAATAGTCTTGGTCCTGATAAAATATAATGGGCAGGATGTTGAGACGGATGAAGTCCAGTGTTCTCCCTAAGTCAATTCCTGTTAAAAAGTGGATCGAAGTTCCATGTGCATTAACTGACAAGCAGAGAGCTCTCTACATAAATATATTGGAGAAAAACCATAAAAAACTGAATGAAGCAATTATATGTGGCAGGTCTTTCTAATTTTTCTATGTTATGCTGTAGTCTTATAACCAATATATTTGTAAAATTTTATCCATTCTTGGAACCCTATCCTACAAGACACTTTAAGGGGCAAATAAATTATACACTTTAAGGGGAAAACATATTATGTCTAGCGTTGGCAGGGTCGGCCCAGAAAGTTGGGTCGCTCGAGATGGTTACCGTTTTGGTTGCCGTTAACTAGGAAATTCGAATGCACATTTATAAAGATGGTGCATTTTCAGTTCATATCGCTTTCAGTTTTAGAAAAGTCGAATTTGACACCTATAGATAAATCATATGCTAGAATTTAAGTATAATACTTTGATTAAAATATTTAAGCATATTCATTTATTTTTTAAGTTACTAAAAATTATAGTCAGAATTCTTCAATGCTAAAGATAAACATATGCTTGTCTAATATCGAGAAATTGTCATATTTTTTGTTTTTCTTCAACCTTAATTACATCGGATTTTGCTGGGTGGTTTCCACTTGCGCGGAAAAGGGTTGCCCAATTCCATGCCTTGGTTGCCCAGACTAAGGACTGTACCTGAGTGTTGAACCAAAAATTGCATGTGGGACTATTGTATTGATATCTTTAATTGTGTGGGAATTATTCACAGTTCAGAAAATAGTCTCACATCACAAAGTACATAAGTGCATTGGTAATCCGCTGTGTAATCTTCTGTTATACTTACCAAAATCATCTGCGGTGCTTTGTGTGTAGACCCAACCGGTGGAACCACGGTTTGATCTCAAAAGTGCTTTCCATATGCTGAAATGTCAGTACTCAGCATGGTATCAAATCCTACGATAAGTATCGGGCAAGTACCAAACGCATAAATCTACAACATGATGTCCATCCACATCCATTGCTTGTAAATGACCATCTACATTGCTAAACATCCAATCAGCGGAAGGTACGTCAGTATGAACCTACAAGAATACATATGAAGTTTATATAATAACTCACAGTGTATGGTAAAATATAGAACAACAAATATAAATATGGATATCAAAATACACAGGAAGCTTTTAACTATGTTCTGTCACAATTGACCATATCTGATAAATGAGTTATAATTAGGGCTGTCAACGAATATCCATTTTTTTTTTAAATCTGCCCCCATCCGTATCCAAAGTGGATAAGTATCAGGAAAAACAGATGCGGATACATAAACATCTGCATTTGAAGATTATCCGTTAATTTTTTTTTAAAAAAATTATTTTTTAAATTATGTGAATTTCAGTACATTGAGTGATATTTTTTATTTTTTTAATTAAAATAGAAGTTTATATTTTTTGCACGCTTAATGCATGTTAAGTGCTCAAAACTATTTGTTAATGTAATGTTTATTTTTAAAATTTTGATTATCAATGAGATTGTAAAAAAAAAAAAAAAAACTAAAAAATTTAATTTATATTTCTTGGTTTATTGATCATTAGCGCATAGGATAATTATTCATATTCACTCGTATTCACGGATACGAATATCCGATATCCAAAATTGATTTCCGATGCGGATATGACTATGATATTATCCGTATCCAAAAGTATCAGCTGTCAGGCCTAATTGTTATCTTGCTAGGAACATGATAATGTTTACATAGATAATCTTCAATGGTCAATTAAGTTTTAACTACAACATAGCGCTGCACATCGGAACAATATAACACCAGTAGATAAACACCAAACCTCATGCTTTTGCTTTAAACAAGTACCATGCAAAATCTTACTAACCTGTCTCGTAGTCTGCTTGTTTAAGAGTACTTAAGAATCCATTAAAAATGAAGATAAACAAACTGCTCAGACAACAGGCACTCAAGCGCGAGCGGTTCTACTATCAAAATAATATTTATAGTCCGACATATGAGCTATATGTGTGCAAGTACTCATATCCTATCTTCAAGCTAGTGATCGGGAGACTTTTCTTTCTTTCTTTCTTTCTTTTTTTTTTTTTTTTTTTTTTTTTTTTTTTTTTTTGGGTGCTTGAATCATCCTCCCGCACATGCAAACTTTAGCACTTATAATTGACACTCTAAACTACTATTATACAATGACAATAGTAGGTACGCTACATTGATAACTATTAAGATTTAGGATGATGTCTCACGTTACTCAATACCGATACACAACTCGGGCATAGTATTTTTTATAGTCATTCAACACACATACTTACAGTGGTCTCAGATTCACAGGTATGTTGGATCTGGTGCACTGGGAGAAAGGGCAAAAAAAATCTTTTAAAAGCATTTTGTTAATTTTGCATTAGAGATTAATTTCTTGTTATCATGAACAATACAATCATATTAAATCATATATAAATTTTTTTCAGCATAAACGATTTTGTGTTTTATAATTAGTTTCATTTTAATTTCAACTTCAGTTTTTTCATTTGTTAAATTTATTTCATTTTGTTTCAAGCATGGTCGGTTCGATTTATTTTATATATTTTTCTATTAATGATTACAAACATAATATTTAAACGTGATGTAATAAGTAAATAAAGTGTTTTTTTAATCCAATAATTCATAAAGTAAATAATATAGAGTTGGGGATATACGATCACATCACAAGTAATGTGTATAATTTATATGTAGTGTTGCATAAACATACATACATACATATGTATATATGAGAGCGGCTATTTGAACACAAATCATGGGACACAAAATCAAATTTTTGTGTTTAAGTAGTCTTTCTCTCTCTCTCTCTCTATATATATATATATATATATATGTGTGTGTGTGTGTGTGTGTGTGCGCGTGTGTGTGCGCGCTGTATATAACTATATACGCATAACACTTATGATGTTAAAGTTTAAATTCATCCGTACACATAAATAGTCTTTAGCCATAAAAATTGTTTTCTTTTGGTTTTCTAAGCTTTAAATTAATATTATATAGATTTGTAAGTACGTAATTTCAGAAGAATAATATTTTGAAAATGGCGACATCGTCTCTCCTCAAATTTTATTTTTATTATTGAATATACTCTAGTAGAACCAGATGGACCGGTAAACTCCTCAAATTATGGTATAAAACTTTCTCAAATTGGATCCTGTTTCAGCATGCTTACTAGCTCCAGTTTGGTTCCACAAAATTCTCTTGCCCATCAGGTATGATAAGTCGATGTACTTATTTAAATTCTCTTGCTCTCAAGAAAGGTTCCGTATTTTGAAATTTGACTCAAATGCTATTGATGAGAAGTATTTATCAATACCCATTGGAGCTCTTTTGTAGACCTTGCTCATGAGCAAGTCCTTTCTTTTTCCATTTGGGTGCGCATTTGTGAAGTGTCCCTTTGGTTTCCACTTTCTTAGGGAGTAAATGTATTGGCAATCATATAAGCCAGTTGCTTCGTGATATTTCCTTTGAGCGTAGAGCGTAGCCAATCATTCCATTATGCTAAGGCCCCAATTGAGATTTCAACCCTCTAGGTAGTTACCTTGTATCCCAATCTCTAGCCGAGGGGAGAATAGCCGCCATTGATGTTTCTTATCAGTGGAACTACCTATGACCTTTGCCATGAATTTTCTGATCGCCCTCTTTTTAGGCAAATTATCCTAGTCTCCCACCGTCTGGAGCACCTTTGTTCCCCATTCTCCATCCCTTTTGGTTCCTCTTGGAAACCATCTCATATCACGACGTCCCGTCTCCTCCTATTTCATCCCTCCATGTCATATATTCCTGTGTCGAGAAACCACCATCTCAAGCTTGCAGTTTTTCTCCCTTAAATTTGCATTCGACTTTGGATTTGGCTCTTCCTCCTAGCATCAACCCCTCGATTAAATTTATTATGAAGCGTTTTGTCAATGCCTTGATTTATGATCTCCCTACAACGGCACATTGCTTAGGAGCTTTTGGGTAAGGTTATAGAAAATATCCCTTTATTTTGGTGCAACAAGACTGAGACCTGTTCTCACATGGATTGTGATCTTTGTTATCCCTTAGCTTGGAATGCTGTTTGAAAGTGAGTTTCAAATGATAAAAAAGTTGAGCATGAACTATTCTATAGGCTCATGGATGATGAGTTGGTCCTTTACAACAGTGGATAGTTTAGTGCAAACAATAAAGAGATTTTTGCTATAACAGACTCGCCTTGTTTTGCTCCAAATCTTATTGGTTGGATCCATAAATGTGGTGGAATTTAGTTTTCTTCTGCTTCTCTGAATTGTCACATGCTACTGTGTTCGTTTTCGTTGAGATGTATCTTTGGGTATCGCTTCTTTTATTGCTATTTCGTCAAACATATTGGCTTTATTTGTTTTGACTTTTGCTATGCTGTCAGACATGTTGGCTACGTGTTTGATTCGTGGACCATGGGGTCATGAACTTCTGTATATACATATACATATACATACATATATATATATATATATATATATGTGTGTGTGTGTGTGTGTGTATATATATATATATATATATATATATATAAAGTATGGACGTATGATTCTTAGATCATGCATTCTTCATATCAAAAAATAAAAATAAATTAATATTATACTCCCTCCGTTCCTATATATAAGATGTTTTAGCAAATTTGGTATGTTTCAAAATATAAGATGTTTAAGGTTTCATGCTCTCTTTATTCGTGATGCATAATAAATAATGATACTTTTTATGCATCTATCATGTTCTCAACCACTAATTGTTTCTTTGTTAATGACTTTTTTCCTTTTTTTTAAAAAAGTTGTGCATGAAAAGAAGCAATTTAAAAGAATAAGGCAACATTGATTAGCTCCTTAATTCTTGTGCAAACAAACAAAACATCTTATATATTGGAACGGAGGGAGTATATATGCATGCATGTATGCATATCATTAAGTTTGTGCAATATATGTTTGAAATTTGATTTTAAATTTATGAACGTATGAAAGCTATTAAACTACACACAAACACACATATTTTTTTAAGGTTGAAACAATCTTTTTTTGTCGGAAAAGAAATTGGTTTTAATATTATATACATATACATATACATACATATATATATATATATACACACACACACTATTAGAATGATATATCCACTAGAGGGGGTGATAATGTTTACATAAATTTATGAATCTTTTAGATTGTTTTTGCAATACGATTAAGAGTATATGCAGAATGATCACTGAATCAAATAAATAAAAATACAAAAAGTAAATGCGATAAAGGAAAGGACACAACATGAATTTTTATACTAGTTCGGAGTTACCCTACATCCAATTCCGCACTACGTAAAGTCTTTAATCAATATCAAAATTTTACACTTCCTACTTTCAAGGCCACGAAGTAACACCTTCAAAACTCAGAACTATAGGCAGTTCAATTTGATATGCGGACCAGGAATCCTAATCCAACTTGATTTTCAGGGAAACAAGTCAATCTCAGTTGCTTTTTATCGGGCACAATCAAACCTAACTAGATCAGGGCTATCTAGTCACATCCTTATTAGTTTTTGAGTTGTTTGTACAATAAATGCAGACTTGGATCTTTCGATTTTGATTACAATTGCTCCCATAACTCTAATTTGCATTTTTGATTTTGGTAGAAATGAAGAGAATTTGATGTAGAATCAAATTAAAAAACTTGGTTCATTTTAAAAATCGACAGAATATATGGTTATAGAATTTAAGATTTTCGAAAGAGGAGAAGAGAGAGTGAACAAATACGAAAATAGTTAGTTATTTTCATTTATGTAAGACGAATATTTATAGTTGCAAAGAGATATGACTGTTAGATAACTTACTGGGAAAAAACACTACCTTTCAAATTTGAATTTTGAAAATGTAATGTTATATGTTGACATGTGCTAGCTAAAAATTAAACTAGTTTGTTTTAAAATTGTTTCGAAAATATAAACTTATATATAATGTTTTGGTACTTTTTAAATATATTTAATCATAGTAAGTCTTAAGAAGACTTATTTGAAATATTTTAAAAGGATTTAAGTAAAAATATATTAAAATGATATATAATCAACTATATGAAACTTAAAAATATAAGTATTAAAATTATAATAATATTAATTCATAATCATGAAGTTTATAATCAAAATCTAGAGTATAAATTAAAATTAAAATTTTCAGTAAATCTAAATCTAAATTCTCTCTCTCTTTATATATATATATATATATATATATATATATATATAAACACTAAAGTATAAGAAGTATGTAATTGAAAATCAAAGTGTTAAGTATTTGAAAGTATAAAATCCAAGTTACTTTAAAAGTATAAGTAGTGAAATCAAAATATAATAATCGAAGTTAAGTTTAAATATTGAAATCTAATAGTTAAGTGTAAAGATATTTCAAAGTAAGGTTGCTATAAAATTTTCTTTTTGAAAAATCTTTGAAATGACTATTTTGAAAACAAAGGATATTTGATTTTTTTTGCAAAGAGAATTTAAAAAGTAAAATTTGTTTGGAAATCGCTTTGAAAATAAATTTTGAAAATAGGAATATTTGAAAATTATTTTGTAAAATTTGGATGGAGATCAAATAAGTGCAACCTCGGTTTTAACATAATTTATATGACTATTTTCTTGAAATTTTTAATTATTGAAACTTACAAGTTTTCATATTCTTGAATCAACATTCTGAATCTTCAATCTTGATACTGTACGGTCTTGATTATCAATATCCTGCAATATATCCTACATGATACAATATATATTATGATTAATACATGTTAAACATAAAATATTCAACTTGAGGTTGTTATCATCAAAACTACCATCCACGGTATTAATAATATATATACTAACAATACATATACAGCTATGTGTGTGTGTGTATATATATATATATTGTTGAAGTTTCTGGTTATTTTTAATGTTCTATATTATATGTATATAACTGGAATGATTTTATTAAGGTCGAAATAAAATCATATATATATATATATATATATATATATAATATGTGTGTGTGTGTTCGTGTTTCTCTCTCTATATACGTAAACATGAGGATGGTTTAATGACACCCGTATTTTGCAACATCTATTATAGTCCTTGATTTTTTTTCCCTATACGTTCCAATTCAAATGATAGTATGGCATGGAAGTGAGAGAAGTTCCAATTCAAATTGAGGGTTATAATGGTGCTTCAAAATAGGGTATCATTGAATGCTCCTATATATATGTATGTAGTTCACATCTAATTTAAAAGTTTTTACCTCTAGATTATCGGTTGACACATCGTGTTGCGTGTCTTTCCTTTTGAAGCATGGTTCCTTCCTAGTTTGTTGTGCAAATCCCAGCTACAGGCTCCAACTAGCTGCCAGAGTTATCAAAGTACGCACTATAGCAGCGACAAATAGCAAATAACGTTGGTCTTGCGCTATTTTACTTATAGTAGCCCAGGGGTCTCCTTTAGCGTGAAAATAACGTGCTATTTTATCAAAACGTAAATTAGTACACAGCTCCAAATAACACACTATTATAATAATTTATTTTTTTATTTTTTTTAAAGGTTTAGACAGTGAATAAAGCCAATCTGGACCATTTCCATTTGGAGTTGAATAACTAAGTAACATGTACATTCTGCTTTCTGATTCAGCTTACACCTCATGTGATCTTGTAGCTTTCAATCTAAGGGAAAACATCCTTTATTCCACAAATAAATATCAACTATTGAAAAGCTGAAGCTGACTCAGTTAAGCGTATATGTTTGTTTATTCATTTAACTTTTTAGCTGATTTTTCTTTCTGTTTACTCAAACCTGGACCATTAATATTTAGTATTGATTCCTGAGATATTTTTCCCTTTATTTTTTTATTCTGAATCAGGTTATGATACCGTTTATACTTTTTAGTAACATTAGAAATGAAGATTGGAGCATTAATTTATCTCAAATTTACTTTTGTTTTTATAGTAAAGTATATTTATAATTGCTGTCAATTGAAGATGCAAATTGTTTCTTTAGTAAATTAAATTTCAGTTAGACATAATATACTTGATTATTTGTAAAATGCAAAATCAGAACCTACAACACACACTATAGCGCATAGCAGAAGCCTTGCACTACTTTGTGCTATTTACAATTGACTACTTTCTGCAGCTGCTATTGAGGGCTAAGGCTTTGAGTTTGATTGTTTGTCCTAAAATGAGAAAAGGAGATGCATTTATAACCATATGATGCATTTGTAACCATTTGATGTCCTAAATATCTCCGCTCTTTGCTCTGGATCTCATCTCGATAAAGAGCAATACTCATGCCCCATCCTCCAGTGATATGGCCAACCCTCCTTATACACACCCCTCATAATGTTAGGTTTAAATACACATATATTGATTAGTAAATATTTGTTTTGACCCATGTATTTGATTATATTAATATATAAAACTATACAATTTTTTGATTAATTCTAAGGTTTCTAAGTAAACAATTAGAAGTAGGGATGAGCAGGAAAACCGATACAAACCGAAACCGAACCGAAACCGCATAAAACCGATAACAACCGCATCTTAAAAAACCGCACCGAAATAAAGCCGCAAAACCGATGAAACCGCACCGTTAGTATGGGCCGGGTTTGGTTTTTATCTTTTCTCAAACCGTAAAACCGAAACCGCACCGATATGGTTTATGAATGCTTGCATTCCAACAACACTTTGGTATCTTTTTTCAAGCCTTCACTACTTGTATTCCAACACAACTTTGTCTTGTATCCATTTAAATGCTTGCATTTTAATCCACTTCAGCTACAAACATAAGAAAATATGTAGTTTACCTAGATTGAGAAATGGACAAGGTTGTACATATCGCATGTTACATTTTTGAGCAAATATTGTTTGTTGTTGCTGTGTTGTGTTTATGTGTGATAATGTTATGTTCGTGCTGACTGCTTAGGGAACAACGCCTTTTTTTAATTAATCGGTTTTGAAACCGAAACCGCACTTTTAAAACCGAACCGCACCAACGGTTCTTGGTTCATTTCCGGTTCTTACTTTTGAAAACCGCACCCAAGCGGTTCCGAGTGCGGTTTTAAGTTAAAACCGCACCATGCTCATCCCTAATTAAAAGTCAAAAAAAATTAATATGATGTATGCACTATTTTTTTTTACTATTCGTTTATTTTGTAAATTAAGTTCAACAAGTTGAACTCAAGAATTAGCTATTTTGTTGTGTTGACTTCTGCTGTGAACTTGGTCTTTGGTAATATTTGAAAAATTCAAATATTAAAGTTTGTATATATAGTTTAGTGAAGCACAGTAGTGGATACAAGCTCACAGGCCCAGTTCTAGCCCTAAGCTAGCCAGACAGCCGACTAGGGCAACCCCCGGATGGGGGCAACATAACAGTCAACCCTGCACTAGAAAGCATGGTGTTTGTAGAAAATATAGATAGATATTATTGCTTGGTATGTATGAGTCAGCAGTTCAAGCGTGGGGGGCAACATTGGTTTGATTTTTCCCAGCAATTGAATTTAAACTTGTCTAGAGCAACCCAATTATCCAAGTTGGCCCTGCAAGCTCAATTATTTACAGATCATCTAGGTGAAATTCTAATATTATTTTTTTAGCTACACCCTAAGCAACAAGATACTGAGCATCGCCATCACTATATCACTTAGATATTTAGAACTTGGTCAATGGTCAAAACTTGACTGCAAAATTGAATATTAAAAGTCCATGGTTTGATCTGATATAATTTGCACGGACATGTAATCCTCCACTTTATAATTGATTACAATGCCTAACTCTCTACATTGCTATTAACTGGATAGCTCTATTACTTGATTTCTATTGTCGATCACATGATCCACCGATCTATAAAATTTTCTTATTCGCTGCCTTTCTTATCATATTATAACCATCCTTCAATACATCAAAAGCTCTCTGTCCTAAACCTAATTAGTACAATTGCGTAGTCAATTCATTTAGCGGTTCTATAGTGGTGGGAATGCACAAAGCCATAACGGAGATATGGCGGACATCAAAAGTGCAGATGATACATTGGTTATTCTATTTTTATAATTAGTTTATTATTAGTTCCACATCATTTGTGTAGAAAAAAACCTTAGGTTTTTTTTTTCAAACATTTATTTTATGTTTACGAAAGTTTTTAATCTTCGTTTCCTTTTTTCTTTTCCAAAACATTATTTTACTTTTACAGTTTAGTTGTTGTTGGTGTACTCTTTTATAACAAGTAGTCCGTGTAATTTATGCCTGAGGAGTAGAAAAAATGTTCTAATTTACGTTGAGTGCTTGATTCTTGAACTTAAATCTAATATCATAACTTTGTTGATTTAGTTTAAAATAATACTAGTCAACTGAACATTTTTATACATTAAAGTTGTTAATGCAAATGCTAGAAAACCTAAATTTAACGTACCTTGGTAAACATTAGAGCATAAGCGGGTCTGTTATTGTCTAGTGTTCAAATGAAAAATGGTAGCGGTGAGCGCTATGCGCTTCAGCAAGGATTTATTGAAATTTTAGCAGGCATTAACTTCAATATCGTGCAGCCATGACAATCTAGTTAACTAGAGAGATGAGATTATACAAATGCTGGTAAATTTCTCGTGTTTGTGATTCTCTTACCCATGGTTATCACGGCGGTAAGTCGAGTCGAGTCGACGGAGGTCCAATTAGTCGACTAGTGGACTAGTCGTAGACTAGTCGAGACTAGTCGATAAATAAATAAATATATGCATATGCATAAAAATTCAAACATGTGCATAAAAATTTAAACATGTAGTAACCATAGTTTTATAAACCGTGCCGCTAGTTAAACCGTGGAAGCTCAAGGTCGGAGGTTTTGATGGTTGGACCGGTCGAACCGTAAGAACCGTAGACATACACATACCAATATGCAGCTAAAATGAACAATTTTGAGCAAACTTGAGTTGTATCAGTCCCACATTTCAAAATAATGTGGGTACTCTTCCATTTTCGTGTATAAGTGTGTCCCATCTTGGTTCAAAACTAGAGCAACTGGCTTCAATGCATTGCATGTGCTGCTGTGTCTCACAAAATTTAGGTATTTATTATAAAATAACCAATTTTTTGCTTGATTTTTGGTTCAGAATTACGGGTTTTCTGACCTGTTTAATTTTTTTTTTTTTTTTTTGGTTTTGGGCCCAAATTTGGAACTAGTCGGTTAAGTCGACCGCTAGTCGACTGACTAGTCGCGACTAGTCGCTCCTTGTCGATCAAGTCGACCGACATATTGACAAATTTCATGTCGACAGTCCTAGTCGATGACTTAGGACCGACTGACCGACTAGTCGACGACTAGTCGCGACTAGTCGGTCGCCGTGATAACAATGCTCTTACCATACCATTATGCATATGAAACAAAAATATATTCGTTCGGTTCTATGAATTGATGGATTTACTTAGCAATCCAAATTTTGGTGACAATCTTCTCACAGCAACAAAAGCGCATGATATCACTGCTTACATGATACTAAAATTTTATCTTGTAAAGTTTATCATCATTAATGAGGACAAGGAACATATCTATTTGTAGGTAGCAAGTTTTAAATTTCGGTTTCAGGTGTCACGTCTTGGGAATTTTACACAATATCTCGTATTGGACGAGACCTTGTGTGAGATGAGTGAATCTTGAATTGACATCATAGATTTTAAAGTTAATCTTGGGACTATTTTTGAGTAGCTTAAGCGTCTAAATTAGACATTTTAAAGATTTATATAATAACTGTTGTATAAATATGAACTTTTTAACATGTATAAATTAAGTAAAATGATATATATATATATATATATATATATATATATATATATATATATATATATATAATGATAACACAGTTGATTTGATATTAACTGAATGAATTTAAATTCACCGAATGTTAGAAGAAATTTTTATTTAATTTTATTTTTAGGCAGTCACTCAAATAATAACAAAGGCTAGTAAAGAGTCATCAAAGTGTAATTTTTTTCAACATAAGAAATAAAAGAATATGTACATGAAAAAGCATAACTTTGTATCATATAATCTATTGAGATATCATCCAAACTTTCACTATCTTAGATGAGATGAGTGTCAAGTAATATATAAACAAAATTTGATGTTTTGTTTTTCTAAATCCGTTTTGCTTAAGTTCAAAAATGAGATCTTGGGAGATACAAACGAGATCCAAAACAGTGTTAGTTAAGCCAGACCACGTATTGCTTTGCTATCATGTCTACAATATGCACGATCTTGTTCCGGTCTCTTTTAGACATCACATTTGTTGATAAAGCACATGATATCCCTCCATATATTTCTACCTAAATTGTTTCCAATTGATCATTTTCTTATAAGCTTCATTCAAGAGAACATTTTTGAACTATATTCAATATGACAACCACATTTCATTGGAGTTAACGAGTTAAGAATAAAGCAAACTCATCAACAATTGAGCCACATCTAACTCATCTATAGATTTAATATTTATTTGCTTACCGGGTTATCATATTTCCATAGTTATTAATGGCATACGGCGCAAAAAGGCACAACATCAGTCTGGACTCTGGAGTCTTGGCGCACAGTGCGGCAAATGGTGCGCACCTTTCTGATTTACTGCACATTTTTGTTTTTTTTATTTAACATATAACAAATTTAAAAGTTCAGTATTTTTTTGTTAAAACATATGCAATCAAAGTTTTTACTATTTTACAAAAAACATCATCATATTTGACATCATTAGCATAGAATTTCAAGCATAATAGTTTTCAAAATCTAAAATAATAATACATATTACTAATAAACTAGAATTCTGAATCCGATTCAACAATCATATTTTCCAAATCAACATCTGCATCATCGGATTCATAAGGACAATTAGATTATATCAAGCCTTTTAATTGTTATGATGTGGTTATATTTAGCAACACAAAGGACAATTAGTGAGGAAGAACATCATATCGATTGGTAATATTGTTTCCCTAATTCAATTGATAACTTTATGCAAAAAAAATAAAAAATAAAGTGATAAATATTTATTGATAATTTTATATGGTGCATCTACAAACTGTTTGATATAAAATACACAATCAATTGAAATACATGTTTTCTGTACAAGCAATATTACATTTGATATAAGAGTATTACATAAAATAAAATATATTTTCAATATCGATATATTTGTTTCTCTTCAAGGAAAAAAAAACTGTAGAAAAACCATACATCAGAACCCACAGAATAAATAAAAACCAAATACAAAATGTTAGCAAACGCAATAATATGATCAACAATACTGTAGAAAAGCCATTCATCAGAACCCACAAAATAAATAAAAATCAAATACAAAACGTTAGTAAATGCAATAATATGATCAACAATAATTTTATGCAAAAAATGGGGAAAAAAAACAAAAAACAAACAAAAAAACAAAACAAAAGGCGCACCATTTTGCGCCGTGCGCCTTTTGCCGTGCCTTCTCATATGCGTCGCGCCGCAAGAAGAAATGGCGCAGATGCCGCGCCGCGCCGTAGCGCGCCATTCATAACTATGCATATTTCAGAATTCATTCAACCGTGCACCTAGTATTAAACTTCTGTCTCAACCAAACCGATTTTGAACAAGAAACATTTTAATCGTAGCAGTCTTAGGCTCATACCAAGAAACTAACTTGCAACAAAAATCATAGGTTGATGAGAAATCAAATCAAGGTATTAATGAATCAACCTAATCGTCTTTCACCATTTGTTTCATTTTTTGGTCCCATATTTAAGTGTTTATTCTAGTCGTTTTCATTCAGCCCATACATCATTGAGGTATAAAACTTCTTCAATCGTAGACTTTCGAATAATTCCCCTTTTATTTCATTTAAAGTTCAATTTTCAAAATTGAAATTATGTTCCATACCTTAGAATGTCCTAAATCCATAACTAATTGAAGCCTTTCGACGATCTGATTTTGATATCATTTGCGATTGCAAAACCTAATAAACGACAAGGTTAGTCGGAGCTTTTCCTGCGAATCTTCAAAAACAGTAGTTCAGTCAGTCTCTAAACACACATAACAAGTGATAAGTCACAAAAACAAAATCCCATCTAGTGTTATTAATGGTGTACAACGTAAGAAGACGCAAAACCTCTCTGGAGCTTTGGCGCAGACGCGACAAATAGTGCACGACACGGCAAAACCTCCCTGGAGCTTGATAAGTTTCGGCTCTTTCCATTTGCTCATTTCAGTTCAAAAAGAACGCAACCGAAGTCTTCAAAAATGATATGTTATATTCTCATGCCTTTATATTGTGTTGCATAAATAACGATCATAGGCATTATTTTTTGTTTCCTTATTACCTAAGATATTGTATCACTTAAATTCAGCCAGAAGCACATGCTGAAGAAACACTCGTTTTGTGTGTTAACATCCGGTGATATGTCATTGAATGAAAATATAAAACGCGGAAAATACTGTTCAATTAATTGATATATCTTACAATTTGGTGTACGTCAACCTCCTTTTTCCAAAATAAACTGCAGTGTTTATTTCAAGTAAATACATATAAATCTACGTTGTTGTACAATCAGACATTTGGCAGGCGTCCTTCTTAGCATTATCATTAGCATTTTGTTTTTGTAATCACTGGTTTATTTTACAGGGAGAAAGATAACTCTGAACAATATTCTTATGGAACTGAAGAAGTGCTGCAATCACCCTGTATGTTTCATTTCATGGTTAATATCACTCCTAAGTTGGATGTATTTGTAATACATGCTTACATTTGCTTTTCAAATTTAATCTTCTTTTTTTATAAACAGTACATCTTTCCAGGTCAAGAATCTAATTTATCATCCAAAGAGGCAATCTTTTCATCTTTAGTTTCAGCATCTGGAAAGCTTCAGTTCTTGGAAAAGGTAACCATGTACATACATGATCTGGTGTTCTCTTATGGTCAGTCGATATTTAAAGTTGCTGCCTATGGATATATTTTCCCTGTTCTTCTGTCATCTAGCTTTTAATGCATCCAAGGCTGATTGATGTTTGTTCTCAGATGCTACCAAGACTTGTACAAAGAGGGAATCGGGTTTTGCTTTTCTCTCAAATGACCAAAATGCTTGACATTTTAGAGGACTTCCTCTTGTTCCTTAACATAAGATATTTTCGGTAAGCTGCAACTTTTCATGAGAACACAGCATATCTATATCTTTGCTTCAGTGTAGCGACTAATAACCTGCGAAATACCGATGTTAATAATGTTATGATGTACACGATCCTTTTACATTGAAATTTAACCACATTACCAATAGTATGATCAATTTACTTCTTTATGATCATGCTTCTACCGCTGCACAAATCTCATTCGCTCGCACAACCTATAAAAAATAAACCATGTTGTTATTGTTGTTGTTATTGTCATCATTATTATTTTGCACTGTTGCAATAGTTAGGGCATTTTGAATGTACAGGATTGATGGACGTACGTCAATTGCTTCAAGGCAGCAACAGATGAAGGATTTCAACAACCCCGAGAGCCAAGTTTTCGTCTTCCTCATGTCAACTCGTGCTGGTGGGCTAGGAATAGACTTGGTAATATCTCATAATTTTTTTTTTTTTTTTTTTTTTTTTTTTGCGCTGCCAGCATCTCATAAACTGAATATTCTAAGCTATTGAAATTCCTTTTTCATTTCATTAATTAACCTTCACGGTCTTTGGAACAGCCAGCCGCCAATAGAGTTATTATATACGGTATGCATACAGATCAAATATTTATAACTAATGTGATTTTTGCTAAGTCATATCCTGATATAACTCCTATTGTTTCATAAAACAAATCAGATCCCGACTTCAATCCATTTATGGATTTGCAAGCACAGTCCAGGGCACACAGAATCGGTCAAACCCAACCAGTGGTGGTATATCAACTTATAACAAAATGCTCAGTCGAGGTGAAAATTCTACAGAAATCGAAAGAAAAACTGGCAATAGAGAATCTAATCATGAATCAATCAAAGAAACCAAACGTCGACGAGCTGCACTCGATACTACTACATGGTGCCAAGACAATTCTAAATAGGAAAAACGTCAAAGCCACATCGATTCAATACGATGATACTGCAATTGAAGCTCTGCTTAAATTAGACCCGGCACCTGGTGAAATTTGCCCTGCTGATGATGATAATGGATATTTAGGCACTATTCAAAGCTTTGCTCATGGCAATGATGCTGATGCTGATGGTGATGAGGGGGAATCTAATGCTAAACCAGACTCAAAGGAGTTGGACAACATACTTGGGCCAGTCCAAACTAAAGAAGAATTGGAAAATTTTGGAAAAGGGAAAAGGCAAAGAAAATTAGTTACTTATGAATGTAAAAGTTCTTCAAGCAGCGAGGATGCATATTCACCTGAGAGTTCATCTAGCAGTGATTCAAGTGATGACTCGTATGATGAAATGTGATTGCGAAGGCAAATGCTTGTTTTGTATTTTTGTCTATATCGACTAGTTTTTGTGCATATTGGCCCTTTTTGTTGTGGTTCAGTAGTCTGTACGGTGGCCAATTCCTAACTTACGGTGGTTGTTGTGTGTAACAATGATTGGCTGGTTAGAACTTGGAGCTATGTTACATACTTTGCATTGCCGATGAATTGGTGCTTGCCATATCTTATTTTATTTGCTTTCACCGGGGGCTTTATATATTTTATTTACATTATATGTGCGGTGTACCCTGTGTCTATATATACATAGGCAGAGGAGTGTTTCGAGGTATTTTTGTTTTGCAGCATCCCTACCATATCGTGATGAACGATAATCCAAATTCGACAAAAACTTGTAGATGTTTAGTCTGTGTGTGTGTTATATATGGGGAAACTCTATTTAGACACAAAATGAAGACACAAAATTACAAACAATAAATCTCAATCATTGGATTCTTCCATGAATTACACTCCACGTAAAGACAAACAAATCCAACGGTGGAGGTTTTGTGTCTCTCTCTCTTTGCGTTTAATTTTGTGTCCAAATAGCCACTTATATATATATATATATATAATCATCTATTTAAAATTTGAGTTCGTTGATATTCGTAAAATAATATATTTGATGTTTAAATTTAATGGTTCGAATAAATGTCTAAACAGTGAATAATTGCACTAAGATTTTGAAAATGTTACGAATATCGGAATTAACTCAAATTTTGGATAGATTATAATATATATGAATTGAACATCTATAATTTTTTGATGGATTTGGATTACCGTAGTTCACAATACGGTAGGGGTGCTAAAGAGGTGTTGCAAAACAGGAGTGCCCCGGAATTCACCTATATATATATATATATATATATATATATATATATATATATATATATATATATATATATATAATATATATATATATATATATATATAAGTAAGAAGCGTTACGCGACATTCCTGTTTTGCAGCACCCATATCCGTTCGTGAGCTGCAGTAATTCAAATCCAACAAAAAATTGTAGATGTTCAATCCACATATATTATCATCTATCCAAAATTTGTAGAAATATATGTTTGTTGTTTAAATTTAATGGTTAAAATAAACGTTTGAACGATAAATAATTGAGTTAAAATTTTGAAAATGGTACGAATGTCGGAATGAGCTCAAATTTTGGATAAATGATAGTATATATGTGGATTGAACATGTACAAATTCTTGTTGAATTTGGATTACCGTATCTCACGGTACGGTAAAAGTGCCGCCAAACAGGGATGCCCCGGAACGCTTCTTATATATATATATATATATATATATATATATATATATATATATATATATATATATATATGAGCATTCTTGGACACTCCTATTTTATAGATATGTGGAGCGAACTCAAATTTTGGATAGATGATATTATATAGGTGGATTGAACATCTACAAGAAAGGTGCCCTGGAACGCTCATATACACACACACACACACACATACATATATATATATATATATATATATATATATATATGTATATATGTATGTATGTATATACATATACATACATACACACACACACACACACACACACATATACATATAAATTTGGGGGTGCCATTGAACGCTCATATATATATATATATGTATGTATGTATGTATGTATGTATGTATACATATCCACCAGTATAATACACACACACACACACACACACATATATATATATGTATGTATATATATATTATACAGGTGGATTGAACATCTACAAGAAAGGTGTCTCGAAACGCTTATATATATATATATGTATGTGTGTGTGTGTGTGTATATATATATATATATATATAGTCCGCAGCTCTAGTGCGGGTGGTGGGGGTTCCTAGCTCCCCAGACAGAGGGAGAGGGTTCGATTCCCGCCTCACGCACTTTAGTTTAGATAAGGGGGTTTACCATGTGCATAAGCCCGATGACCCCGTGGACCGAGTTAGGTGCACTAGGTGGAGTTTTACGGCAGTGCCGGTTTCTCCCCTGAAAAACTTCAATATATATATATATATATATATATATATATATATATATATATATATATATATATATATATATATATATATATATATATTGAAGTTCACGAGGGGAATCGACCAGAGTCTCAAAACTCTTCCTAGCGCACCTAGCCTGGTCTGCGAGCATGTGAAAACCCGTAACTTCCCCGTATAGGAAAGCGTCGGATAGTTCGAGAACAAACCACAACAGAACGCATACAGAAGAACATTTCATTGTATATTACAACAATGCATCAGATTACAAGAATATACAGAGTAAAAATGAATATTACACAGAAATATCAGAGATTTAAATTACATTTAAATACATAGCAGCGGAAAATAATACAATACACAACTAGAAGAGATATACGGATACAAAGCTTTCCGGATATCGTTCCAGCTGTAAACCAGGATCCTGTTAATATAAATCTGCAAAACCAAAACTACTAGCTGCCCGTGTCGAAAATAAGGGCACCCAGAGTTTAGGTTAAAACAATAAATTCCAGGTCAGTCATGTGACTGGTGTGAGAACTAAAACAGTTATTAATCTTTATTTTAAAAGTTAGGTAAATCAAGGGAACACGCCGTATATCACGGAACGGGTTTCCTCCCAAGAATACCAGTGCATAAAACAAACAGCGCAATGCTAAATAAAGAAAAATGAAGCTGTTATAAGACCCAGGTCCTATCACACAATGCAACGCAAGCCGGGGGATAGGGTTTTCCCTTATAACAGCCAAAGAATGCTTGATACGTTTAAAACAGATTATTTGATACTATTATAAGTGCATAGTGTATAAAACACTTCAAATCATAAGTATCAATCATAGGCGGCATGAACGGCCCATAACACTATGTCACCATATATAAGTTTACAATCAAAACCGCAAATGTCGTATTGGAAGTTGGGTTATCATTTATGGTATGAACCGAGGCTAGGGGCAAGATCCTCAACCGATTCGAGACGCTCTAGTCCGCCCCTCAGGAACAGCCGCAACTGCCCCTTGGATCGTCAGGGCCGGTCCACCGATGTGGATTATTATGCCTGAACACTACGTTTCCCCGCCCTTTGGGGCGTAAATCTGGCCCGTCAGCCGACCAGAAGCATCGGCCGAAACCGATATCACGAGGCGCCTCGCTTTTCAGCAAGTAATAATAAGTAACATCCACATGAGTCAAACTCGTCAGCCAGTTCAAGCACTGACGCCACTCATAACTAGAAAGAAACGTAGGTCCTCCCTGATGTCCGTCTCCCGTTTTTGATTCATACCGGGTGTGATACTCGCGAATCAACGTTACACAAAGCTACGCCACAAAGGCCGTGCTTCGATCATCAACCACAAGACTTTGCTTTTCAACAGAAGCCTTGATCATTTGCATCTTAGCATGCCACACAGGCAATTCACTCCATGCGATTGATATCCATCAATATATAACCCCTGAGCTCGTACGTCTCAGAGAAGGGCGTTAAGCAAGAGAATAAATTCTCCGCCGCCAAACAGATATATATTTAATAGAGATCAATCACACGAACTAAAATCCAATGTCAGACACACAGTCCATTTACAAGTCCGTTCTGGGTCTGAACGAAACCGGAGGCACTTTCCTCGCATATCCATCCATCTCCAAGTACGTCTGGACGATCACCAACTGTTTCCATCTTCTTGGGTGTACAGCCCAATCAAGATCATCAGTAATCACCCAAACGACGTGAAGACTTCCGGTCTTCGACCATCGTCTTCATCTTCGACTTATCGTCGTATCAGTTATTCAGAATGGGATAAACCCGGTCTTTCCGAATAACTCGCGTATATTTTAAATAAGTGTTACACAAACACAACATACGCCTCATTCCAATTCATTAGTCACTAACCGTAAATTAATCAAGAGAATAATTCCCCAAATATTAACCCCGAAGGCCGAAACCAACATCATATCAATATCCAGAAAACCATTCTGCTTGGCTAACCGACAGTTAGTTTCTAAATTTCACATTCATAGGGAAAGATTCCCATTAATTTTATCAAAGATAAATTCCTTGAATTTATTCTTTAATCTACTTTTGAATATCAATTCAAAACTAGTCGGGATTTAACGAACCTTACCGAAGTAATCATTTGTTTTAATTTCCCAATCCCAACCTATCCATCCCATGAAGTAAAACTGGTCATACTTCATATCTAACACCACGGTGTTATCGGTAAATTCAATTACCATTTCACGTTCAAATCTAATTAAAGATTTAACTATCGCCTGGAGAAAAACTGGTGATACTCCATTTTCGATCATTTCAATCTAATTAAAGATTCATTAAAACTCACTTAGTTTTAATCGTTAACTGGGTTAAAGAATCTGTGTCATTTAAAACACAGTTCACAATAAACCCAAAATCACCTTCATTAATTATCGGGTTAAAGAACGAGTGTTATTTAAAACACTGCCCACGATAAACCCAAAAATCAATATCAATTCAATTCCAATTAAATATTATTTAATTGGTACACTTCATTAAATCTAAATAAAAAGATTTAATCTTTTCTCAACTGGGTTCAAGAACAGTGTTAGTGAAGACACCATTCACGACAAACCCCAAATCACATTTGATATTCAATACAAGGCTCTGAATAGAAAATATATCGGCTTATATTCAATATCAAATTCTACGACTAACAAATGTCGTATTGGAAATAACGATATAAATATATCTTTCAAATTTCCATTACAACACCTGTATAATCACGAATTCCAACATCGAGATATTCCGAAGACAATTTCGATTCAAATCCACTCCAATGCAATCATTGGAAATTCTGGTTATTTTTAAAACCCTTTTCAAATTCAATTTATTTATTTAAAAATAAATAGAATTATATTTCTAGTTCAAAACTAGTTCATTTCGATAAAAATCTATTTTTATCTTTTCAAATATGGAGTTTTTCATCCCAATTCTTTCTAAATCATTTCTTATGATTTTACATAAATTATTACTATTTTTAATAATTTTATCAAGGCCTGTACAGTCGATTTCCATCAACGGTCATCGAACTGCACTTACAGCGACCTTTTTCGAATTTGATTTGGACGTATCTCCAAATCCAACTGTTAGATTTCAAATTTCTAACATTCATTAGAAAGCTCTTTTCGATACGAACCCAACGGTTCCGGTTTTAGGAGAATCCGACGGTCGGATCTCCCGTAATGTCCGTTTGAAATAAATGGTCGAAATTCACGAACTGCCGCGGCGCGGCGCGTTCTATTCAGGCTATTATATTATATATATATATAATATATATAATATATATATCGTCGATTTCCATTTAAAACGAATTATATAAATAGTTTTAAATTCGTTTCAAAAGCAATTTCAACTTTCTTTTCAATTCAAATCAAAATTGAATTCTTCTTTATAAATTCGTTTCAAAATTCATTTCTATTCAATTCAAATTTCAATTCAATTTGAATTCATTTCAATTCGCTTTCAATTCAATTTGAATTCGTTTTCAATTCATTTCGAAATCGTTTTCAATTCAATTTATTTCGAAATCGTTTTCAATTCATTTCATTTCGAAATCATTTTCAATTCAATTCATTTCGAAATCGTTTTCAATTCACTTTGAATTCGTTTTCAATTCAATTCATTTCGAAATCGTTTTATTTTCAATTCATTTCGAAATCGTTTTCAATTCACTTTGAATTCGTTTTCAATTCAATTCATTTCGAAATCGTTTTCAATTCAATTTATTTCGAAATCTTCCATTTCAAAATTACTTTTTAATATTCATTTTAAAATGAATAAAATCGATATAAATATAGTTCACGTCAAAATGGCGTCAATCTAATCAACACGGTTTCATATATTGATATTTTCAAATATTCCATTTCGAATATTTCTATTTCAAATATTTCTATTTTAAAACTGGAATGAGGCCCAATCAATTACCATATAAAGTTAATTATATGGATTTTCATACAACACTTGTATATGATAGCATGGAAAAATAATCAACCATCAACCAAAGTGCACTGCACTGTATAAGCATCAAATATAGATATCCAACGCTTAAAACAGCCTGTCAATCAACCGATCGACATATTCAATCAATCGGGATGAGTGAACTTCAAATTTCATCCCAACACCCGTGTGGGGTTTCAAACAATCAAACACATATTTTATTTGTGCTGTTGGGCGATGTGTAAAATTTATCGACCCAATCGATGTCATTCAAATAGGTGTACATAAACAAACCGTGCGGTTTATAAATGAATATTTTATTTTATTCACTTCACGTTAAAAATTATATTTTTAACGATAAAACATTTCATTTCAACCTATGAATTTCTATTCAATTCATTTATTCAGAAAAATGATATTTTTATTTTTCTAACATATTTTAGAAAATTTCGGCGGCATAACGGCACGATACTAGAAACGGGACGAGGCCTAGCCTTATCCCTGGTCTAGTGAAGGCCCACGCCATTCACACATCAATCAAATCAATTCCATTTCACCAAACAATTCAATTCAAACAAAATATTCTAACCAACCACACAATCAAACAATTTAACAAACAAGCCATCCATGGTCTGTGGATGACGGGTGTCGGGTGTTACTAAACACCGTCTGCATCCTAGTATATATATATATAACTAGAAAAATAAATTGAAAGGTGAGAAATTCTCACATATAGCTATCCTAGCTCCACGGCACTTCTAATGCAGGAAATCTTCGCCGTTTTCGCATCTTCGTCAGCTTCGTCGCCCGTAGCCACTACATATATAAAAATCGAATTTTGACTTCGTTATTCAATATATAAAAATCGAATTTTTAGTTCGCTATTCAATATATAAAAATCGAATTTTTAGTTCGCTATTCAATATATAAAAATCGAATTTTTAGTTCGCTATTCAATATATAAAAATCGAGTTTTTAGTTCGCTATTCAATATATAAAAATCGAATTTTTAGTTCGCTATTCAATATATAAAAATCGAATTTTTACTTCGCTATGGAAACATTATAAAAATTCTCTACTTTATATCGTTATTATATATATCTATATTTCAGCCTCATATATTTTTCAAACATTAAATGTCGAAACAACGATATTTTATATTTTCAAAACAGCGATATTTTATATTTTGAAAGCAAATCTTGTTTATATTTCAAAACAATTGCTAATTTTATCTTCAAAAACAATTCTATTTTTAAATGTAATGCTAATTTTATTATTCTAAAAACAATGTAAATTTCTGTTTCAAAACAATGTAAGTTAAATAAATTTCAGATTTAAAAACTATAGTTATTTACATAAGGGAAAAAGAAAAAGGAGCTCACTGGAAATGTTCTGGATCTCGTCTAGCACTGTTCCAGCCCTAGGGCACCATCGCGCCGCCACTGTGGTGGCCAAGACCCCGATCGCCCTATCACCCTTGAACCGCCGTCGCCTAAGCTTACCAAGGCCACCAGCAACACCAAGTTCGATCGCCTCTAGCGCTTGAAGCCTCCGCTCGAACGGAAGTAATTCGAGCATCGATTTTTTTTGCTGAGGAGGGCGGCGGATGTCGTGGTAGAAGGGAGATGGAGTGGAGGGTGGTCGATGGAGATGGAGGAGCCAGAGTGGTGGAGCGACGGACGGTGTTGGGTGGGGGAGGAGCGTCGGGGTAGTGGTGATCTGGCGCCGCCATTTCTGATTTCAATCGGGGGGGGGGGGGGGGGATTTAGGCTGAAGAAATAAAGTGTGGAGGGGGTTTTGTGTAAAGGGGTTTTTATTTATTATATATATATATATTCTATTTTAATTTCAACCAGGTTGACTTTCCATACGAACACCGAATTGGGTCCAACGACTGTCATCCCTAACGTAATACCCCCATTCCGAACACAATGGGATATGTATCGTAAGCTGATTCGACTGTTACAATCAGTTTCCGTTAAATTTACATTTAAATCACTATTTTGAATTTTTAAACGTACATTTCAAATTACCGGGGTCACCTACGGACTCGAAAAATTTCAAAAAAATATTTTCTAGCCTCGTATTGACGATACGGTCCTAACAAAACTAGCTTCGTCAAATTCTGAGACCGTTTGAAAAATGGCCAATTTCCAGTCGATTAAAATCAACTGAAACTGGTCAAACGCGCTTTCCTTTGCCACGCTCACATATTGATTCGAAAAATTATGAAATTTGGAATCTAGCAATAACTCGACATCACGGACCCAACAAAACTGGTTCCGTCGAAATCCGAGGTCATTTGCAAAATGTCCATTTTTAAGGGCCTGAATTCCATAGCGACTATTCAGAATTTTCAACTGGACATATCTTATCATTTATAAAGTGAAATCTCAGTTTGTTAACTTCGTTGGAAAGATATCGTCAATTAGATCCTAATGTTTTTGGTTTCACTAAAATCCGGATTGTTTTGCTCCCGGTACATTCAATTGAAGTTTGAAATCGAATTATCGAACTACCGCGCCATTTTCAATTCTATTTATAATTATATAGAAATATTTATATTCTAACGACGACGCGTATAAATATATTACGTTCGAATTATATTCAAAATAAATTTCTCGTCGATATTATTTAAAATAATTCATTTTAAATATGCAAAATTCGCAAAAATTGCCAAAATAAAAATTTTAAACTGGCCCAGATTTTCTGGGTTATTACAGAGCACCACATAAGTGGTTGATACTAACGTATGCACATGGTAAGCTCTTAGCACGTCATTCTGGATTTCAAACTCACGCCATGTTACCATGGGCAAAGTCCTTAACCGCTGGGATACTGCTGTGGATATATATATATATATATATATATATATATATATATATATATATATATATATATATAGAGGCACGCTCCATGGCACCCCATTTGCACCCGATTTATAGCCACAAGTTTATAATTAAATAAGTTAGTAGGAAGAGAGAGTTAGTGGGAGGAGAGAGAAAGGGGAATATATAGTGGAAATTAGGGGTGCTACATTATTTGGGGTGCTCTTGATCCTATCCCTATATATATATATATACACACACACACACACACACACACATATGATGGCTATTTGAACACAAATATTTGACACAAATCAATGGACACAAAATCTCAACCGTTGAATTGATTTGTCTGTATGTAAGAGGTGTAAATCAGGGGGTAATCCAATAGTTGAGAATTTGTGTCAATTTTTTGTGTTTAAGTAAACTTGTATATATATACACACACACACACACACACACACACACACATATATATATATGTATGTATGTATGTATGTGCGAGATAGGATCGAGAGCACCCCCAAATAGTGCAACACCCTACAGCTCATTGGTTTCCACCACACATTTTTGTTTCTCTCACCTTCCACTAACTTTATCTCTACTCACTAACTTATTTAAATATAAATGGAAGGCTTACATTGAGGGGCAAATGGGGTGCTACTTAATAGGGTGCCTTGGAGACCCATTTGGCCTTCCTCTTTTCCACCACACAATCACTTTCTCTCTCCCTCCACTACATTCTTTAATATAAACGAGAGGTGGAAATCAAGGGGCAAATGAGGTGCTCCATTTTTTGGGTGCAACCGAACGCTTATTACACACACACACACACACACACACACACACACACACATATATATATATATATATATATGAGCATTTATTCAGACACAATTTTAAACGCACTCGCTGGCACAAATTAAAATCCGTTAGATCTATTTAATCCACGCCGTTGTTTTAATTCACAAGTAGACCACGTCATTTCTTCTCCCTTTAATTTCTCACGCATCTTTTTTTTCCTGTTTCAGACGAATTAATATCCAGCGCTTTTAACTTCGTCTCCATCAAGTTTCTGACGCATCCTTTTTTTTCCCCAGCTTTCGTAGCGCCAGTTTACGTTTTCTCACCAAGCTGTATGAGATTTTGATTCCACGTCTTCTGCAATGTTTGGATTTTTCAGCCTCTCAGGGCAAATCCAACAAAGTAATGGATTTCCGAAAATGTGAAATTCGCACCCAAAACTTGCTCCAATAACGTGTAAGTTTTGACTGCTGTTCTGAAATCTGGGTGGATAGTTCTGAAATCTCCAAACTGTCGACGCGCTTGTTTAACAAGCGCATAGAGTAAAGTGCTTGTTCAACAAGCCCGTAAAGGCTTTATTATCTTTGCGCCTGTTGAACAGACGCAAGGAGGTCAACCGCTATTTTTAATGGCTCAATTTAGTAACAGTTATAATTTTTCAAACCCTACAAATACACCACCCCTCTATTTTCTTCCACATCAACTCATCTTCTACCACGTCTAAATTTATTAAAAAAATGGTTACTGATTTTGATGTCGATGCCGCAAGAATTAGCTTCGAAACGTTTGATTTACAAGATCTAGGCCAACCGTTTGGTGGAATGCTAACTAATTCAAGTTGGAATGCTACTGAAGACTATGATCTTAGCTACATATACTGCTCACTTTCGCTAGATCCTGTCCGTGGTGCCGATAAAAGTGGTGAAACATTTTGGGGTAGAATCACTAATGCATACAACAGGAAGAACATGGATCGGAATAAAAGTGTTGCTTCCATCAAAGGTCGTTATTGTAAAATTAATCGTCAAACCCAATGTTTTGATTCGCAGATGTTCAAGTTGAAGCAGAGTAACCCAAGCGGATTTGGAAGTGAAACTCATATGATAATAATTGTTTATACGTTTTTTTTTGTACTTTACATCTTAGCGTTGTAGTAAAAGCTTCATATTATTAATGCAGAGGTTTGCCGCAAACAAGTTATTCAAATAAATATATAAACCAGATAGTAAACAAGGACCTCATTTCTATCGGTTCATGCATGTGTATGACCTACTGGTTAATCATGTGAAATAGAAATTTTCACTTCAGAAAACAGTCCAAGACGTCCAATCAAGCAGTAGTCGTGGGAAAGCTCCAAGATTTAGAGACAGTTGTAGTCCGAGAGATTCGCAGGACAGTGCTACTATTGGTTTAGAAGAAGATGTAAACCTTACTGATGACCGATATGTTAGGCCTAAAGGATCCAAGGCGGCAGAGAAAAAACAAGTGGCAGGAGCAAATGAAGGCGAAATCAGAAAACTATTAAAAGAGTCTAATGATATGTATTTGAGCACACTCGAGAGCAGAAATATTCACCACCAAGAAATGATTGATGCAATTCATCAACTTGTTGAGGTAAAATGACGAAAGGAGGAAGATGCAGTCATGTTTACGGATATTTCGCAAATGGATGATATGCAACGCGAGTATACGGAGTCTTGGAGATTTGAGATAATGAGGCGAAGAAGAGAAGGAGGTATGTGATTGTAGATAACTTGGATGTAAACTTTAGTTGGCTTTCTATGCGTTAGTTTGGTGTAAGTTGCATTTTATCTATGTAGCGTAGGAATGGTTAAAAGTTGACTTATGTATTTGCCGTAAAATTATATCGAATCAAATTATATGAAAATCTTTATTAATAAGTTAATTAAACGTTATTGTAACAATCCGGGATTTCAGAACCAATTTTTTTTATAGCTATTTTAATGGATTTTGAATATTTAAAATGATTTATTTTAAATAATAACAACTAAAAATTTATTTTAATCGAAGTTAAAACATATAAATTTATTTTAATTATAAATAGAGTTTGAAATGGCGCGGTAGTTTGAAAATTCGATTTTAATTTTCAATTGAATGTATAAGATTCAATATAAGTCGGATTTTAGTAAAACCAAAAAATTTGAATCTTTTTAATTATATCTTTCTAACGAATGTGAAAAATTCAGATTTTATAATATAAATTGAAAGTTATGTCTAGATTAAAATTTAAAATAGTCGCTATGGAATTTATATATATTTTAAATAATATAAAGCCCTTAAAAATACCCATTTTGCAAACGACCTCCGTTTTCGACGAAACCACTTTTGTTGGATCTGGAATGTCAAATTATTGCTAGATTAAAGTTTTCATAATTTTTAGAATTAGTATGTGAGCGTGGCAAAAGTAAATGTGTTTTGTCAATTTCAATTGAATTGGATCGACCAGAAAATGACCATTTTTCAAACGGTCTCCAAATTCGACGAAATTAGTTTTGTTAGCACCGTATCGTCAAAATATAGCTAGAAATAAGTTTTCTGGAAATTTTGGAGTCAGTACGTGACCACCGAAATTTGTTTTAAGGGCTTTATATTAAATTAATATATATATAAATTCCATAACGACTATTTTAAATTTTAAACTGGACATAACTCACAATTTATAAAGTGAAATCTCAATTTCTTGCATTCGTTAGAAAGATATAATTAAATAGATTCTAATATTTCTTGTTGGACTGAAATCCGATTTATTTTGAATCCTGTACATTCAATTGAAATTTAAAATCGAATTTTCAAACTACTGAGCCATTTCTAGTTCGTTTTAAAAATAAATTAATGTTTTACGTTCTAACTTCGATTTAAATAAATTTTGAGTCATATCGTTTTAAAATCAATGTCAAAACACGTGTAATCTAAAACATGGCAGACATAACAACGTACAGTAATACAAATCATGTCAAAGGACATATAATACAAAAACATACAACAATGTCATCATCAACATACCGTTAGTCATAACAAAGATATATAACCATGTCATCATCAACAACACATGTAATATAAACCATGCCAGCCATAACAAAAAGATACAACCGTGACGCTGCATGAACCATCAGTCAATAGGCATAGCATCGCTACCTGCCCCATCGGAACTGTCATCATGAGCGTCATCAAAATCATCGGCCATAGGTGATCCATCACCAGGATTCTGCTGTTGTAACTGGGTCTGTAGGGAAGCAATCCGGGCCTCGCATTGAGACTGCTGCTGTGCCAAAGCTTCATGTAAACTCTGGTGCATCAACCGTGTGTACTCCAACGTCATACGCTCAAAAGCAGCCAATATCTGTCTATCATGGTCCATATATAGCGAGTACTAATAATGTGACAACTTTTGTTATACAAATGCAGTTTTTATAATGAAATCGTATACCAGTATTATTGTATAACTCTTATGTATCTGATGTGAATGATACAAACCGGCTGACGATACACCGGGAGGGTCAACAGGTGGATACTGCAATGGAATCTCTACAATCTGACCCTGTACGTCATACGCCCTAAAAGTGTGTGGCGGGGGGTCCAACGCACCACTCTGCGTGAACTGAGACGATACAGACGCAAAGGTAGCGGGATGCCCTGGGAGTCTGCATGATACTATAGATGGCCCAATATGGTTGGATTTCAAACCCCGAATATAGTCTGATAAAGCATAAGCGTGTGGCACAACTCGAACCCAATAGGTATCAAAATCCCCGGGCATTCTAAAAGGCTCACCATCTACCCGGCCTGCAGCCCTCATACCCTCAATATATGCTGATCCTACCTGTATATCCCCGGACATCTGATCCTATGGGAGTGGATCGAAAGGAATGCGCTCTACCCCGTATAGTTGTAGCCAACAACGCTCCCCCAAATACCAAATGAAAGGGCACGTAGGCACCTAAAAGCATACCCTACGACTCGAAAAATTAGACAGAAAAATGAGCGGGTGGTCCTGCTGAGGAGCTAGAAAATCTATGTACGTCTGCCATGGACACCGAATAATGCCATCTCGCTTGCTCAAATCCATCTGCGTGCACGCCTCCATAAGCTCGTTATGCACACCCTATGCAGAACGAGCGAGATGCAAAGCAGGACCCCATCGACGTAATCTAGGAAAGTATATGTAAGGTGTACTGATGGCCTTATCAATAAGTCGGGGGTGCATGTTCGTCATGTACTCGTAATACCAGAACGACATAATATACCAGAAATCGTACAGCTGCTTGCAGCACTGTACGGCGTAGAGATCCAAAGCTGCATACAAACAACCTAATATCGCTGTACCCCAATCGAATGAATGCAGCTGCTCTATGTCTACAAGGCTAGCCAAAAACCCAAGTCTAATAGTCCCCCTGTTGTTGCTAAAAAAGGCGGAACCAAATAGGCATAATAAAAAGGCCCTGATAACGGGGGTGTGCATAGCCTCAGTGGTCTGATGTGCAACTATATAGGCCTGCAGAGTAGGTAGGCTAACGACACCTGAAGCAACGGTCTGAGGATCTAAACCCGGTAACTGCTCTGAAAATCCGTCAAACTCCTCAAATGATACATCAAAGGGGACGAGGACACGATCTGGACGACCAACCTCGATGCCCGTGAGGACGTAAAAATCTAAAGGAGTAAGTCCTAACTCAAAATCAACGAAGTGAAATGTGTGTGTAGTAGCCCACCATCGCTCACTAATAGCCTCTACAAGGCATCGATCAACATGAACAAACCTAGGTAAATCTAAAAAGTCGCCAAATGGTGAATCACGGACTCTAACTAATATAGGCTGGGGTAACTGCTCAAAATGTGTCATACAACGTGACCAACTACCTCGCATAGCAATATGTCATACCTAAACATTTGTAAATTTGTTATAAACATATAATATTAAACAACATTCGTGTATAGTAAAACGGTTGCCGATATACGTAACAAAGTTATAAAATTATACCTGGGGCGTCGCAACAGCAACAGACACTCGATGTGTAAATGTCGCAGGCAGATCGTGCAATAATCGAAGGCTCTCAGTAGTCACGGTGGCATCTGGTGGGACATGTGTTGGCCCGACATTAGGATCTGTCGGAGGATGGCTGACCCGTCTACCAGACTTAACTTGACGTGGCGGCATTTCGTCATAGAAATTAATTAAAAAAAATTAAAAAGGAAAATTTTGAAGTTTTATAAATGAAAAAATAGGCGATTGCGCCTGATATAAGCATAAATATTTATGCGGTTGTTGAACAAACAAGTATCTTGTACGCGTTTGTTCAACAAACACGCACTTTTTTTCCCTGGGGCTAGTTTTAAAAAAATCCACGCGTTTGTTCAACAATCGCGTAGTTCCATGCGTTTGTTCAACAAGCGCGTGGACCAAAAACTGTTGCGATTCCCTAAATTCCGGAGTGTGGAAAATCGAAAATCGAATTTCCACACTCCGGAATTGTTGGATTTGCTCTCACCAACATCAAAAGGGAAAATCTGCCCTAACTAACTATTGCACTGTTCAAAAGGTAAACATCTACCCGTTTACATACTGGAGAGATAACTATCGGCTTAGTTTCTTTCACTTGTTAGTTCATGCTGAAGATTGGATTTTTTTCTGTATACTTGTATTTTACTCTTTTATTTCCCTATCAAATAAAGTGACGAGCAGACAAAATGGTAAGCGGTACATGATATATAAACATTCATATATCAAGGACAAAACACAACAGTGCAACTATTTGTGTTTAAATGACCACTACAACAAAATATATCATTAATAACGCCATTTAATAGCACTTTATTCTAAAGTGTTATTATTGACACTTAATTGTTTAGAGCTCGACTCAGTTGTTTTCTATATCACGGGTAACGTTAAACAGTACATCCAAATTCATCTCCCTCTAAAATAATTTCGTCTCCCTCCTAAAATTATTTTTCTATTTTCTATCTCGAAGTCCATTTCTTCTCAAAACAGCAGCCATCCCCAAACTCAAAGCCCTCTTTGTTCTCAGAAAAGCAAAAAATCGAACTCTAAAACATGAAGATGCCTCTTTTTTTGTAATTATTTTGGGTTTTATTGTTCAAGCTTCCCTATCTTGTTCGGGTCTCGATTTTCATCATTCGATGATGCTGTTTGCTTCTTGATATTTGAAGTAGGAGGACGAAATCGAATTAGGTTTCGAGTTTGGATTGGGGTTTATGTATTTGATGGCTTACCGTGGCTTTTGCAAGTGATTGCGATAGTTGGGTTTTCGGATGTGGCGACGATGGGGATTCCTTTGATTTTTTGGCTTAGGTGAGGTTCTGGAATTCAAATTCAAATTATTTTTGTTTTTCCATATAGAGATCCACAACATAGTTGAATGCGTATATACAATCCCTAGCAATAAAAAGGGACATGTTTGAGTAGAATTTTAACCATGTTATTGGTTTCTTGTTGAAGTTATGTGAATACCCTTTCAGTTTGTATCATATTATTGTGTGTAAACATCGTAAGGGTCATTGACTTCAACTGGAAAACAACAAACATTTTTCCACATGTGTGTTTATATATACTATACTGCAATGCAATGCAACACAATGTTTCTTAATATGCAGATTTAAATCAATTTGTTGTTAACATTAAATTCCATTTATCTATAATAATTTGTACTCCAAACTAGCAAAACTAAGTTGGAACAAAATTTATCATAAAACTATATGTGTACTGGCAGATACTCTGGTTTTACCACGATTATATCACAACAGTAGAAATAATTGAGCCAAAAAAACCAAGATAAAATACAATTGATGGAAATAGGTAGCATATGAATTATATTTCAACATAAAAATGTAGTGGTTTATCAAAGTTGAACAGGATTCGTTTCTGATTGTCAATGTGATGGTAATATAAGTTATTTGCAAAATGGAAAAATGTGAATTACCTAGAATGTAACATATTCAGTATGTCCAGGGTGTTGTATGTGTTTAGTATTAATATCAAGTTACATGCATCAATGACCATTAGCTCAACTGGTTAGTGGTATAACGGTCTAGGCATAAGCTCTAGAGATAATAGATATGAACCTTTAAGACATCAAAATGAGCGCTGCGCTCAACTCGTCCATTATCACTATAAAAAATATATATCAACTAACATGCGTCATAGTTGTTAAGTAGGTTATATATAAACCGTGATCATGCAAAGGTCTAGGAGTAGTAATTTGGATAAGTTTGTAGTTTGAAAATAGTTTGAAAGTAGTAATTTGGATAAGTTTGTCAGTTCAAACACCAACTTACCTGCTAGATGCTAATTGCTCAAGAATGAAAAAAAACCCTATGAGAATAGAAAATTGTTCATCTGATTTACTATGATTGTATCGTATACTGTATCAAACGATCTGTAATTAAATGTTTAATACGATGATATTGAACCTAGCGTCTTCTATTTTGATTTTGTTATACTGAATGTAGTTACAGAAGAATGCAGGAATGTTGACTAACGAAGAGCTTGAAATGCACCCAGTTTCTGGTTGCAAAGACGGGAAAATCTGATTATATAAACCGAATAATGACCCCGTAAGCTTAAATTTAAGGCCTTTGATTCATGTAGGATTTTATGTTATCCCCCCTCCTTTCTCATTTTGGCAAGTAGATATTATGGATCACAACTTTATATTTGGAACCACCGTTTATCTTTAGTCGACGGTGAAGTCATTAGTTACAGCCGAGGGTCAGCTGACCTCCCTCAACTTATTTTATTTAAGTGCTAGTACATTGACAACTTTTTTCTCTTCTAAAAAATTTAAGAGATTACTGGAAATTGGTTTTTGTTAAAAAAAGAAAAATACTTAAGGAAAAAGGAGAACTAAAAACTACTTATTCAAGGGAAAACCTCTGCCTACCTGTGTTTTTCGTTACATCATTTCTCTTTCATGCTGCATTTGTGCTCTTGTTAGGATTTTGTTTTTTGTTTCTTTATATGGAGTAGTGGATAACAAGGTAAGCTTATGGTTTTTAATATTTGGTTTAATATTAATTAGTTTCCCTGTCAATGATGTTTGCTTTTGACTTCTTGTCATTAGCTTTACCCTTTCATTTTCAGTGGACCAATCTTATTGCAGGTCACAAATACATAATCTTTGAGAAATGTGGCATTAAAACTCTTGCAATATGAGATATCAGTAGTTCCTATATTCAGATCTAAATAGCACGATTCAATATGCTTTCCGTTGCTGAATCTGCAGTTTGGAAATAGTTTTGGCAGCAAATATATTTTAAGAACCAGACATGACATAGTACACCAAATCAGATTGGTGTCTACCATCCAGGTGGATTGGAACTCAATATATTCATGAACTATGTTCAAAAATTAAACAACTATAAAATTTACACCTTTATACCATTATTAATTGCACAATTTATCATTTTTACCTGTTATATGATGGAAGTATTTATACAATGTGTGTGTATGTGTACTTTGTGACTACATATTATTATTAATATCAACAAATGTGACATTTGATGATGTTATTAGGTATCATACATTTTTTAATCTGCGTAGTAGCTATAATTTTTAATTTTAGATACTTGTTTATTATATGATCATGGTGCCAACAGTGCTGTCTTGGTTAGCTAATGGTCCGAATTGCGAGATCAAATGTCACAAGTTCGAGTCCCTAAACTGGGAACCTTTGATCCTGATTAACCATATTCAACAAAAAAAAGTGTGGTAGTAAAGAGTGAAACGATGATGAAACGACCAGTAAAAAAGGTATTAAAGGGAGTTGTCCTTAATCTCGCATCGCTAACTCTACTTCACAACGCTCGAGAATTTCCTGCTTCTATTTCCATTCCCGAAAATAAGATAAGTCAATTCATCATTAGATACTTTTTGATTTTATTATTTTATCAGTGTTTTCATGTGAATGTTAAAGCAAATGATAGAGAATAATAAAAGACTGTGTATTTCAATAGAAATGAATGGTGGATTTTTGCTTTCTAGAAATCTGAATCTAATGCTGAAATTGATGCCTGATTCATAACCTAATAGTAAGAGCCCATTACTTTCCATTCATGTAGTATTTCTTTATAACAAAAATTATGCCTAAGCTTGGTATAAGATAAGTGTGGATATTAAGCATTAATGTATGTTTTTGATTGCAGTCAAAGCAAAAAAAAAGTAGTTCAAAGTGTTACTTTGGGTTATATTCTCTTATATAATTTGGTAGAATGAATATGGTAGTACTGTGCTATCTTTTTCGTTGTACGTTGATTGTTGTTTTGATTTTGAGGTTGCAGTTTTGTTAAATTAGTCCATGTTTTAACAACATCATACAATGCTTTCGATAGTTGTCCGCTACAAAACTGTCATCTCAATTTTTTTGGCACCATGCTGATACTAATATTACGATTGCTTATACCTCCATGGTTTTTGTAAACTAATTTGGGAAAAAACTAGTTTAAGTTGGTAGTCAATTATCCACATCTCTAAAAATTCCATTAACAGAAGTACAGGACCACATGATGAACAAGCCAGATGACATAGTAGCTGCAGAGGAGGACAGTTTTTCGGTGAGTTGAACGAAGTAATTAATATTGAAGGAAACATGGAAAGGCAATAGCTCAACAACAAATGGGATGCTGAAGGTGATAGGAATGCAACCTTTTTTCATGCTTCGGTCAAGATCAAGCAAGTCAAAAATTACATTTTATCTATCTTTGGTGAGCGTGGTAACATCGATGATAACCTTCTGGAATTTGAAACTGCCATACTAAGTTATTACGTTGACTTTCTAGGCAACTCCTTTAGTTTTTGGGCCTAACTTAGATTTGTTCCCTAACTTTTCTCTCCCTACCTTGAAGGTTGAGGAAACCATATGTATGGCATCGCAAATAAGTAATGATGAAGTCAAATCTGCATTGTTTTATGTGAATAAAAATTCTTTATGAGTTCTTTTGGGCCTATTTCTTGCTATAATGTCATGTACCAATGCATATCAAAGATCTTAACTAATCAGCTTATTGTGGTTTTGCCAAACCATGTCACCACGAATCAAGCTACCTTTCTACCAAAGAGGAGCATATTAGATGATGTTCTAGTGCCTCAAGAATTACTGCTAAGGTATAGTAGATCCCTTGCAGCACCTAGTGCTTTGCCTAAACTTGATATAAGGAAGCTTTATGAATCTTTTCCCCATATATTGAATAATATTTTTCTGTTTGAGCATCACGTGATCTATGCACATGTTGTGCTTGCTGTTGTACTAGTATAATTGAACCAATGCCTTCATTATTGTAGGAAAATCAAGTGGATGTATGAATCTCTGTTCTTTGCTGTTAAACGGGATGTATGCAGGTGTAATTCTTGCTACTAGATTTGGAGCCCTTTGTGGTGGTATCTTTGGTTCTGAAATTGTTGAACACTAGAATCTACTTTGAATTCTGTCTTCTTCCTATTGCATGTTGTTGATCAGGTTACAAAGTTGCTTTGAATGCTGCTAAGTGGAGACCAGGGATCAACTGCTACTGTTTTGAGAGCACAAGCTGCTGATCTGGGAGTAAGTACCCTATTTTGATACCGTCATACAACTTTTTTCCGAACTGAAGTTACTTTCTGAACATATGGTAAAAAATAGTTTACCTGAAAATTACTCAATAACGGTATCTTCAATACAGTTAGTAGAAGTAATAAATATGTTGAAACTTCACTGCTGTTATCTAAAATAGGCCTACTATATCATTGTCTCTTTCAACTATTTAGTGGTATTTAGTTCAGCCTACTAACAAAAACTGAAATAAACTCTTTGTACCAAAAGATTTTGCAGTATCAGGTAGCATGCATCTGCACCTCTTTACTGGTACTACTGTCTGTTAAATCCAAAATTGGCTCTAACACCCAAACTAGTAAAGATTCTAAGGAAATGAAAACTAAAACGAAGAAAACACACAATTTATAGTGGTTCAGCGTTAAATAGCCTACGTCCACTTTTCTTCTTTTTCGATTGATGTCTTGAATGCGAGTACAATAATGATTTTCACTCAATTCTCACTCATTTCATACATTTATTCTCTCAATTTCCTTCACAATATGACTTGAAAGATGATTGTAGGCTGAATGAGATGATAAAATTCGGGTTGCAAAGGAGTTTCAATCCTGAAAGTGCCAAAAGATCCTTCCAAATGCCTCTTAATGTGATATTTATAGGTAGAAAATCCCCCTGGAGTGGGATCGGTTCGGATCCACGTGTCATTAATCTCGCCACAATCGGGTTCAGATGCAATTTGATGATGACAGCACACCAGGTTAGTGGCAAACATGGGTAGATCGTGGGTATAACCGCTCTGAGTATTAAGGAATCGTGGGGTGAAACCGTCGCTGCAAGGGATCGGATGGGCTGTTCTATGGAGAATGGGATCGGATCAACCTATTCGAACCGATTCGGTCTTTGGAGAAACTCTTCCTTCTTCCGCTCCCCTCTAATTTGATTTGGCAATAACGATCCGATCCGATCCGACTTGTTTTCCTTCCCTTTCTGCTTTGTGCTGATGTGTTTTTTCTCGTGGAAACCCGATCCGATTATCTGGCAGGGTACTCTTCATTGTTTGACTCTTTAACTTTGCGTAGCCTAGTTCACAAAGTAGGCTAACATTTTGACCCCTCAAGGGATGCTTCTATCGAAGATGGAGCGTGCCTTGACATCGTCTATTCATTGGTCTCTGAATTTGAATCGTTAAATAGTCATCCCCGTCCGTTTGTAGAGATGTGTCGCTTCATAAGGTTGTGCCTCTTGCAGCCTATAAATACACCAAGAAGGTTCACAGGTTCCCTCCATTGTTTTTGACAAGCTTTAGGAATTCTGACTGATGTCCAATGATTCTTCCAGGTAGGCTTCTTCTTTATTTTTCTTTAAATTCAACTTATACACCATTTCAATGTGTATGATTTCATTCGGGTTCGGACTCCGACCCGAACGGCTTTCTTTATCGTCTTGCTTAACATTGGGTTAACAGGCCAAAACGTTTTTGTGGGCTTGCACTCCGGTCCGAACAGAGTAAAAAAGGCTGGGAATACGAGGGGTCACAATAAGCCTATATAAACCCGCCGCCTATCTCCTTCTTCCTCCCTTTCTCTTATTGCTCTCGCCTAACAGACTTTGCACTGAAACCCTTACTTTCAAAAACTCCAAAATCCTCTCGTTAATCTTCAAATTAAACACTCTGGTAGGTTTAAAACTTCAATTTTCCTTGTAATAATTGAGTTTAGTTAGAATTTGTGGTCAATCTGAATGATTTGGTCATGGCTTTTGTTCGGCTTCGATGCCGTGGCCTCCTCCTCCCTCGCTGTCGTCGTTGGTGACTCCGTCATCACCTCGAGGCGCTAGGAGATAGGATTTGACATGATAGGGGGTAAATTGGTCAATGGTGATTTTGCTGTGACATGGTTATCAAAAAATGATGGGTTTTTAAGAAGGGGATGGGTTCGGTTTTGATGAGGAAGGGGGAGAAGAAGAAGAGGATAATGAATGGGGTCGGTTCGGGTGAGGTAGCGTAGGAGTGGAGATGGGAATGGAATTTACCTGACCGGATCGGGTCAGATTAAAAAGCAAAGATGGGGAGCAAAGATCACTTGACCGGGTCGGGTCAGAATGAGAAACAAGGAGGATGAGAGGTATGGATACTCAAGTCTATCCGGACCGCTCCGAATGCCTACTTCCGAACCGATCCGGTTTTGCTGGCTGGTTGTGAACGTTTGCTTCAGACCAAAACATAGCTCCCTCCCCCGATCCGATCCCAACACTTACATCCGAACCGAAGCAGTCCTACTCAATACGCAAGAATTTGTTCAACTGACCAAATCTATACTTGACATAACCTTCAACTTAAAGAACAGTTAGGATAGTGCCTTACGAACATAAACGAGCATCAAGAACTATTCCGAACATTACTGCTTTATCGAACCTTTGCATTACACTCTTATGTGTTTACTTTGCATCCTTTGCACACATAGCACACACTTTAGTTCACACACGTACACGGGGGGATACGGGCTATCTTACTCTAACTTATGTTATTGCTTCTTCAGTAGTTTAGCGATCATGGCAGAGAGACGTTCATCTAGGTTAGCGGAGAAGAGAGAAGTTGCGGAAACTTCCGAGAAATTTACTCTTGATGACATTCCTCTCCTCTAGACACTGAATGGGACGATGAGGGCCTAGATTATGAAATAGAAGCACACAATAGTGAAATACCTTCTGATAGTGAAGTTTCTCTTGGTGATGTAGAGGAAGGAGGGATAGGAGATAATCGTGCTCCTGATGAGTTTGAATCTGCCATTATATTGGAGTTACCCAAAGATTCTGTTGGATCGACGATTGATGACGACAGACTTGTTCAAATATGTCTAAAGCACGGAATACTAAAAAGAGATACCCTGGTGCCATCGAAAACAGATCGCCCCCACAATCCTCCAGAAGGATTTATGGCAGTTACCCGATTGATGTGTATAGTTGGGGCTATTCCACCGTTTTCGCCTTTTGTTGTCGATTTTCTGAGACAGATGCGGATTTCTCCCATGCAATTACATCCCAACTCTTATGCTTATTTATACACCTTGTATATAGCATACAAAGAGGTTTTAGGAATAGAGCCTACCTTCGATGATGTCCACTTTTTTTTATAATTTCAAGCATCGGACTCAAGAGACTCCTTCCTTCTCATATTTTGAATCAGTCCCAAAAAAGAAAATTATTACAGCTCCATTTAGCAGCAAGGCTGGCGATTCTAAGCTCGAATGGTTTTATATCAGGCAGCAGCCGGGGTGCGCCAGGAGATGGACCAAATCAAGTAAAGCACCGATTTTCTAGATCTCAATTTTAAATGTTCATGCCAACACATTAACCTGCTTTCTTTTTTATTCGCAGTTGATAACCTAAAGCAAATATCGGATCAATTGTACTTTGATCGTTTGCATCGGCTTCTCAATGGCTATCAAAAGTTTCTAACCATCGACGAAGTTCTTAAGGATGAGTATCTCCATCATTACGGGTTACTATCCATTACCCGTAGCATAGGTCATGGGACGGGTACATATGTGTACATACCCCCAGTAGACATTATTCCTGAGACGGGCGAGGGCTCGAAAGGTCCAACAATACCTCTTCGGACTTCACCTTCTCCATCTTCAACTCAGGACGACGAGTTAGCCAACATAGCTGAAAAGCATAGAGAAGGGTATACCGTCCCTGATGATGCTATTTCTCCTGAGAAGTCAACATCTCCTAAAGAGCTTCCAACAGATGCTTCTCAAGGAGATTCCCCTATTACTGACGATTCCACATTTAAGGGTTTAGGAGATCTCCCCCCGCCTGAAACCATATATACTTCAGAGGACTTTGGCACAAATCCTTTAACTTTCACTTCTTCAGAGGAGACTACTCCCGTGAAGGCCAAAGAGTCCACTCGCGCTAGTCTGGCTTCAGACTCGGGTTTGTCGGGGGGAACACCACTTAGGATGCACTCAACACATTAGCACCACACATCACAGCACTCACTTCTTATGTGAACACTGATTCTGAATTCCACTTACATTGTTGCGCAGGTACAATGTCTCACCCTTACTACGATGTCAGAAAAATGCGTCGTAGCATGTCTAGACCTCCTTCCGATATCGAGCATGATCACCGTGAGAGCCGAGGCAGAGATGACAGAAGGCCTCATGATTCTTATCGACCACATACCTCGCGCTCTCGTTCCCCCGTCCGGTCAGATCCAGACAGATATAAGAGCTACCAGAGTCGTCGAGGAGAAGATACGTCCCAGCCTAAAGACCGAACTTCTTCTTAAGACAAACACAGTCGGGAAAAAAGTCCACCGAAACATACCGATTCACGAGACAAACACAAGGTTTTCGAGAAGCGATCTGGAAAGGGTGATACAGCCATCGTCCCGACTAAGCGAAAAGACATTGAACTAACATACTGCAAACCTCCACCACTGGATGCTGAGTCCAAAGTTAAGTTGGCATATCTGGAGAAGCAGTTCCTAGATCATTACTTTGAGAATCTAACTTTTTTACCTGCACTCGAGCCTATTTCCTCAAAGTGGGTAGATGAGGCTAAAGAAAAGATTGACGCAGTTGATAAGCAATACTCGGAGATGTTCAAATATTCACGCAATCTCTCCAGAATTATTCGGACTTTAATTATAGATGTTAATTCAATGAAAAAGACTGCGGATTCCGATGAAAAGGCCTTGAAAAATTTGGAGAAGGACCTAGAAGACACACAGGCTCAACTCGTCATCGCTCAACGAGACACCAACAACTTCAAACAGCAATTTTAGGAGTTACAGAAGCGTTATCATGACTTGCTGGAATCTCATAGTCAAGAGCGTTTGGAGTTGAAGAAACAAGCGGAAGACGCTAAGTCGGATAATGTCAAAATGCAACTAGCTTATAATACTCTTGAGCAAGAAAAAGCCAAGTTAGCGAGAAAAATTGCTGAACTGGAGAAACAAAACACTGAATTGGAGTCCAAGTTAATGGAAGCCGAGAATAGGGCTGCCCTAGCTGAGGGGAATGTGGAGAACGTCATTAAGTTTGCTGAAGAGACCCGTAAGCAGCTATCAGAGGATCAGGAAGAAGTGCACGGTTTTGTGAATTACTGATTAAATTCTTTGCTCACATAATTCGTCGCCGAAACATCTCTTGGATTGAAGACTATCCAACTGCCTTAGTTCACGTATGGAGTCAAATCATTGAATGGGAGAAAGAGGAACTTAAGGTAGACTTCGTTGATGAAGATAAAATTATGGAGAAGTATCTGAGAGATGATGAACCGGCACGCCTGGCCGAGAGGCATCGCCTCATTACCGCTGCTATGGAGGAGGAGAAGCGGATGGCCAAACAAAAGAATATCCCTGAGGCTGGTTCTTCTTCCGCTACCTCTGAAACTACTGAAGTCGAGGGATATGATCCCGAGAACCCAGGAATTCCTAAGGCATCTCTTTTATCTCCTATACGCGAATCAGCGTCAGATACGGTAGTCACTTCTATTGAGAGACCATCGGAAGGTATTTCTACCTTTTCACCTCAATTTGTCAAGGCCGTCTCCACCTTTCATCACATAATTGGGCAATCAATGGAGAATCCTTTATTTTCTCCTGAGTTGATAACCGTTGCTTCTCATTCTGTAGGTGTTGAACCGACCGAGAAGACTGACGTGAATCAGGGAACCACCACTGGGAAAAAATCTGTGGAAAAGACTCAAGGAGAACAAGATAAGGCTACCATTGTTGAGTCAGGAGGGGGAGCTGAACTGTCTAAGGCCGACACTTCTCATGATGACGAGATGATAGATGCCTTAAAAGACGACGATGGTAATGAGGGGCATGAAGAAGATCCAGATGTGGCTATAATTGGGGATTCAAAAAGTGCTGATGACATCACTTTGGCTGAAATGAAAGCCGAACAAGACAAACATATGCAGCTAAAAGTTGAAGACTTGAACCCCGAAAGCCTTAATCCCCTTGCAGTGGTGGATCCTGGATCAAGGTTAGTTGTTAAGCTTTCAACTAGGTCTATTACAGAAGAGCTTGCTAAAAAATCTTCTCTTGATTCCAGTGTTCTGACTCCTGGGAAGAAATCCACCGATTCTAGTACTTCAATTACAGAGAAGAAAAGGCCAAAGCATGTTATGACTGGTGCTGAAAAAGAGGTTAAAAATGCCCATAAGGCTGCCAAAAAATCCAAGTCTGCTCCAAAGCCCAAGTGATGATGTGCTTTGTTTTATTTTGATATTCAATTGGTCCCCAATTGTTGCAGCTAGTGCGGCCCTCGCATCTTTTGCTTGATTTCCCTGTACAAACTTACGTGTTTGTAAATAAAATAGTTTATTTCCTGCAATGTCTGATAGTTATAAGTTTAGTACTTAAGTAAAAATGCAAATAGACAACATGTCATATTACACTTATATAATAAAGTCATTGTTGAGGGGAACATGTGTACACATATATGCCCCCAATCAATCTTTGATAACTGAGCAAGAATTATTCAAGATTGATTAAATTCAAAATCCAATTGCTCCGGATTCTACGATGGGGCCATATTCCTTTCGTCATTGATGCCTATTCTTTCTAGCATCTTTATACTCTCCTGTCTCATAATCAGGTTAGAGTATTATTGAGGCGGTCTCTCATCTGGGTGCACCTTCACGCCTCAAGGGACGTCGCCTTCCCGTCCTTTATACTCTCTCTCGATTCTTGAGAGTTAGAGTTAAGAATGTCATCTTCCCATTCTTTTGCGTTTTATCGTACAAATGGTCATTTTGTTCGCTCCTGCCATAGGTCATCTCCAACTTTCCAAATCTAATTTAATATTTCGTGTTTCATGGTCATGATAGAATAATTGTTGAAGATATAAATAATGCAGAAAAGTAAATGACACATGATATTTTTATAGTGGTTCAGCTAAGTCGTAGCCTACATCCACTTCATAATCCTTTGTTCATATAAACAGACTTTTAAGGCAAGTCGTGCCTTTTTACATAGCTTATAAAAACAAAAAGGAAGACATTTCATATTTAGCTCAGATATCGTCGTAAGTGCTGAGCGTTCCAAGATCTGGGAATCTCTTCACCGTCCATGGTCACTAGCTTGAATGCTCCTGTATCAAGCTTCCGTTGGATGGTGTATGGCCCTTCCCATTTTGGACCCAATTGGGTCGAAGGCCGGAAGACTCGTTTTAGTACTAGGTCTCCTAGTTCAAAGGTTTTAAAGCGTACTTTCTGGTCATAATAACGTGCTACTTGATGTTGATGTCTCGAGGCACGCAAGTCAACTTCGTCTCTTTTTTCTTCAATCATATCAGGAGACTCTAGGAGGAGTGTTCTATTTGTCATCGGGTCATAATACGCGACTCGATGAGAAGGGACTTCCAATTCTACCGGGATCACTGCTTCTGACCCAAAGGAAAGTGAATAGGGAGTATGGCCTGTAGCCGTCTTAAAGGTTGTCCTGTGAGCCCATAAAGCTAGCGGCAACTCGTCTACCCATTTGGCTTTGGCCCGTTCCAACCGCTTCTTCAGAATAGATTTAATGACCTTGTTTATTGCTTCGACTTGGCCATTTGACTGCGGGTGAGCTACTGCAGTGTATTGTTTATCAATCTTGTACTTCTAGCAGAAGTTTCTAAATTCGACGCTGTCAAACTGTGTCCCATTATCAGTTATGATGGTCTTCGGTATTCCAAATCGACAAATAATGTTTCTGACCACAAAACTCATCACCTTTCTCGCTGGGATTGTTGTTAAGGTTCAGCTTCCACCCATTTTGTGAAATAGTCCACGGAGACGATCACGTACTTAGCTCCTCTTCTAGCAATAGGCAACACTCCAATAATGTCAATCCCCCACATGGCGAACAACCATGGGCTTACCATCGACTTGAGCTGAGTCGGAGGCGCTCTTGGGATCTTGGCAAATCTTTGACATCTGTCGCAGCATCGTGAATAATCAGCCACGTCTTTATTCACGGTAGGCCAAAAATATCCGTACCGTAATACTTTCTTTGCTAGGGTTTGGCCCCCGGTGTGGTCCCCACACTCACCTTCATGTACTTCATGAAGTACATGTTTGATGTCGTCATGTGCGACACACCGTAATAGGGGCATTGAAAACCCATGGCGAAAAAGGACATCGTCCTGTAAAACGTATCTTGCAGCCTTACGTCTTACAGCTCGTTTTTCGCTTTTTTTTAACGGGAGGGTTCCATTCTTGAGAAAATTCTTGATTTGTGTCATCCATGATTCTCTCTCTGGGTTGACTTCCAAGGCTAGTTCCACTTCCATCATGTCGAAACTCGGTGATTCCAAAACCTCTATCGGAACCATTTCAGTTTCTTTGGGGTTATCAGAACTTGCTAGCTTTGCCAGCCGATCTGCTTTCTGATTTTCCGTTCTTGGAATATGCATTATGCTGTAATGCTCCAAACTTCCCAACAACTCCCTTACCTTTTTGAGATAAGTAACGAGTCGAGGTCCTTTAGCAGTGAATTCCTCCCAAACCTGGCATACAACTATCTTGGAATCGCAATATATATTCAGTGTCTTCACTCCCAATTCTTTGGTGAGTTTCAGCCCGACAATTCGGGCTTCGTACTCGGAATCGTTATTGGTAGCAGCAAACTCTAATCGTAATGCATAGTAAATAGATCATCCTTTAGGAGTTATTAAGACAACTCTGGCGCCGGACCTTCGATCATTATTGGCTCCGTCCGTATATAGCTTCCACGGACTAAGCTCTAACTCTTGGTCCAAAGTAACTACCTTGTTACCCACCGTTTCCTCTTCGGGAATTGTGAATTCAGCTATAAAATCAGCCAATTCCTGCCCCCTTATTGATCTTCATGGCTGAAAATTCAAATCAAATTGGCTCAGCTCGATGTTCCATTTAAGTAACTGCCCCGATGCTTCGGGGTTTTGCAACACTTGTCTTAAAGGTTGATCGGTATATACAACTATTGGGTGAGCCTGAAAGTAATGACGAAGCTTGCGGGAAGCAATCAGGAGGCTATAAGCAAGCTTTTCTATCTTCGGATAATTATGTTCTGCAGTAGCTAGCTTTTTGCTCACGTAGTATACAGGCTTCTGGAATTTATCCTCTTCACGTACTAATGTCGTACTCACGGCGTGAGATGATACCGCTAAGTAGACAAACAAATCCTCATGTTCCATGGGTTTTGATAATATTGGAGGCTTTTATAATAAGTCTAATAGATTCTGGAACGCCTCCACACAATCGGGGGTCCACTCAAAATTTTGCTTTCCTCATTTTATGAGATCGAAGAAAGGTACACATCTATCTGTAGCTTTGGAGATAAACCTACTCAATGCAGCAACTTTTCCGGCCAAGCTTTGAACGTCTTTGATCTTGCGTGGTTCTTCAATATCCCTTATTGCTGCTATTTGGCTAGGATTTATCTCAATTCCTCGAGAATTCACAATAAACCCAAGGAATTTTCCAGATGCGACCCCAAACGAACATTTTAGGGGGTTTAACTTCATCCCATACCTTCGAAGAATATCAAACATTTCAGCTAAGTCCCTTGTATGTTCGGAAGATTGTTTAGACTTCACAAGCATGTCATCCATGTAAACCTCCATGGTTTTCCCGATTTGATTATAAAACATGCGGTTGACTAGGCGTTGATACGTGGCTCCTGCATTCTTTAACCCAAATGGAATTACCACATAACAATATAACCCCAAGTCTGTGATGAAGCTTGTATGCTCTTGATCTGGCATGTGCATGGGAATTTGATTGTACCCAGAATAGGCATCCATAAAGGATAAAAGCTCGTGCCCGGCCATCGAATCTACTAGCTGATCAATTCTAGGGAGAGGAAAACTATCCTTCGGGCAAGCCTTGTTCAAATCAGAAAAGTCGATACATGTTCGCCACTTCCCGTTTGACTTTTTGACCAGGACAGGATTCGATATCCAGTCGGGATATTTCGAATCCTTAATGAATCCATTATCTTTTAATTTCTCTACCTTTTCTTTTAAAGCTGCTGACCGCTCTAGGCCTAACATCCGTCTCTTCTGTTTGACTGGTGGGTGCTTTGAATTAATACACAAAGAGTGGCTCATGATGGCAGGCAAAATCCCACACATGTCAGCGTGAGTCCAGGCAAGCACATCCAGATTTACCTTTAAAAAATCAGCCACCTCTTTCGCTCGGACTAGATCTAGTTGCGAGCAGATCTTTAGTACTTTTGTCGGATCTGTCTCATCAATAGGTATATCTACTGTTATTTCGTTGGGAGTCGCCTTCCTATCCTCGGGTTCTCTATCCTCTCTGGGATCTATATCCTCGAGCACATCTGAGGGTGACTCTCTTGGGGCAGGACCCCTTAATTGCTATGCTGATTTCTCCTTTGGAGGGACAGAATCGTCCTTAGTTTCTATATTCAACCCCTTCATTAGCATCTTTAACTCCGTCATGTAACAAGCTCGTCCGTAGCTTGGTCGCCCCTCATCACCCCAATTCCTGAGTCAGTCGGGAATTTAAGCCGCAAGCACCAAGGTGCAATACATGCCCTAAACTCGGCAAGGGCCGGTTGGCCTAGGAAGGCATTGTAGGGCGACTCCACATCCAAAACTACAAACGGTAGGATCCTCACTCTCTGGCGATCTCCCTGCCTTAATGTGACAGGTAATTTCACATAGCCCATCGGAGCCGTCGACGCTCCGTTGAAGCCACGTATCCATCCTTCGCATGGCTTTAGATCTTTTGCTTCGAGTCTCATTTATTCGAAAGCTTTCTTGAAGAGGATATTGATCGAGCTCCCGTTGTCCACTAACACTTTATGGACTAAAGCAGGGCCAATTATCGTGGTAATCACTAGTGGATCGTCAGTCGGGGATTGAACTCCGGAATCATCTCTACTGCGGAATACGACGTCGTCTGACATCGTCTTTTGTTGTTTTACTGGAGTAATGTCTTCGAGGCTACTGCATTCTCTTACCTCAAAATGTTGGCGGCGTTGACGTACTAATCCATTACTTTAAAACTATGACCAACTAGGTGAGGTCCGCCTATAATAGTATTAATAACGATCCCCTTACCTTTCTGCTGGGCTGTGGGTTTTGAAATAGGTTGGTTTTGGTCCGGGGCTTGTCCCCCTGTCCCTTGGGGCAACCTTGTACTCGTCTAACTTCCCTTCCCCCAGCAATCTTTCGACTATATCTCTCAAATGACGGCATTCATTGGTGGAATGACAATGGGTTCCATGGAACAAATAAAACTTTCCCGTTGCGATCTCTTTCTCAGTGGAGTCTTTGGGTGGTGGTTTTTTGTACTGCAATATGCTATATGTATCCAAGTAAATATTCTCCAATGTATCATTTAACGGCGTATAATTTTCAAAAGTATGGAATCTGGATCTTTTACTAGAGCTATTCCCTCGGTTTCTGTTCTTTCTGTGGCCGTTCCCATTTCTGTTGCTATTACCCTCACTCTGGTTGCCAACGTTTACTTCAACCTTCCCTGAACTGTCACCAGATTGTTTCACAGCAACATTACTCTGGACACCTTCCCTCGAGGCCCTTTTGGACTTTCTCTTCCTATTTGCATGAGCTTCTTCTCGCCTTAAGCGGATATTAGCTTTTTCATAGAATAATTCTCTAGTAGGAGGCGGTTTCCCAGACAAGTAATCCCCGAATTCTGTGTCAGGGTCTACCCCTTCTATCAAGGCCATCAGGATAGTGGGCTCATGAGGATCACTAACTTCGGTGACGGCCAGGTTGAAGCGATCTAAATATGACTTCAAAGATTCTCCTGGGGCTTGTTTAATCCGTGACAACTCTATGACGCTCTTAGACTTTCGGGAATGAAGTCGAAACTGATTCATGAAGCGCTCACTCAATTCTATGAAATTTGATATCGACCGAGGGGGAGTCGGGTGAACAACATTAACGCCACGTCTTCAAGATAAATTGGAAAGGCTTTGCATTTTACAGCATCTGGAGCTACTGCTGCATTCATGAACCATGCATACCTCATCAGATGCTTCCCTGGGTCCGTTCTTCCTGAATATCGATCCATCTGAGGCAAGTTGAATCGCCGAGGGAACTGGAAGTCCAATATATCATCCGTGAAGGGGTATGACTTCACTCAATGCCCCAATCTTCATTAGTATACCGTCGGCTCTTGGACATAATCTGGCGCACCATTGCCCATATATCGGCATTTGTTAATGTCTACACAGGTTCTCTAGGTCTGATGTTCGGATTACCCCTGGGTTCCTGATTAGGGGATCACCTCCTGTTTCTAACGGTAGCCGCTCTACACTGCTCTCTGCGCTCCCGGTCGATCTCAGCAGGTAGAGGTTGAAGAAGTTGCTGTTGCGTAGGGTTGGTAATATTAGGATCTCTGGGTAGGATGTGGGATCCACGCATGGGTAGCAATATAGGCTGTTGCAGGCTTGGGTCATCAGGCCCTAATACACGAGCGGCGTCTTCTCGGGATCCTAAAGATCCAAAAGTTAACTGATCGAGGTTCTGAGGTCGTTCAAGCGGCCTTCTTTCACGAGGGCGTCCCTCGTCTGAAGAAGACGAATCATCTGTAGCAAGGCGGCGTGTTGGGGAAGGAGTCTTCTGCCTCCAGAGCTCTTGGAGTTCTATACCCATAGTGATCATGTTTTCCTACATGCGAAGGCTGTCACGCCTTTAGGCTTCCAATGCCTCCTTAGTGCTCTGGAGCATGTCAAGAAAGCGTGAAAAATCTCCCTGTGTGACGGGTGCAGATGGATCAGGCTGAACATTAGTCATCGTGGCTGGAATCGGAGCATTGGTGGGAGCTCGAGTAGAAGTTCCAGCTTCATTCGGGTTCGGATCGGAGTGCAGTGGCCTGGCCGGAGCGGTTCGGATGGGGAGAATGAGTGCCCTCAATTTCATTGGACCGGATCGGATCGGGGTCTTCCATCCGGTTGAAACTTCCTGACCGTAGCGGCCTGCTCCAGAGTCATGAGCACGTGACCTCGTTAGCACGATGGCTTGTTGATCTTCTCTAGCATCGTTTCCCGTAGCGCCTTGCACTTCTTTTCCTTTTGTCTTGGCAATAATATTCGATTCTTCAACAGTTAGTCAACAAATACTTAAAGATGTCAGAAACAGAGGATTAACTTCTTTGAACTTGAGGGTCCAAATAGTAGAATGATAATCCCGAAAAGCTGAGAATTCGAAGTTTTCTCAGTGAAAGCTCTAAAATGTTAGATCCAAAATTGGCTCTAACACCCAAACTAGTAAAGATTCTAAGGAAATGAAAACTAAAACGAAGAAAACACACAATTTATAGTGGTTCAGCATTAAATAGCCTACGTCCGCTTTTCTTCTTTTTCGATTGATGTCTTGAATGCAAGTACAATAATGATTTTCACTCAATTCTCACTCATTTCATACATTGATTCTCTCAATTTCCTTCACAATATGACTTGAAAGATGATTGTAGGCTGAATGAGATGATAAAATTCGGGTTGCAAAGGAGTTTCAATCCTGAAAGTGCCAAAAGATCCTTCCAAATGCCTCTTAATGTGGTATTTATAGGTGGAAATTCCCCCTGGAGTGGGATCGGTTCAGATCCACGTGTCATTAATCCGGCCACAATCGGGTTCGGATGGAATTTGATGATGACAACATACTACGTTAGTGGCAAACATGGGTAGATCGTAGGTATAACCACTCTGAGTATTAAGGAATCGTGGGGTGAAACCATCGCTGCAAGGGATCGGATCGGCTGTTCTATGGAGAATGGGATCGGATCAACCTATCCAAACCGATCCAGTCTTTAGAGAATCTCTTCCTTCTTCCGCTCCCCTCTAATTTGATTTGGCAATAAGGATCTGATCCAATCCGGCTTGTTTTCCTTCCCTTTCTGCTTTATGCTGATCTGTTTTTGCTCGTGGAAACCTGATCCGATCTGATTATCTGGCAGGGTACTCTTCATTGTTTGACTCTTTAACTTTGTGTAGCCTAGTTCACAAAGTAGGCTAACACTGTCTATGGGTGAAGTAATTGTATTATTGGAGTCAGTCGTTAAAATTGTAAGGGGTCGTTAAATTATAGATGTATCCCTCTATCCTTGGCAATATATTATTTAGCAGATGTTTTCGTACTTTATGCTCTGTCATTTATACCGACGACTATTTTGAAAATCATATACGTATAATTTCTTACCCATCCTCTAACAAAGATCAAATCTAACCTTTATAACCTCTATACACATTTTTTTTCCAGTACCATACATTTGCAGTAATCAGATATCAATCAATCACATGTTCTTCATTATATTCATGTTAACGTGCTGAGGTAGAACCCAAGTATGCACAGAATTTGCTAAATAAATTATATGTCCAAAAGCAACATCCCACCAGTACCTGCGCTTTATGTTTAACAAAGTGCAAAGAATTAACTTCTCTTTGTGACCCACAATATTCAATTTACTTTGATCTTATAATTTAGTTCGTTGCTTAATTTGAATCTTTAACAAGTACATATTTACTAAGCACAGTCTAAGTTTAACACAGTCTGGGATTCATAGGATAAACCGAAAAATAAATCTCTTATCAATGAACTATATATAAAACATGTATAAAATTTTCAACTTTATAATATTAACTCTGTTTAACATCGTATAACTGGTATATGTGTTGGTTTTTTTCCCATCTGTTAGTTCCTGTCTATTTTTTGTTATAGTAAAGAAAATATGAAAATGTAGGACTGTTAATGGGTCGTGTTGGGTTGGGTTCGAGTCAGGTCAAGTCGGGTTCGGGTTGATTTATAAACGAGTCTGGTCAACCAATTTATTAAACGGGTCATTTTTTCCCCAACCTAACCCGACTCGTTTATAAACGGGTTGACCTGACCCGACCCGTGTAACCCGTTTAACCAAATGGGTCGTGTTGGGTTGGGTTTACCCGTTTAACCCATTGGTAAATACTACCGACTAATATAAACAACAAAAGAACCAAATCACCAACAGACACGCTATTATATAATCACCAACATGCAACAAGTTGCAAAGTCACCAATAGACATCACATATAAAAAGCGAATCACCATATCCAAAAATCATTCTCCATACATAAATATTTATGACAATACTGGATAAATTAAAGACTAACGGTATGGAAGAGATACAGTTGTTATAAGTAAAATATAACTAATAACTACAATAATAAATTAGTAAAATATAACAGTTTACATATATAAGCATACTAATTACTGCATACATAAATGATAAACACTAACAACATGCCTAAAAGACTAACAATATGGAAGAGATACGACATATAATCGGGTTTGGCTGGTCAAAATGGGGTTAGCGGGTCAACCCTAAACCCACCCGTTTATAAACAGGTCAAATTCGGGTTGACCCGAAAATGACCTGCCAACTAGATGGGTCGTGTTAACCTGCTAATTTCCGTGTGGGTTTCGGGTTGGGTCACGGGTCGTGCAAGAAATTGACAGCCCTATGAATATGTATACCAATATATGGCTTTTTAAGGCTTCTTCATGTTTGAGCGATCCGATTCGTCCACTAATATAAGATGTAGAAACACAAATATATGATAGATTTTAATACTATCAACTTAGTAACACTCCGTCTGACTCTCTAAATCAAATTGTCTTTTTATTATGTTGAATTCAATTGATGTCTCTTGAATTAGATCTTTATTGTAACACCCCACCTCCGCTAGGGTCACTCACAAAGGGAATGCACTAGCTTTGGTGGAGTATTATCTAGGTAAACATACACAGAAATATTACAAGACGGAACATAAATAAAACAGCGGAAGGAAAACCCAAATTTCATTGCTTTAAAATCTAGTAAGGTCTAAAGCCTTTTACATCAAAATACTATTAAGTCAATTACATCGAAATCTGTCTTGTAATAGTAAAGAAGCATAAAACCATAGTTATAAATCATTCCCCAATAAAGCAAAGCAAGCCATAGCCAAGAGAAATCCAAGCCGTACATGAAAGAGCTTTGGAGCTTGGTAAGATCCGAACTAAGCTGTATTCCCACCCTGCGAACCTGGGGGGCGGGGGGGGGGGGGGAACGGAAGAAAAAGAGGCAAAACAAAACTGGTCAGTCATAAAGACTGAGTAAGTCCTAGTGTCTTTCAGCATAAAAACAGGTAAAGATAACATGGCATGAATAAACTGAAAGTAAATATAAGCATGATGACAAGATAAGCTACAGGAAAGATAACTAAGAATAACCTCATATGGTTTTTGTCAAGTATAACATCGCCAGGTTTCCATTCAAGATAAACTAAGTATAATTTCGCAAGATTTCTACCAAGCATCGCAAGATTTCTCTGCTTTACCATTAAAATATTTCTATGATATCTATTTGCTCTGCACCAACCATACTAGTATCCCAACCCATGTCATGTATTGACTATAAAATGATCCCTTGCCCAATGTCATGAAATGATCCATTACTTGGTCTCCCGAAACGATCTATTAATCGATCGGCTCCCTACAAGTCCTATCTCGTTCATGTGTCTGTGTCATACGGCCCTATTACGAATGTAGTCACCTGTGCTAGGTCCACCATAGGGTGTATCAAGCCCTATGGTGCCAATCACCGACCCGAATCAAGCACGCACAGTGTAAACCTACTGGTGCCCAATGCCTGCTTTTTCAACTCCGGACTACGTGCACGACCGTAGTCCGCCTGAACCTACAATGGCGCACCAACTTAGCCGTCGTTCTGGTCGCTTACAATCAGCCCAGTAATCGTGCCCCACCCTGCCTAGTTCCAGGGTACCATGATACATCTAGTGGGTTACTGCTGAAAAGGACCGCGTAACTAGGGTTTCCGTCTAGCAGGTTAAGTGTTGTCATTTAAATTCGAGACTTAACCCCATCAGTCTAGCATGTCAAGTTGGTTAAGTGTGGTCATTCAAGTTCGTGACTTAACCCGTCTACGTGTCATGTCTAATTGGCTAAGTGTTGTCGTTCAAGTTCATGACTTAGTCCTACGAATCATGTGTCAAGTTGGTTAAGTATGTTCAAGCGGTTCGTGACTTAACCCTACCAAACCATCGTGTCAAATTGCTTAAGTATATTCAAGCGGTTCATGACTTAACCCTATCAAGTCATCGTGTCAAATTGGTTAAGTATATTCAAGCGGTTCATGACTTAACCCTATCAAGTCATCGTGTCAAATTGGTTAAGTATATTCAAGCGGTTCGTGACTTAACCCTATCAAGTCATCATGTCAAATTGGTTAAGTATATTCAAGCGGTTCATGACTTAACCCTATCACGTGGCATTAATTCATTAATGCACTTCAACCTCTCACATTAGACTAACTGTTGTGGTCACTGGATTTGCCGGGCGGTTCCGGGCAGATTTACACCACAACATAGTCTAACCTCGGGTCTTACGTGCGATATGACCAACTACCCACATTGGATCCTATTGTTTGCAGCCACTGGATTTGCCGGGCGGTTCCGGGCAGATTTACACTGTAAACTCAACCCAACCTCGAGTTGGCCATTTTCAAGTTTTTCTAATTGTCATGCCCACATTCGAGTTTTCATGTCAAAATTCATGTCGAGTCATGTCAAGTTTTCAAGGCAAGTTTCATATCAAGTCAATGCCAGGTTCGTGTCCAGGTTCAAGTTATAACGGCGTTCATGTTTCAAGTTTTGCCTATTATCGAGTTCATAGTTCATGTTCATAACCAACTCATGTTTTTGCCTATTCTACCCAAATCGTATTCCCATTGCACGTGAACGCGAATCGTTCTATACTACAAACAAATCCAAATCTCGAAATAGAGGGAATAGCATCAAAACTATGATAGGCAAAAGAGACGAGCATAATCCGATAAAAAGGGGGTTACAAGACTAGCATGACATAACTTGAGATAATTGGTTACCACATCACTGGCATATAGGATTCCAAATCTAGCAAGATAAGGCGATGTTCATGATAAACACCGACATAAAAGAATAGGCGTGCAAAAGCAAGCCAAATACAAGAATAATGGATCCAGTGGTTTTGGTGTACATAATTGCGAATAAACTAAGCAAGTCACACCCTAGGTATATGATTCAACAAAATGTCAATTCGGTGCACAACATGGTTTTCAACTATGGCGTCATGGGCATGAACAATCAACTATAGTAGTCTTAGGCAATTAACCCCAACAGTCATAGGTACAAATCTCATAGCTATGAATCATAAGCGACTCATCACATGATCATGGATAATTATCAAAAATAGTTCTAGGCGAATAGTCATGGACAAATAACAGTAATAGTTTCAAAGTCCCATAGATAATGGTCTTATGTTCATAATCATAGATAATAATCCTCATAGTCAAGAGTCATAGGTGATTAACCACAATTGTCCTTGTCATAGCCATAGGCAACAGTCTTACGTTCGCCGTCATAGGCATAGTCTTATTAGTCATAGGCGGTCTTATGTTCACCGTCATAGTCACAGGCATAGTCATATTAGTCATAGGCAGTCTTATGTTCTCAGTCATAGTCCTTGTCCATTAACAATACATTCAAAGTCATAGGCATGTTAAGGTTATAGACACGAGAGAGTTTAATTTACAACATGAATAGTTCCGAAAGTCAAGATCCAAGACGAACAAGAATAGATAAGAATCAATCACCATACATAGATCCAATTCCAATTTACAACATGGATATTGAGTTTACAGCTTTTATCTAAAAGTAGCTTGAACTTACATTGCGTGGATCGAGAATTAGAAAGCAGAATTTGACTGTTGAATCTCTATTTGATCGACTGTGTTCTAATTGAAATCCCCAATTTGCAAATCCCTAAGCGTAGTCTTGATGGAGAAGGAGCAGTCCTTTTTCTTCCTTCTTATCTTTTTATTTTGATTATCTTAGAAGCAGCATAAGGGTAGAAAGAAATGGTATGGAGAAAATGAGACTAGGGGGGCTGTTTATATAGGATTAGGCGGACGAACCTAGGCAGAAAACGAGACCAGGTACATCAGAATGCACCCAGGCCCAAAAGCAGATTCAGGGACCAGGTCGACACCCAAGTCGACTACGCAGTCGACCTGGTCTTGGGGGTGTCGACTGACCAGTCGACTCCCCAGTCGACCTGGGTGCTGGGCGGGAAATTTCCCGCCCAGTCTGCCTGGGTTTTGAAATTCGAATTTTGAACTCGAATTCGAGCTGTTTTGAACTCTGAAAATTCCTAAAACTTCGGAGGGTCATATCTCCCTCATACGGACTCCGATTCTCGCAAACTCGGACTCGTTTCCAAGCAGAATTTCGAGACGGACGCAATGGCGCAACCGTTTTCCCTTGATTCTGATCTTAAAATTTAATTCTACCTTGATTTATGATTTTAACATGTTGTTAAAATTCGGGTTGTTACATTCTCCCCTCCTTAAAGGATTTCGTCCCCGAAATCTTCAAGTTAAGGAGAATGTGTCCTACTATCCAATCATCCATCTACTCAATCATCAATCACAGGCATCCATTGTAACGACCCGCCATTTTGACCGTGCCGAATCGACAAAACATATCAACTCGAAACGTCCAAAACAACAGATTGTTATTAGCTTCGGGGTAAACAGAATAAATCACAGAATCACATATCACAGATATAGAGCAATATAATATCTCACAGTGCAAAATTTAAAATACAATAGTAGTTCATGAAGCTTTACATCAGAGTTTACACAAATAATACAGCGGAAGACTAATACAGTAAATGAAAGATAACTACAAAAACAGAAATGACAAGAATAGTTAGAACTGGATCAACTGAACAGGTAGATATAGATGAGCAAAAATCCAACATAAGCTCCAACTCCAAGAGTGAATCTCAAAACTGTAATACTCGATCTGACCTGAGCAATAATGCAAAACAAAACAACTCGGATCAGGACTAACATTCTCATGGAAGTAAATCAACACAAATGAAATGTTCGATGAAATGCAATCAGTAACTTAGAGGATGTTTGGGATCACCATCCTCTAAGGATCCGTTAAACTAATACTATGTAGTATAATACGCTATATACAATAGTGTCTATCAGTAAAGTAAAAGTATCAAAATAGCGTAAGCGGGATTACCATTATTACCCTTACACCGTTTATATATATTCCCATAGTATATACAGTACCGTAATTCCTCCGTAAACTGGAGGTTGATCAGAGGGCACTCCATATAAAATAGTACAAAACAAAATCGTATTGGGCTCGTATAAAGCATGTGACAAGGCACGCAAGGAATGCCAGGGTGGATTCACCGTTTGCAGAGCCGGACTGGTGGTAATGCATAGTAGCAACTACCGCCCACCTCGATACACACTCCCATAATCAAAAGGGCCCAAATCGAATCTCAACAGTAATAGAATAATATCGAAGAAGTGTGCTCGATAAGAGGTATGACCTCACTTGGTCCGTGCGTAGCTCCTGTTTTAGCCACATCAAGCTGACTCAAGGTAGTCAGGGTCTCGTAATTAATATGAAATAAAAATGGAGTCGTTCGCCAAATCATCCCCTTCATTCTGGAACTCCACCGCGTACACAGTTGTCAAAGTGGTTTTCGGTATTGGCAGAGAGTATGACAATAGCCGATCCCGGTCTCTTTAACAACCAATCGTTTACATCTTTCACACCGTGGTCATTATTTTATAAATCACTTTATAAAATAGTTTATACAAATTCTCATATTCGAATTTGAATTTAAAATTAAATATCTAACTTCGAATATATTAAATTTTGAAAACAACCCATTTTAGTCGATTAATGAAATTCGACACTTAGGTTCAAATTTCCTTTTATATAATTTAAAACGAAATATTAAACTTCAATATAAACCAAATCGTCTTATAACTATAATTCAAGTTATATAGTTCAAAACTATTACTTCTACATTTCAAATCAAAATCTTATATTTCATTCAACCAAATTATGATTTAAAACCATTCTTATACATTGATTTAACAAATTCTTAATTCAAACCAAACGATATAAAAATCAATTCCGCATATAACATCTATATATTCCAATTCATAATTAATCACTTAAAATTGAATTTAATTCTTATCGACTATAAATTCAAAATAAATCAATTTACCCAATTCACATTCATTTCTTATCAAGGTTCATAATTTAAACCAAATCAAATTCAATTTCTTAAATTTACCAATTCAAGTTCATCTCTACAAAAATTCGTATCGATTCCAATTCATAACTTAATATGAGTTCATTCGTTATTCAAATATCGTTATATAGATTTACATCTTTAAACTTCGAATTTAAATCGCAAAATATAAACTATCCATCTTGACTTTATTAAAGTTTATAAAATATATATATATAAGAAAATTAACTTTGAAAATAGATATGTATATATATATATAAGTTTATAAAACTCTAAAATAAATTAGAAATAGATTATAAACATATATAAGTTTAAAATAATATAAAAATAGATTTAAAGAAATATTTATAATAATATAAAAAGGTTAAAATACTTATAGGAATCGATTATATGGTTTAAAATAAATTTATAAGTAAAATCTTAAATAAACATTTAAATCCCTATTTACAAATAAATCATTTTAAAACACATAATTTAAAATATACAAAATAATTTATATTTAAATAAAATATAAATATAAATATATAAAGTCTTAAGTAAATATTTTAAAATAAAACTCATTTTACTTCGAAAACATGACCGACGGTGTCCGTATATAGTTTTCTACCCTATGGTCAAGTGATACGGATATTTATCATTTCAACCCGCAATTGATAAAATTTCTACGGGTCTATCATTTCAACCCGCGATCCCAAATTCAATAAAAATTGTTCAGATCTATCATTTCAACCCATAACGATTTTTCCCTATTCTAATGTTCGTTCGGGTATGTATCATTTCAACCCTTAGTGATTTTCCTAAAACTAGGGTATCAACAATCACATAGTATCAATCACAATAAATGTATCATCAGTGCAACTACGTGTCATACGAATATATCGTGTCGCATATGAAATGTACATACATATCAAATCAAACAATTTCAACTAGCAACCTATACATTTCATATAACAGTTCATTATTGATCTAACATCCATGAAAAATGTAAGTCAGGTGTGAGATAAACTCACCTTTCATGGCACAGAAATGGAGATGACAGACGGACTGACGCAGCATTGATACGATGATTTCCAGGCACGAATTGGAATGAATTCAACTTGATGATCAGCCAATAATGTATTTAGAGGAGGTCGGAGAAATTTCAATGAATCAGTTCGGCTATTGGGTTTTGGAACGGTACAGCTATTGGATTTGGGATGGGTTTCGGCACTCAACACCAAATTTAACTCAACAAAATAACCACAAAATTATTTTATAAATTATTATATAACCATTTCTGTATATGTAAACATACAATAAATTTATAATATATAAATGTATTTGCAATTTAACGCACACTAAAACCATTATATACCTATATACATATATATACATATTTAAATACACATATATCATATTATATACTATATAAATTCATAAATTATATACTATATATATTCATACACACTCTACCGCACACAAATATATACAGAAAATACACTGCACCCATGTAGAATTTACGCCCAGAAAATTAACACACACACAAAAGCACGCACCATACACTACATGTAAACTAACATACACATTTTAATACAACTCACCCTACTCACCCTAACACCCATAGTTAATAACATGCCAAAGCAAAATAACACACCCAAAATAAATACACACACAACTCTATCACTACCGCACACAGAAAAACAAAGCACACAAACTCAACACATAACCTATCACACCCCATTGTAAAATATACACAACCTCATAAAAATAAAAACTCACGCATCGGCAGGTTTAGTGAAAGGAGATGAGGGTGCGACATCAAAAGGCTGATGGGAGGATTCATGGTACATGACAGGCTGTCGTGGGTTAGTCGGAAGGTCGGTTGACGAGGACAGTTGTCGTGGGCGAGCTCGACTAGTTGGTTGGCGCGGGTGGATAGGCTTACCGGTGTGCGTGGGAGGCGCGGGACTGGGTTTTGCGGTTTGCTTCGTTGAGGGATTTCTTGATGTGGGCGAGCTCAGCGTTTGGGGAAGGAGCAACTGCATCCAGTTTTGTTCTTCTTCTTATTCCTCTTCTTCTTCTTCTTCTTCTTTTTTTTTTCGCGAATGGCGTATGGTAATAAGAACTGGTGAATGGAAGCTTTTCAATTGCTATATACATACGAGGAAATATGAAGGAAACGTTATCTTTGGTTTCGGAGAAGAGAAAGGACGCGGATCTGAATTGAACAGTTCTTGGAATTGAACGAATCTTTAGGAGGCTTTTGGAAGATTCAAGAAACCATTCAAAAATTGAAAATGCAAAGAACGTGGGAAATGAATGGCATGACAGTTCATTTGGAATTGGAGACTGCTCATGTACTCAGCGCACATAAGGTGCATGATTTGAAAACAAGGGGTGAATGAAAAGTAATACATGGCTTTAGAAATGTAGACAAGGTAACGTGTGGGAATGGGAAAAAGAAACATGCGTTGAATTGGAAAAGTAAAGAAAGAAAAGAAAGGAGAGACGTGCATGTATATGCATTGCATATGTGTAGTAAAAGTGTCCACTTCTAAGCTTTGGAAAGAACAAAAATATAATTAGATAGCTTAGTAAAATAAAATTACAAGTTTTGCAGACCCAAAATGATTAAAAAAATATGTAGAATCGTAAAAGGGACACATCGAACTCAAATGTCACCGTTTCAAAAATGAACTGCGCAAGCCTTTTCGCAGTTTCAGCGCGAACCGAGCACCGAAACTGACAAATAAATATATTTTGGTAATCAACTCGACGAGACGGACACAACGGTGTATAATTTGCAGTGTCAGGATGCTCCGTTCAAAAGCGCGTTACGGACCCCTTTGACGTAAAAATGCGGACGGAAAACGGAGGTCAAAACGTCCGATTTTCGCGAAACGAATTTCGCCGTCGGATTCGTGACAACAAATAGAATATTTTTCATGTTTGTCCGAACTGGTTTTGGAGAAATTTTAAAATCGCTAAAATTTGATCTGTTATGCGCAGCTTTGCCCTGAAAAATGCGCGATCGACAAACATTCAAATTTTTCAATGAAATTTTTACAGTTGCTACATCTCACTGTACGTATTTCAAATTACAAATTCCCGTTATAAGAAATTGCATAATGTTTTCAAAATAAAATTTGATTTAAATCATTAAAAATAGTAGGTTGTTACATCCATCGTCCTTAATAGATTTCTAATGCTGTATGAACATATGCAAAAAGTGTGTGTATATGTTCCTTGTCTAATGCAAATGATCAGGCCTGATTGATCTTCTTAATGCAAAATACGTCTAGTGCCATGAGTCCAACATGTATGCAAATAGTCCTAGTCACAATAACACTACATGTGTGCACAAACATCCATCCATATGCAACATCCACATGATAACACATTCAAATTCATCCATAAACAAGTATAAACACTCATGCATATGCAATATGAAAGGTGACTGAGCCGATCTAGTGCCTATTGTGTAAATGCATCCACGAGCAACCACTAGCAACCACTTGCAGCCACTTGCAACCATCAATCATAACATGTCTCAAACACATGTTTACACCAAATTGTTCCTACCTAAAGGTATAGCCGAATGATAAAAGCAAGTAAAAACCTTGTGCCCATTACGCCATGTCAAAACTGGAAATATATGTCATATATATACTGATCAGGAGAAGAACTCCCTAAGCACCAGCCCCAGAGACCGAAATCAACATCAGGCTGACACCCAAAGAATTACTCAATCAAACTAATATACGTTTCGAGGAAACTAAGCATGATGGACTCCTTTTAGGTCACAAGGGAATCCCTTCCTAAAACCAACCCGTATCCTATAAGACCCAAAGAGTTTAGTCAACCCAATGGACACCCTCAAGCCCCAAAATGTATTACTAACAGATGAGTCATACTCCCTATGGGGTTTGCAACAGAAATTTGATTGAGAATAGGACCGAGAGGAAAAAGATAACATGCAAGTAAGCTCTACAAGAAAAGAGGGACCAAGGATATACTCTTAAAAAGAGATATGATGCACGTATCTAGTCTTCAATCTTCTAAGTCGCGTTTCCTTGAGCTTAACTCCATTGTGCTTTGACCGTCTTTAACTTCACAGATTCTTAATTCTTATTTCCAAAATATGGGTTGGAACTCATTTCACTGTTGCCTCTCGTTCCACTTTCACTTATCCTCCTTCTAGTATACTCGGCTCAAACTTAACTACGTACTCATGGTTTCATGCAAGCTCTCCAAAATTCACTAGTGAATCTTGGATCTCGTTCACTTACTAGGTGGTATTCCACGCAGAAGAACTATCTCTTGAAAATAACAAATATCAACCATGTTGTCAAATGTACTTACTAAGGTGACTTTCTACAACTCATGCATAAGTGAAATGAACCATCCACCTTAGTGGTGAACACTACTCGAGCAGATCAATAAATATATCAAGAGATTCTACGTAACTAATCATGAGAGAACCCTAAAGGTTACACGCGACTTCGAGGGTATTACCGAGGCAAGTCAAGAGTCTAACTACCCTCTTTTCAAAACCGAGAATGTCACCCTTACTGGATAACTACTCCATCGCTAGAATCAACCCATAGCCCAAAACATAAACATAAGCATTACTTCTAAACTCAACACTTAGCATAGACATTCTCAAATCCAAACAAATCATGAATACATGAGCCGATTCCCCAACAGGATTTGAGACAAAAATGGGATCCTCTACTACGCTAGTACTAAGGTGCAGAGACTCAACTATCGAGGCAAAATTAAAAGGATGCGATGTATAAAAACAAAGTTCGCATGGTATGATAGAAAAGTGAAGCTAAACTTTTAACAGAAACGTTACCACCTCTCTTAGGTATGATAGTAGTGAGAGCATACAATTGCCCTCTCGACGATCTTGTTCTTTGCCCTTGTCCTTGTCCTATGATACTTAACTACATGTCCCTTTTTACAATACCAATGTTCTTTCTTGTCATGGGTTTTATTATTCTTTTACTTTGACCTCTTCCCTTTCACCTTTTCCTCCTTCGTGGATTACGCCTTATCAACAAGTTTCTCATCCTTAGGCTTGTGTTCTTTATCCTCGTTCTTACTATCCTTGTATAGCTTGTTGACAAGTTTCTCGAAAGCTACCTCCATCGCACGACAACCATACAAAGCTTGAGATAAGATTGGTCGCAAGTAAAACTACTGCGGCTACAGATGGAGGTTGGACACTACTTTGCCCTCCGACATGTGTCGCATGCCTACAAACTATGGTGAAAAATAAAGGGAGAAGGGACTCGAGGAGAGAATCAAAAGATAATGCATATGACTTTGGGGAATAACCTTTAAATAAAACAAGATTTTTCTTGGAAAATGCTTCTTTGTAAACGGGTTTGAAAATAATTTCAGAAGGTTTTTTAAAAACTTTTGCCCAGTATGGTAACCTTCTGCTCTGATACCAATTGTAACACCCCACCTCCGCTAGGGTCACTCACAAAGGGAATGCACTAGCTTTGGTGGAGTATTATCTAGGTAAACATACACAGAAATATTACAAGACAGAACATAAATAAAACAGCCGAAGGAAAACCCAAATTTCATTGCTTTAAAATCTAGTAAGGTCTAAAGCCTTTTACATCAAAATGCTATTAAGTCAATTACATCGAAATCTGTCTTACAATAGTAAAGAAGCATAAAACCATAATTATAAATCATTCCCCAATAAAGCAAAGCAATCCATAGCCAAGAGAAATCCAAGCCGTACATGAAAGATCTTTGGAGCTTGGTAAGATCCGAACTAAGCTGTATTCCCACCCTGCGAACCTGGGGGGGGGGGGGGGGTACGAAAGAAAAAGAGGTGAAACAAAACGGGTCAGTCATAAAGACTGAGTAAGTCCTAGTGACTTTCAGCATAAAAATAGGTAAAGATAACATGACATGAATAAACTGAAAGTAAACATAAGCATGATGACAAGATAAGCTACAGGAAAGATAACTAAGAATAACCATATATGGTTTTTGTCAAGTATAACATCGCCAGGTTTCCATTCAAGATAAACTAAGTATAATTTCGCAAGATTTCTATCAAGCATCGCAAGATTTCTTCGCTTTACCATTAAAATATTTCTATGATATCTATTTGCTCTGCACCAACCGTACTAGTATCCCAACCCGTGTCATGTGTTGACTATAAAATGATCCCTTGCCCAATGTCATGAAATGATCCATTACTTGGTCTCCCGAAACGATCTATTAATCGATCGGCTCCCTACAAGTCCTATCTCGTTCATGTGTCTGTGTCATACGGCCCTATCACGAATGTAGTCACCTGTGCTAGGTCCACCATAGGGTGTATCAAGCCCTATGGTGCCAACCACCGACACGAATCAAGCACGAACAGTGTAAACCTACTGGTGCCCAATGCCTGCTTTTTCAACTCCGGACTACGTGCACGACCGTAGTCCGCCTGAACCTACAATGGCGCACCAACTCAGCCGTCGTTCTGGTCGCTTACAATCAGCCCAGTAATCGTGCCCCACCCTGCCTAGTTCCAGGGTACCATGATACATCTAGTGGGTTACTGCTGAAAAGGACCGCGTAACTAGGGTTTCCGTCTAGCAGGTTAAGTGTTGTCATTTGAATTCGAGACTTAACCCCATCAGTCTAGCATGTCAAGTTGGTTAAGTGTGGTCATTCAAGTTCGTGACTTAACCCGTCTACGTGTCATGTCTAATTGGCTAAGTGTTGTCGTTCAAGTTCATGACTTAGTCCTACGAATCATGTGTCAAGTTGGTTAAGAATGTTCAAGCGATTCGTGACTTAACCCTACCAAACCATCGTGTCAAATTGGTTAAGTATATTCAAGCGGTTCATGACTTAACCCTATCAAGTCATCGTGTCAAATTGGTTAAGTATATTCAAGCGGTTCATGACTTAACCCTATCAAGTCATCGTGTCAAATTGGTTAAGTATATTCAAGCGGTTCGTGACTTAACCCTATCAAGTCATCGTGTCAAATTGGTTAAGTATATTCAAGCGGTTCATGACTTAACCCTATCACGTGGCATTAATTCATTAATGCACTTCAACCTCTCACATTAGACTAACTGTTGTGGTCACTGGATTTGCCGGGCGGTTCCGGGCAGATTTACACCACAACATAGTCTAACCTCGGGTCTTATGTGCGATATGACCAACTACCCACATTGGATCCTATTGTTTGCAGCCACTGGATTTGCCGGGCGGTTCCGGGCAGATTTACACTGCAAACTCAACCCAACCTCGCGTTGGCCATTTTCAAGTTTTTCTAATTGTCATGCCCACATTCGAGTTTTCATGTCAAAAATCATGTCGAGTCGTGTCAAGTTTTCAAGGCAAGTTTCATATTAAGTCAATGTCAGGTTCGTGTCCAGGTTCAAGTTATAACGGCGTTCATGTTTCAAGTTTTGCCTATTATCGAGTTCATAATTCATGTTCATAACCAACTCATGTTTTTGCCTATTCTACCCAAATCGTATTCCCATTGCACGTGAACGCGAATCGTTCTATACTACAAACAAATCCAAATCTCGAAATAGAGGGAATAGCATCAAAACTATGATAGGCAAAAGAGACGAGCATAATCCGATAAAAAGGGGGTTACAAGACTAGCATGACATAACTTGAGATAATTGGTTACCACATCACTGGCATATAGGATTCCAAATCTAGCAAGATAAGGCGATGTTCATGATAAACACTGACATAAAAGAATAAGCGTGCAAAAGCAAGCCAAATACAAGAATAATGGATCCAGTGGTTTTGGTGTACATAATTGCGAATAAACTAAGCAAGTCACACCCTAGGTATATGATTCAACAAAATGTCAATTCGGTGCACAACATGGTTTTCAACTATGGCGTCATGGGCATGAACAATCAACTATAATAGTCTTAGGCAATTAACCCCAATAGTCATAGGTACAAATCTCATAGCTATGAATCATAAGCGACTCATCACATGATCATGGATAATTATCAAAAATAGTTCTAGGCAAATAGTCATGGACAATTAACAGTAATAGTTTCAAAGTCCCATAGATAATGGTCTTATGTTCATAATCATAGATAATAATCCTCATAGTCAAGAGTCATAGGTGATTAACCACAATTGTCCTTGTCATAGTCATAGGCAACAGTCTTACGTTCACCGTCATAGGCATAGGCATAGTCTTATTAGTCATAGGCGGTCTTATGTTCACCGTCATAGTCACAGGCATAGTCATATTAGTCATAGGCAGTCTTATGTTCTAAGTCATAGTCCTTGTCCATTAACAATACATTCAACGTCATAGGCATGTTAAGGTTATAGACACGAGAGAGTTTAATTTACAACATGAATAGGTCCGAAAGTCAAGATCCAAGACGAACAAGAATAGATAAGAATCAATCACCATACATAGATCCAATTCCAATTTACAACATGGATATTAAGTTTACAGCTTTTATCTAAAAGTAGCTTGAACTTACAGTGCGTGGATCGAGAATTAGAAAGCAGAATTTGACTGTTGAATCTCTATTTGATCGACCGTGTTCTAATTGAAATCCCCAATTTGCAAATCCCTAAGTGTAGTCTTGATGGAGAAGGAGCAGTCCTTTTTCTTCCTTCTTATCTTTTTATTTTGATTATCTTAGAAGCAGCATAAGGGTATAAAGAAATGGTGTGGAGAAAATGAGACTAGGGGGGCTGTTTATATAGGATTAGGCGGACGAACCTAGGCAGAAAACGAGACCAGGTACATCAGAATGCACCCAGGCCCAAAAGAAGATTCGGGGACCAGGTCGACACCCAAGTCGACTGCGCAGTCGACTCCCCAGTCGACCTGGGTGCTGGGCGGGAAATTTCCCTCCCAGTCTGTCTGGGTTTTGAAATTCGAATTTTGAACTCGAATTCGAGCTGTTTTGAACTCTGAAAATTCCTGAAACTTCGGAGGGTCATATCTCCCTCATACGTACTCCGATTCTCGCAAACTCGGACTCGTTTCCAAGCAGAATTTCGAGACGGACGCAATGGCGCAACCCGTTTCCCTTGATTCTGATCTTAAAATTTAATTCTGCCTTGATTTATGATTTTAACATGTTGTTCAAATTCGGGTTGTTACATTTATTTTGCTAAAAATCTAGGTTGCTGCATGTAGTATTCTATGTTTTGAAACTTTGAGTTCTTTATACACTAAGTTGGATGTCGTAGTTAATAAACATCATATTATTGTTTTAGTATCTGAAACCATGTGCATGCAAGATTTTTACAAAGGCGTCCATAGGTTCGAGATTACGTAAGATCGCTGGGGTACAACGATTGGGATAGTGATGAGTTCCTAGAGCCGACGAAGCTCCCATAAATTTCACTAATGGTGCACTGGTAGTGCTACCACCAGTCTATCGATGGATGAGTAAACTTGGAGCCTTCTCTACCTTAGGCGATTATTTTAATCACCAAGTGTTTTTCGACTGCATACATCGTATATCAATTGATGTGGTAATTCTTTTGTTATGTTTCACCATGATTTCAGTCTTACTTGCTTTCAAATTGTTAGATTTTTGTTAATATATCCACATAGTTACTGCTGATTTAATTATATATGCTATGTATGATGACTCATTGAATATGTTGGGGCCTTCTGTGCTATATGTGATAGTAAATTGTGTGTAATCATGATGTACATTCTGCCATATAATTGGTTGATGAAATTTAACAGTAAAAAAAACTTTACTAGATGGATAAGCAGGCTGCTAATCTTATGTTTCTCTACTGGTGGGAGGATAAAACTCAAGGTTAGTCGCTACCATTGTCTTTGAATCAACCACATTTTTTGTTATTATTCTTTCTTATTGCCAATACTGTTAACCTCATTCATTTTGTAATGTCCTGTATTTTTGTTAGTAAAATATTTAATTTTATTTATTATTTTAAATATTATGTTTGGAATATTAATAGATTTTAATATTGAATTCGTTATTAAAACAAAGTTTGAACAATAAATTTATATTTAATTTAAAACGAGCTCGTAATGGTGCGGCAGTTCGAAATATTGAGTTTTGAACTTAGATTGAATGTACAGAATCTGATATAAGTCGGATTTCTGTGAAGCAAGAAACATTTGAATCTAATTGATTATAATTTTCATATGAAAGAGAAAAATCTAGATTTCATGTTATAATTTGTTAGTTATGGCTAAATCAAATTTTAAAATAGTCGCTATGAAATCGTTATTAAAATATAACGTTTATTTAATGAATTCAAAGGAATTTTCAACATAATTTAATATCGGTTAACCTGAAAATGTTGATATTGAGTTGAAAAATTTATATTTGAAGTTGTATATATATTCTGTTTGGATATATATGATAAGAATAATTTATTATTATTTAGTTGAATTATTTGGGAATTTATATAATATTTTATTCGATATTATATAAGCGTTAAAAATAGCCATTTCTGCAAATGATCTCAGTTTTCGAAGAAATTATTTTCATTAGGACAACATCGTTAAATTATTGGAAGAAAATCAAATTTCGTGGCAAACGGATGTCGTATGTGACTTCAACAACGCCCTTGTTTTTATCTAATTGTTTAGATTATTTTGATAGGGGTAAATTTTAACGAGTAAACGACCGATCAAACGAACTCCAAATTTGACGAAATAAGATTCATTGGATCTGTTAGGAAAAGGTCTAGTAGAATGTCAAGGTTTTAATTTTTTCTGATTTTTTTCTGAAATTATAGGAATTTTAAACGCTTGATTTTTCATTTATATTTATAAAGGGCATTTCACAAACGACCTTGGAATTCGACGAAACCAGTCCCATTGAGTCCGGAATATTTTTTTATGCTAGGATTAGCATTTGTATCGTAAAAAAAGGAGTCAATTGTAGTTGTTTTGAAACATTTTCTCATTGTAAAGTTATACATAATAAAATAATATTTTTTTTTTCTTTCCAAACTTCTTATACAAAGGAACAACGCAAGGCGAAACCTAATTTCGTTGATCAATATCCTATAGCCGCCACCAAAAATGAACGCACCATATAATTTGATTCTTCCATTCCATGTTTCTCCAAATCATTGCGTTAATCGAAGTACTTCCCAACTGCATTATTGAAGAGCAAGTCGAGATCCTCATATTGGACGGTCATGATCGGAGATAGGTGGGCGAGCTGACCGGAAATGGCCTCGAAAAGGCACGACGTTCGTAAGATTTTGCGGGAGATAAAGGGCACCAGATCGGACGAGGCTTACGGCATGGGTCAGTGAGGCTGAGGCGCAGGTTTTGGTGGTAATGCATCGGATTCTGTTCAACAGTCGGAGGTGCAACATCAATGAAGGGTTCAGGAAGAAGTAGTTGAATGATTACTGGAGTTGGATACCAGAAAAGGGAACGATGCAGTACATAGTACAGCTGCCCGTTATAACATGATTAAAGTAATAAATCTTTATATATATGGTTAATTTAGGGTTAGTTTATACAAATTAATCATATAATTCAACTTTTATAATAGGTCCGTGAGGTCTGGTTTCACGAGAATAAAACAGAAATGAAGAGCACTATACAGTTGTAACGAAGGTTAATACGGGTTACTGTTGAAAAAAATGGGGTGTTTGAAATCAGAATCTGGTGGCCAGGTTTTTGGAGCAGGGTGAATGGTTCTAATGTGCGTGGGTTTTGAATACCGATCCAGAACAGTGGATGATGCCGGAAATGAAGACACAGTATAAACAACAGCGAGGAACAGAAAGGAGTATTATCGGCCACCTTTATTAATGTAAGTACATCGTTAGTTTAATCTAATTAAGAGATTAATGATTTACATTAATAAATAAATTTATATTAACTAGATCATCCCATTTTACAGGCTTGTTGGGAGAAAAGCAACCAAGGGGAGAAACAAACTGATCGGGCCGCTGTTATATTAAAATGTATTTAGTTAAACTGTAATTGGTTTAATTTAAATAATGATTAAAGACTAATTAGTGATTAAATATTACCACTGTTTATTTAAGAGATTATCATGTTATTTGCATCATATAATTAACGTATAAAGTTTGTGTATTAAGCAACTAGTTATATTTAATATCATTTTAACTTAAGATTTTTATTTAAAAGTGGTTAAGGAAAATTAGTCGTGACAAATTTCCATCTAGCAAAGTAGTTTGAAGGGTTGCGTATATTAAGAACAGTAATTAGTTTATATTAAATTTTAATTAAGGAATTGTTAGGTTTAATTAAAATGGTTTAAACTAAAACTTGTGTGATATTTTACTAGGCTAACGGATGGAACTAAAGAAATTATGCTGAAATCACGACAACAAGAGTTACATTCTGAAACTGATTCGGACGGTTCAGGACGCAACTGGAATTTGCAGTTAAATTAAACAACTGTTTAATTTAACTGTAACCGAACCATTTCAACAAACAGAATCAAGGTGAGTTAAACTCACTCAGTTTTTCCCATTTATATTTTATATAAGTTGGTTTTTATAATTGTGTGCTATGATTGACAATGGTTGATTTTTTGCTAATTATATATCCATATGTTGATTGAACCGATGAAATTAAACCGTTGTTTAATTTTGGTGAAAAAACAAATCGTTATTTTAATTATTGGACCCAATAAAGGTAACTTACCTTATTGGCAACGTTTATAAAATAAACGTGTTAATTGTTTTGTTAATGTTAAATAAATTGGTTGTTGTTAAATGGTTGTTATTTACTGTTATATCAGTTAAATTGAATTGAATGACTTCATTTAAGATAACCGACTTGAATGCAGGGAAGTACAGGTTGGAGGGGTCCAACGAGATTCCTCAAATATATTTAATGTTTATTTTCATATTATCATTGTATGAATTATTCTGATTGATTTGATTTGTTGATCGTTGATCTGAAATTCAAATTTTGTTTTGTTTAAACCAATGGTTGATATTGGTTGAGTAATTAGTAGTATATGGCCTATAAATCAATCGTTTTCCAAATATGGATTTATCGTCGGGTAAATCAACAGAAGTAAAGTTATAAATTTATTTTATAAATGGAAATAGATTTTTAAATCTATTATTTTGAACGAAAGTTGTTAAAAGGAAATAAATATTTATTAATTAGGTTTATAATTAATTATTAACTGATTTTATAAAGCAAATTCTGAGGTTAATCAGAATTATAAATAAATAAGCAGAAATTAACCTAACGTTTAAGATTTTGAATAATTATTTTTAAGAAAAAATGAATGAAATTTATTTAAATTAATTATATTATTAATTAATTTAAAGGAATGACTAGTTGAAATCGATTTAACGAGATAGTCGTGTTTGAGTTGACTAAGTCAACCGTTTTAACTAGGATTGTTATTAAATTAATTTGTTTTGAATTAATTTAATAAAATAATTTAATGAATATTTGTTATAATTTTAATAAAAATTTAAAAGGGATTTACTATTTACTTAGTTAATTAAGAAGTTATCTACTTCTACTGTAGTTAGTGATTGAAGTAAAGTATTATTTTAATTAACAATAATTTAGGGGATCGCTTTTTTTTAATTCATTTAAAAAGTGATCGAAGTAAAATGAATCTAATTGAATTATGAAAGGAGTTTATGAATGGGTTTTATATTAAAACCGAGTTTTTATAACAAAGTTGTAAAAAGGATTTTAAGCAAATTTAATAGCTTAAATCAAATATTTACTGAATATTTGAAGTTAGCAAAAGGGAATTTAGTAATTGGGAAATGGTATGAAATAACGAAGTGAGATTTATTTTGAGGTTCGGAATGTGATATTCCAAAATTCAGAATGTTAAGCGGAGTAGAGAGTATAAGCTAAGTAAAGATTTTGGAAATGGAAATGAATACAAGTTGTCGTAAATGATTTACAAACCATTTTGTAAATGGAAGTTAGAAGTTGAAATGTAATCGGAATATTAGATGTTGATAATAATTTACAAATGGGATTTGTAAATGAAGTAAGAGATTTGAAAAATGAATCTTGTAATAACTGTTACAAATAATAAATTGGACCATTTGATTTATAAACCGAATATCTTTTAAAAAGGGTGGCTATGTTATTTTAGACAACGCATTAGTTGTCGTAATGGTTTGGAAAAGTTATAAATAAGGATAGGAAAATGTTAAATTGAAATCTGTAACGTTTGTTATAGACGATAAGTTGGATTGTTTTGATAAAAACAAAAATACAAGGATTCGTAAGAGATGTCAATTATAAGATTTTTAAAGATATTTATACATGATTTAAACCAAATATGGTATTGTTGTTACTAACAAGTTAAAGAATGTTTATATAGGGACGTTGAAGAAATTTTCTAAAGGATTCTATTTATAATGGAATTAAAGCTCGATTATAACGTTATAAAGGATTATTAAAGATTTATGAAGAAGTATAATAATAGTTTGAAAACTTTATTGAAATTTAAATATGGTTTTCAAAGGAAAACGTGTGGTTAATTATCAAACTTCTATCTATTCTGGAGATATGAATGTTGTTGGTCAAGGTTTGAGAGGTAAATAAAATACCCCAACTTGAACAACTCCGTGATTATCCTAGAATGGTATTAGTTTATAAACGAGAGATAATTGAGGGAAACATAAGTTATGATTTCCGTAAATAATATTATAAACTATATTCTAAAAGTTTATAAGCGAAGGAAATGATTTTTAAGAATATTCTTATTTATAATAAAAAGTAAAAGATAAACTCCAGTACAAGAATATTTAAAGAATATAATTAACAGATGTTTAATTAAAGAGGCCAAGTAACACCGAGTACTAAATCAGTAAGCTTATTTCATTCACATGATTATTTATTTATTTGATAGTTAAATAATCGACTATCAAATCTGGCCAATACGATTGCTGGTATGGAAAGACCGGGATCGAATTTATATTCGAAAACCATTCCGAACCAGTGAATACGTAGAAGATGAGTATTGAAGATGGAGCAATTGAAGACCTTTGATCTTCATGAGCGGAAGAACTACTTGTTGAATCTCTTTAGTTTAGCGTCTGGAGATATTATGACTCGTGATTCTGTCGTGATTGGAATATACAAATTTCAAGGACTACTCGCTACTGATCTATAGGGTGATACCTAGGATGTGGTAGGAGAGTGCCTTCGGTTCATCCTGTTCCTGGATGACTTGTATAGACGTGTGTCTGACAGAGTATTTCCAAAGGGTTCGCATACTTTGATTTCTTCGAACGTACCATAGTTGTGACGGAGAACGACGGTTCTCTTAACATCTAGAGTATTTTTGTAGACGCCAATTAGTGATATCCAGCGGATCTGACAATGTGGCATTCAAAGTGGATGGAGATGGGCTATTCTGAAGGATAAGTTTAACCTCTAGCATCATCAATCAGGAAATGGTTAAAATCGGGTAGGTCGCATGGCTATGTGGGTCGCACCCATCAAAAGGGTATATCGTTACCTGATATGGAGAAATCAAATGCCTTCGGTTTTCCCTTTTAATTTAATTGTATACATGCTATCGGTTCGGTTGGCTGGCCCCCAACCGTGGTGATGATATATTCGGTACTCTCAAGCGAAGTGAGTGGTCGGTCATGTTTAGACTGTGTTGCAAGATGTTCCTGTTGAACCCCAATGTATTCATCTCGGGAGGTACATTGCCGGAAAGGTGGTTGCCAATACCTTTCCATGGAAATCCTTTCTCCAATAAGTGCCCCGGTTTTGATTGTATACTATATATGTAGAGTGTGAGATGCAAGCGTTCTACTAGATTGATATTTATTTGTATTTAGACATTATTATAATATCGGAAAAGATATTGATTTCAAAAATGTTTTGGGTTATCGTAAGGTAAACACCGTTCGTATTTATGTATGGATTTGTTCCTTTTCTTTCAAAACGATTTTGACTTTAAAATCAAGTTGTGTGATAAAATTTAAACTTAGCGGTTTTTCTCACTCTGGTTCACCAGACTGACCCGTCGTTTGTAATGCTCGGGTTAGACCAGTTTGTACATGTTTAGGTTATCGGATACTGTGAAGAGACAAGGTGGAGAAGTTCAGATGTATGACATATGGTTGTTATTCCGCTGTGTGTTGTACATGAGGACAGATTAATATAAATGTCTAGATATATTGATGTACTCTGATGATTGTAAGTTTTTATTTCAAGCACTCAGTAGAGATTTATTTCTATATTATATTTTGTTCCGCTGCGATGTGAGACTTTGTGTTGTGTTGGTTCTTATTCTTCTATTCTAATATATTTTTCTTTCTTATCTCACCCTCTAATTTCTTTCAAATAACATTCCTGTGTTTTTTATGCTTGAATGTTCGACATGGTGTTTTGTGTCGAATTTTCTAGGTTGAAAATTCTGTGTTCGTTGCAGTGGTATCAGAGCTATTGGTTTAGTAATAACCTTGGCTCTGTGGCGTAACTCGATAGAGATGGAGTTAGTAATACTCTAGATCGAGTTGAGTGTATGTATATAAGATCGTATTTGTAAATTTATTATATACAAATGTTTTGTATTTGTAAATTTATTATATACAAATGTTTTGTATTGTATTGTTGATCGGTTCAAGTGTTGAGAAGCATTGAACTAGTAATGGATACAATACAGTTTTGTAAAGAGGGTAAATGAAATATTTTTACCCGAAATATATTTTTCTATAGAAAATAAACAATTTTGCAAAATTATTGAGATATTGTGTGATTTAAATGGAATTCAAATTAAATTAAAATTTTGAGATGGAAATTAAGTTGGTTAAGTGAAATTAAATTAAGGAATGGTTTTGGAACTAAATGAAATTAATTTAGAAATTGAAATTGAAAGAATAAATAATAATTAAATAGAAATCAATCGAATATTAATCGACTGACATTCAAATATGTTGAATTAAAGTAAATGTTAGTATTGATGAAACTTCAGTCGATTTGATTGTTGGTTGTGTATTGGTTGTTGATTTTGAATTGTTTGTTGTGGATGGTAGATTGTTTGAATAGAATTAATCAATAATTCAATGGAGCTTAATGAATTATAAGCTAAAGAATAAATTCCAGAATTATAAATTCCAGAATTATAAATTCGAATGAAACCGCATATAAATTGGAATTGGGTGATATAACCTTGTATTGTATAAACTGAATTGATTATTCATGTTTAATTCTTGAAAATTGTGAAGTTATACTTATTAATCAATGAAATGTTATTTGGAATTTCATGTATTTGTCACTTATATATTGGATTGAGTAAGTACATGTGCCAAATGGCTTAAGGATTGATTTGGTTGCGTAGATTGCACGTAAATTGAGCAAATATGCTCCATAGCGCTTGCATAAGGTACGCCTACACGAAAATATAATTTTTGGGTTTTGAATCTTGTTTTCCGATCGTGTGGGACGATGTATATATATTGTTTGTTCCTGTGATATCGCATATGTCTGCCAATTTTTTCTGGGAATTTAAGGTGTTAGAAATTTTTCGATATTTTTAAATTTATTATTAACAATAATAAATTAGTTTTCGATTTAAAATTAATTGGATTTGTAAAAATTTTCCTACCTTTGTAATTTCGGGGACTAAATTCTTTTAAGGGGGAAAGATTGTAATGTCCCATATTTTTAATAGTCAAATATTTAATTTAATTTAATATTTTAAATTTTATATTTGGAATATTAATAGATTTTAATATTGAATTCGTTATTAAAAGGAAGTTTGAACGTTAAATTTATATTTAATTTAAAACGAGCTCGTAATGGTGCGGTAATTCATAATATTGAGTTTTGAACTTAAATTGAATATAAAGGATCTGATATAAGTCGGATTTCTGTGAAACAAGAAACGTTTGAATCTAATTGATTATAATTTTCATATAAAAGAGAAAAATCTAGATTTCATGTTATAGATTGTTAGTTATGGCTAATTCAAATTTTAAAATAGTCGTTATGAAATCGTTATTAAAATATAACATTTATTTAATGAATTCAAAGGAATTTTCAACATAATTTAATATCGGTTAACCCGAAAATGTTGATATTGAGTTGAAAAATTTATATTTGAAGTTGTATATATATTATGTTTGGATATATATGATAAAAATAATTTATTATTGTTTAATTGAATTATTTGGGAATTTATATAATATTTTATTTGATATTATATAAGAGTTAAAAATAGCCATTTTTACAAACTGTCTCAGTTTTCGATGAAATTAGTTTCATTGGGACCGCATCATTAAATTATTGTAAGAAAAACAAATTTCGCGGCAAACGGATGTCGTATGTGACTTCGGCAGCCAAAAACGCCTTTTTTTTATTTAATTGTTTAGATTATTTTGATAGGGGTAACTTTTAACGAATAAATGATTGGCCAAACGAACTCCAAATTTGTCGAAACAAGATTCATTGGATCTGTTAGGAAAAGGTTTAGTAGAATGTCAAGGTTTCAAATTTTTTGATTTTTCTGTAATTATAGGAATTTTAAACGCTTGATTTTTCATTGATATTTTTAAAGGGATTTTCACAAATGACCTTGGAATTCGAAGAAACCTGTCCCATTGGGTTTGGAATATTTTTTAATGCTAGGATTAGCATTTGTATCGTAAAAATAGTAGTCATTTGTAGTTGTTTTGAAACATTTTCTCATTGCAAAGTTATAGATAATAAAATAATTTTTTCTCTTTCCAAACTTCTTATATAAAGGACCAACGTAAAGCGAAACCTAATTTCGGGTCAACTAAATTTCGTTGGTCAATATCCTATAGCCGCCACCAAAAATTAACGCACCATATAATTCGATTCTTCCATTCCATGTTTCTCCAAATCAATGCGTTAATCGAAGTACTTCCCAACTGCATTATTGAAGAGCAAGTCGAGATCCTCATCTTGGACGGTCATGATTGGAGGTAGGTGGGCGAACTGACCATAAATGGCCTCGAAAAGGTGCGACGTTCGTAATATTTTGCAGGAGATAGGGGGCACCAGATCGGACAAGGCTTACGGCGTGGGTCAGCGAGGCTGAGGCGCAGGTGTTCGTGGTAATGCATCGGACTCCATTCAACAGTCGGAGGCGCAGCATTGATGAAGGGTTCAGGAAGAAGTAGTTGCGTGATTGCTAGAGTTGGATACCAGAAAGAGGAACGATGCAGAACGCAGTACAGCGGCCTGTTATAACATGATTAAAGTAATTAATCTTTATATATATGGTTAATTTAGGGTTATTTAATACAAATTAATCATATAATTCAACTATTATAACAGGTGTGTGAGGTCTGGTTTCACGAGAATAAATAGAAACGAAGAGCACTGTACAGTTGTAACGAAGGTTAATACGGGTTACTGTTGAAAATGGTGGGGCTTTTGAAATCAGAATCCGGTGGCCAGGTTTTTGGAGCAGGGTGAATGGTTCTGACGTGCGCGAGTTTTAAATACCGATCCAGAATAGTGGATGATGCCGAAAATGAAGACACAATATAAACAGCAGTGAGGAATAGAAAGGAGCATTATTAGCCACCTTTATTAACGTTAATACATCGTTAGTTTAATCTAATTAAGAGATTTAAATTAATAATTAAATTTATATTAACTAGATCATCGCATTTTACAGGCTTGTTGGGAGAAAAGCAACCAAGGGGAGAAACAAAATGATCGGGTCGTTGTTATATTAAAATGTAATTAGTTAAACTGTAATTAGTTTAATTTAAATAATGATTAAAGACTAATTAGTGATTAAATATAATCACTATTTAGTTAAGAGATTATCGTGTTATTTGAATCATATACTTAACGTATAAGTTTGTGTATTAAGCATCTAGTTATCTTTAATATCATTTTAACTTAAGATTTTTGTTTAAAAGTGGTTAAGGAAAATTAGTCGTGACAAATTTCCATTTAGCAAAGTAGTTTGGAGGACTGCATACATTAAGAACAGTAATTAGTTTATATTAAATTTTAATTAAGGAATTGTTAGGTTTAATTAAAATGGTTTAAACTAAAACTCGTGTGACATTTTACTAGGCTAACAGAATGGAACGAAAGAAATTACGTTGGAATCGCGACAACAAGAGTTACATTCTGAAACTGATTTGGATGGTTCAGAACACAGCTGGAATTTGCAGTTAAATTAAACAACTGTTTAATTTAACTGTAACCGAAACATTTCAACAAACAGAATCAAGGTGAATTAAACTCATTCAGTTTTTCCCACTTATATTTTATATAAGTCGGGTTCTATAATTTTGTGCTATGATTGATAATGGTTGATTATTTGCTAATTATATATCCATATGTTGATTGAATCGATGAAATTAAACGTTTTTTTAATTTCAGTGAAAATCCAAATCGTTATTTTAACGATTGGATCCAATAAAGGTAACTTACCTTATTGGCTACGTTAATAAAATAAACATGTTAATTATTTGAATTGTTTTGTTAATGTTAAATAAATTGGTCGTTGTTAAATGGCTGTTATTTACTGTTATATCAGTTAAATTCAATTGAATGATTTCATTTAAGATAACCGAGTTGAATGCAAGGAAGTACAGGTTGGAGGGATCCAACGGGATTTCTCAAATATATTTAATGTTTATTTTCATATTATCATTATATGAATAATTCTGATTGATTTGATTTGTTGACCGTTGATCTGAAATTCAACATTTGTTTTGTTTAAACCAATGGTTGATATTGGTTGAGTAATTGGTAGTATATGGCCTATAAATCAATCGTTTTCCAAATATGGATTTACCGTCGGGTAAATCGATATAAGTGAAGTTATAAATTTATTTTATAACTGGAAATATATTATTAAATCTATTATTTTGAACGAAAGTTGTTAAAAGGAAATAAATATTTATTAATTAGGTTTATAATTAATTATTAATTGATTTTATAAAGCAAATTCTGATGTTAATCAGAATTATAAACAAATAATCAGAAATTTACCTAATGGTTAAGATTTTGAATAATTGTTTTAGGAACTATTAAATGGAATTTATTTAAATTAATTATATTATTAATTAATTTAAAGGAATGACTAGTTGGAATCGATTTAATGAGATAATCGTGTTTGAGTTGACTAAGTCAACCGTTTTAACTTGGATTGTTATTAAATTAATTTGTTTTGAATTAATTTAATAAATAGTTTAACGAATATATTTTTTAATTTTAATAAAAATTTAAAAGGGATTCACTATTTATTTAGTTAATTAAGAAGTTAACTACTGCTATTGTAGTTAATGATTGAGGTAAATTATTATTTTAATTAATAATAATTTAAGGGATTACTTTTTTTTAAATTCATTTAATAAATGATCGAAGTAAAATGAATCTAATTGAATTATGAAAGGAGTTTATGAACGGGTTTTATATTAAAATCGAGTTTTTATAACGAAGTTGTAAAAAGGATTTTAAGAGAATTTAATAGCTTAAATCAAATATCTACTGAATATTTGGAGTTAGCAAAAGGGAATTTAGAAATTGGGAAATGGTATGAAATAACAAAGTGAGATTTATTCCGAGGTTTGGAATGTGATATTCCGAAATTCGGAATGTGATATTCCGAAATTCGGAATGTGATATTCTGAGACGACCCGATTTCCCGTTCTCACGGAAACAAGGTTATCTTTTGGAATATAACACAGAAACATATAATAGCAGAACAGAATTAAATAAATACACCAGAATGAACAACAAAATATACTGGATAAAAGTAATCATCAGAGTTACACAGTATACAGGATCTTACTTAGTACAAATACAGTTCAGCTATACATAAATGTCTACAGCGGAAATAAACAAAATATGTACAATAGGAGCTGAACAGCATAAAAAGAAATAAATGATAGAATCCATCTTCAGCTCCAGCTATCCAGAAAGAACCAGCTAAACCTGAATACAAGGCTGCCCGTGTAGAAAAAGGGGCACCCGAGTTTGAGAGTGAAACAAACTACGAGTCAGTCATGGGACTGGTATGAGAAATCTACTCAACACATATATAATTTGGCTAATCACAGGACCACGCCACTTTCGTGGAACGGGTTTACTCCATTGGATTGCCAGTGCTTTAAAACAAATCTTTCTTTTAAACATCGCTATGCTTTTTATAAAAATGAAGCCGTTATAAGACTCAGTTCCCATCACACAATGCAACGCAAACCGGAGGATAGAGTTTTTACCTTATAACGGCCAAAATATGGTTGATACGAATAAAACAAAGGCATTTGATATTATTGCTAGTGTTTATATGTTTTGAAAACAATTTCAAATCATAACTATCAATCATAGACGGCATGGGTACCATATATCATGTCGCCATATATATATACAATCAAAACCGCACGATGTCGTATTTGGAATATGGATTTCCGTCATGAACCAAGGCAAAAGATAGTCCTTACCGAATTCGTGACTCTCTAGCCCGAGCCACCGGAACAGCCGCAACTGCCCCTTGGAGCGACAGGGCCGGTCCACCGATGTGGATTATAGTGCCTGAACAATACGTTTCCCCGCCCTTTGGGGCGTAAACGAGCCAACGAATGACTCCATCGGACCCGGATCGTCCGATCAAACCGAGGCGCCTCGCAACAGCAACAACCACATAGGTGAAAAGTATATAAATGTCAGGGCTGGTAGGTCACTGACACCACCCTAGCTAGAAAGAAACGCATGCCCTCCCTGAGGTCCTTCTCCAGTTTTAGGTTCATACCGGGGTGTGAGGCTCGCGAATTCACGTTATACACAAAGCTACGCCACACAGGCGGTGCTTTGATCATCACCACAAGACTTTGCTTTTCAACAGAAGTCCTGATCACAGCATCTTAGCATGCCACACAAGCAATTCATGCCATGCGACTGATGTCCATCGATATACAACCTCTGAGCTCGTGCGTCTCAGAGAAGGGCATTAAGCAAAAGAATAAATTCTCCGCCGCCAAACAGATGTATATTTAACAGAAATCAATCAACACAGAATAAACTCCAATGTCAGACACACAGTCCATTTACAAGTCCGTTCTGGGTCTGAACGAAACCGGAGGCACTAAATACCTCGCAAACCCTTCGATCAACACGTACGTCTGAACGATCACCACTCATTATCCATATTTCGGGATGCCTCCCAATCAGGACCTCGGTTACCATCCAAACGAGGTGAAGATCTCCGGTCTTCGACCATCGTCTTCATCTTCGAATTTCAATCGTCGGTCGATTATTCGAAATGAGAATTAACTCGGCCTTTTCAAATAATTCACGTATATTTAGAATTTCAAATCGATTTATTTCAATGGTTAAATTATTCGACAACACCAATTGTGTTCTTTAATATAGTTTTCACACCAAACACATTCAACCATCAAACATCACATAAATCAAGCAAATTCAGTTTATTTCCATTCCATATCGCTTACGATATTTTATAACTATTTATCGCTATTTTTATTTATTTTAAAATAGCCATTTTATTCAAAACGACGCTTCGGGCCATAAGGCGGCCGTGGCGCTGTTTTTCTTCAGATTTGATTTACACATATCTGAAAATCTAACCGTTGGATCTTCACAAAATTTACATCATTAGAAAGGTCTTTTCAAAACGAATCCAACGGTTCCAGTTTCGGGAAAATCCGACGGTCGGATCTCCCGGTACAATCGTTTGAATTTTCGATTTCAAATTACGAACTGCAGCGTCGTTATTCGATTAAATATAATTATATTTATATAAATAAATATAATCGTTTCTGGCGCTGTTTTTCTTCAGATTTGAATTAAACATTCCAGACAATCCAACCGTTGGATTTCTACAAAGTTGGTGCCGTTGGGAAGATATTTCCAAGGCGAACCCGACGGTTGAGGTTTCGGGAGAATCCAATGGTCGGATTTCCCGTACTAGTCGTTTGAAATCACAGTTTCAAAATACGAACTGCACGGCTTCGTTTTGTTTTAATTTTATTTATATTTATATATTTATATAAATATAGTTCATTCAACGATTTCAATATCGTTTTACTTCAAAAAAATTTCTAACTCCTTAAATTTTGGAAAAATTTCGCCATAACCTCCCCTGCACCGGGAGCATCGGGAAATCGCAAATAGCGTTCCCGGTCCTTCTAATCTCAAAAAGAAAAAGAAGAAGCCAAGCGGCTAGCCAACAGGCTCAAAATCATCACCCAAACAAATCAGTAAATATGTACCTATTTGTCGGGCACAAAATTTTATTCCTCTTCTCTAGCCCCTTTGCTATAACCTGTTCAATGAATATGCATGTACATATATATACAGTTCATATCATTTTTCATTTTCTATTCAACTTCATATTTGATTTCTATTTGGTTTAAAAACACCATTCATTCTAATGCTACATAAATAGGTGCAAATCATTTCATTAGTTAATTAATGAATATTTCAACTCATATATGTTTATTTTGAACAAGTGGCTATTTTTAACACTTCACATTTCAACGATTCATGCATACAATAAAAATGTGATTTTATATTGTAAAACAATTCATTTCAAAACACTATTTTTCTATATAGTTCATATAGTCGATAAAAGGTGATTTTTATTATCAAACAATTTATTTCAAAATATGAATACCATTCAACACATGAATTTCTAAACAACGAATGAATATCAATTCAACACATGAATGTTTTCAATAGTTTTTATATATAGATAAAAATGTGATTTTTATTATCGAACAATTTATTTCAAAATATGAATACCATTCAACACATGAATTTCTAAACAACGAATGAATATCAATTCAACACATGAATGTTTTCAATAGTTTTTATATATAGATAAAAATGTGATTTTTTATTATCGAACAATTTATTTCAAAATATGAATACCATTCAACACATGAATTTCTAAACAACGAATGAATATCAATTCAACACATGAATGTTTTCAATAGTTTTTATATATAGATAAAAATGTGATTTTTTATTATCGAACAATTTATTTCAAAATATGAATACCATTCAACACATGAATTTCTAAACAACGAATGAATATCAATTCAACACATGAATGTTTTCAATAGTTTTTATATATAGATAAAAATGTGATTTTTATTATCGAACAATTTATTTCAAAATATGAATACCATTCAACACATGAATTTCTAAACAACGAATGAATATCAATTCAACACATGAATGTTTTCAATACAATGAATAAATATAGTTTAAGCATATGAAAATAATTCAAACACACAAATATTATTCAGAATTTCGGCAGCATAACGGCAGGGTAGTTACACCGGCACCGTCCCTAGTACGGCTCCTCGCTCTACCTTAAAACCTCGCGGTTTTTGACAATGGGGCTCATGCATCTAGTTCGCACGCAGGCGGCATGTATATATTTATTTCATTTCCACAAACTAATCCTAAGTGGTTTCAACCAAATATTTCACAACCACCAATGGGTATTTTTCAACCACTTTCAACCAATATCAATCACAAACAATCCCAAACAACCATTCGCTATCAATCAAATTTTCACAACAATTTCAACCAATAAATATCGTCCATGGTTTGTGGACGAGGGGCGTATATATATATATATATAGATATTATATATAGCAATTCACTTTCATTTTCAACCCATATATAATATTTTTAAATCAGAAATCTCACCAATAGCTATCCAACTTCAAGACTCTTCTTAATAGAAATCTTCGCCTATTTGTCGCTTTCACCCGTATTCTCTGCATATGTAAAAATAGAATTTTTACTATGCTATTCAATATATAAAAATATGATTTTTACTTCGACTTTCAACATATAAAAATATGATTTTTACTTTTGCAAGTTCAAATCTTTTTCTACAAAAAGATTAAACCTTTTTCCTATTTTAAAGTTCAAAATAAAATCAGTTTTTCTCTTTTATAAAAATGCAGTTTTTAGTTTCTTTTAAAAAAAACAGTTTTTAAAATCTTTTAAAAATTCAGTTTTAAAGTTTTAACAAATCAGTTTTTAAAATTATATAAAAAAAATCAGGGTTTAAAATTCTTTTTTAAAAAAATCTCAGTTTTACTTTATAAATAAATTTCAGTTTTAACTTAAAAAAAAATCTCAGTTTTTACTTTATAATTAAATCAGTTTTATTCTTTTTTATAAATCAGTTTTATTCTTTTTAAAATCTCAGTTTTTATACTTTTTAAAATCTCAGTTTTTACTTTTTAAAATCTCAGTTTTTATACTTTTTAAAATCTCAGTTTTTACTTTTTAAAATCTCAGTTTTTACTTTTTAAAATCTCAGTTTTTATATATAAAATAAAAATAAAATAAATAAAAATAAAATACAATTAAAAACTTACAGAGGAGCGGGGGGGGGGGGGGGGGGGCTGCTCAGGTGGCGTTCGTGGAGGTGTCGCGGCAGGGTTCCAGGCTTCGAAGGGGGGGGGGCTGCTTCGTCGGTGATGTCTCGAGGGGGGGGGGCTGCTTCGTCGGTGATGTCTCAAGGGGGGGCTTCGAGGTACGGCGGCGATGAGGGGCTCGTCGGCGTCAGGTCTTTAGGGGGGCGACGGCTTCGATTGCTCTAGGGTTTCCTTTTTTTTTTCGCTTTCTGATTTGAAATTATAATGAACGGGGGGGGGGGGGGGCAAGCAGAAGGAAAAGGGGGAGAAAGAATATATTTTATATTATATTTTTTTTATTTAATTATTTAATTATTCAAAAAGGTTGACTTTTACATACGACCTCGAAACGAGGTCCACCGCCTGTCGTCCATAGCGTTTCACCCCCATTCCGAACACAATGGGATATGTATCGCAAGCTGATTTGATCGTTACAATCAGTTTCCTTTTGAATTTTCATTTAAATCACTATATTGAATTTTAAACGCACATTTCAAATTACCGGGGTCACATACTAACTAGAAAAATTCCAGAAAAATATTTTCTAGCTTCGTATTGACGATACGATCCTAACAAAACTAGTTTCGTCGAATTCTGAGACCGTTTGCAAAATGGCCAATTTCCAGTCGATTAAAATCAACTGAAACTGGTCAAACGCGTTTTCCTTTGCCACGCTCACATATTGATTCGAAAAATTATGAAATTTGAAACCTAGCAATAACTTGACACTGCGGATCCAACAAAAGTGGTTTCATCGAAATCCGAGGTCGTTTGCAAAATGTCCATTTTTAAGGGCCTGAATTCCATAGCGACTATTCAGAATTTTCAACTGGACATATCTTTTGATTCCCGCTATCAAATTTCGATTGGTCGGATTCGTTAGAAAGATATCATCAATTAGATCCTAATGTTTTTGGTTTCACTAAAATCCGGATTGTTTTGCACCCGGTATATTCAATTGAAGTTTGAAATCGAATTATCGAACTACCGCGCCATTTCAATTCTATATATAATTATAATTAATTATATTCGTTTTCAATTGTCGATTCAAACTCAGTTTTCATCGCCATTGTTTTAAAATATTTATTTTAAATATTTAAAATCCATTATTTTAGCCAATTTAAAAATTTTAAATTGGTTCAGATTTTCTGGGTCGTTACATATTCCGAAATTCTTAATGTTAAGCGGAGTTGAGAGTATAAGCTAAGTAAAAGATTTTGGAAATGACAATGAATATAAGTTATCGTAAATGATTTACAAACCATTTTGTAAATGGAAGTTAGAAGTTAAAATGTAATCGGAATATTAGATGTTGATAATAATTTACAAATGGGATTTGTAAATGTAGTGAGAGATTTGAAAAATGAATTTTTTAATAATTGTTACAAATAATAAATTGGACCATTTGATTTATAAACCGAATATCTTTAAAAAGGATGGCTATGTGATTTTAAACAACGCATTAGTTGTCGTAATGGTTTGGAAAAGGTATAAATAAGGAAAGGAAAAAGTTAAAATGAAATCTGTAACGTTTGTTACAGACGATAAGTTGGATTGTTTTGATAAAAATAAAAATACAAGTATTCGTAAGAATGTCAATTATAAGATTTGTAAAGATATTTATATTAGATTTGTAAAGATATTTATACATGATTTAAACCAAATATGGTATTGTTGTTAGTAACGAGTTAAAGAACGTTTATATAGGGTTGTTGAAGAAATTTTACGAAGGATTCTATTTATAATGAAATTAAAGCTCTAGTATAATGTTATAAAGGATTATTAAAGATTTATAGAGAAGTATAATAATAGTTTACTTAATATCTAATTAAGTAAACGTTGTTGAAATTTAAATAAGGTTTTCAAAGGAAAACATGTGGTTAATAAACTTCTATCTATTCTGGAGATATTAAAGTTGTTGGTCAAGGTCTGAGAGGTAAATAAAATACCCCAACTTGAACGACTCCGCGATTATCCCGGAATGACATTAGTTTATAAATGAGAGATAATTAAGGGAAACATAAGTTATGATTTCCGTAAATAATATTATAAACTGTATTCTAAACGTTTATAAGCGAAGGAAATGATTTTTAAGAATATTCTTATTTATAATAAGAAGTAAAAGATAAACTCCAATACAAGAAGATTTAAAGAATATAATTAACAGATATTTAATTAAAGAGGCCAAGTAACGCCGAGTACTGAATCAGTAAGCTCATTTCATTCACATGATTATTTATTTGATAGTTAAATAACCGACTATCAAATCTGACCAATACGATTGTTGGTACGGAAAGACCGGGATTGAATATTATATTCGAAAACCATTCCGAACCAGCGAATACGTAGAAGATGATTATTGAAGATGGAGCAACTGAAGACCGTTGATCTTCATGAGCAGAAGAACTACTTGTTGAATCTCTCTGGTCAGCGACCAGAGATATTATGACTCGTGATTCTGTTGTGATTGGAATATACGGATATCAAGGACTACTCGCTACTGATCTATAGGGTGATACTTAGGATGTGGTAGGAGAGTGCCTTCGGTTCATCCTGTTCCTGGATGACTTGTATGGATGAGTGTCTGGCAGAGTATTTACGAAGGGATCACGTACGTTGATTTCTTCAAACGTACCACAGTTGTGACGGAGAACGACGGTTCTCTTAATAGCTAGAGTAATTTTGTGGACGTCAATTAGTGATATCCAGCGGATCTGACAATGTGGCATTCAAAGTGGATAGAGATGGGCTGTTATGAAGGATAAGTTTAACCTCTAGCATCATCAACCAGGAAATGGTTAAAATCGGGTAGGTCGCATGGCTATGTGGGTCGCACCCATCAAAAGGGTATATCATTACCTGATCTGGAGAAATCAAATGCCTTCGGTTGTCCCTTTTAATTTAATTGTATACATGCTATCGGTTCGATTGGCTGACCCCCAACCGTGGTGATGATATATTCGGTACTCTCAAGCGAAGTGAGGGGCTGGTCATGTTTAGCCTAGGTTGCAAGATGTTCTTGTTGAATCCCAATGTATTCATCTCCGGAGGTACGTTGTCGAAAAGGTGGTCGCCCATACCATTCCATGGAAATCCATTCTCCAATAAGTGCCCGCGGTTTTGATTGTATACTATATATGTAGAGCGTGAGATGCAAGCGTTCTACTAGATTGATATTTATTTGTATTTAGACATTATTATAATATCAGAAAAGATATTGATTTCAAAAATGTTTTAGGTTATCGTAAGGTGAAAACCGTCTTTATTTATGTGTGGATTTGGTCTTACAATTATCCTTTTCTTTCAAAAAGATTTTGACTTTAAAATCAAGTTGTGTGATAAATTTTAAACTTAGTGGTTTTTCTCACTCTGGTTCACCAGACTGACCCGTCGTTTATAATGCTCGGGTTAGACCGGGTTGTATATGTTCAGGTTATCGGATACTGTGAAGAGACGAGTTAGAGAAGTCCAGACGTATGATATATGATTGTTATTACGTTGTGTGTTTGTACATGAGGACAGATTAATATAACTATCCAGATATATTGATGTACTCTGATGATTGTAAGTTTTTATTTCAAGCTCTCAGTAAAGATTTATTTCTATATTATATTTTGTTCCGCTGCGATGTGGGACTCTATGATGTGTTGGTTCTTCTTCTTCTATTATAATATTTCTTTCTTTCTTATCTCACCCTCTAATTTCTTTCATATAACGTTCCTGTGCTTTTGATGCTTGAATGTTCGACATGGTGTTTTGTATCGAATTTTCTAGGTCGAAAATTCTGTGTTCGTTACACATTTTTTCTATATTCTGTGTATGTATGGATTAAACTGTAAGCTACTTTCAAGTTTGAATTTTGCAAGAAGCAGGCCGTGATCTGTGTATTGCTCAATGTAATCAAGAGTTACCAATACATTTCATTCCTTGTTGTATCATAAGAAAAGCCAGTTAAGCAAAAATGTTTCTGTATTTCTCTTCAGCTGATCTTCATTGCAACATATATAATATCTCTTTTCTTAATTCTTTTTTAATGTTTTATTTTCATGTTTTCTAATTTATCATTTCACAGTTATATGACCAGTTCTCTTCCATCATTTGATATTCCGGTATGTACATTCTAAAATTTATTCAATTGTTTGCATATAATTTACTGGTTATCTCATGATATTTTATATTTGAATGCACATGTTCAGGTTAATAACACAATAGTTTTTTTTAGATATTTAGTAAATTTAGTTAATATTTATTAGCATTTTGTATAAATACTAAAGAATGACAATATACGTGCATGAACCACTTCGTAAGAATCAAAATGGTAAAATCAAGTTTTTGTTTAACTTTAAAGTTGTATAAATTATATGATTCAATAACTAAATAATAATAATTTGTAGTTTGTTTATCCTAATAAATTTACCATATATATTTCTTGTAAATTCTATCTTCAAATCGGGAAAATTAGGTTTAAGGGGTTGTACACTTATGCATATTTGTGTTATGAGTATACGCATATTTGTGTGAGTGCGTTTTGTTGTGTAACCTTATGGTCGTGCTTGTTGCATTTGTAATTGTGTGTTCCCTGTGTGCGTGTCTATGAATGCATAATTTTTTTAAGACATATGTGCGTTCCTTGATGTGATGTAACCTTATGTCACTGTGATGTAACCTCGTAGCTTGGATCTCTTCAAGGATACTCTTTTGGACTTGCATTTAGAATTGCTGCAGAAAAAACTGAGCTAGAGTATTGTCTTGAGCTTTTTTAGTCTTCTTGGATTGTTCTGGATCAGTTTCTAGTAAGAAGGCATATTTTATTCGCACTGATTTTATTTTATTTCCACTGGTTTGAATTTTCAGAAAGTTCTACCAATCACAGAAGACGTGCATGTAGAAAGAGTTTGAGCAGTTGAAGTTCTTAATGATGCATTTGATACTTGTATTTTTAAATATGAACTATGTTTTGTCTTTTGTTACCTCAAATTGACCTCAATATGTAATTGAAAACATATGTATTGAATTTGGTAACTCATGTATTAAACTTAATTTTTGTTAGTTGATGCTTTATTTTGTTATCATGAATATGTGTTACATTTGTTGATTATTATTATTTGTTCGTTTATACATTGCTTTTCAGATTGTTCTGCAGATCCATTTTGATTGCTATGATTAAAATGTACATCATTCTGTTTTATCATTTCAAGAATAATACAATTACATTTCTGTTTCAATACTTTTATATGGTATCAGAGCTACTAAATTGCCTAACAGCAAATCTGATCCAAATCTTCAGCGATTCAACCTGAGGGGATTGATTCAATATCAATCATCATCATTAGGCGAGTGCCATCCTTGCACAGCTGATGAACGATCATCTGCACCGGTTGCAACTGCCACCTTCAGCCTCATTGTTTTTCATCACCGTTGTGCCATCCAAAATCACTGAATACAAGAATAAATTCTTGTATTCAAGCAATCTGGTTTCATAGCTTGGATCTTGGAGCAGTTCTTGACTGCATCCTTTCACTGTGCCATCCATAAATCACCAGACACAAGAAACAAGTTCTTGCATCTGTGCAATCAGGTTGCACAAGTGACTATTCTAACAGATCTCGTCTGTTTTCATCGTAGTTCTCTCACAGATCATGGCTGGTCCATCAATTCCACCACCAACCTCAACCTCACCATCATCTGTATCAAAAACAGGTCAATCATCAATTGACTTGACTCAAGAATCAATCAAATCCATAATAAAACCACAGAGCCAACTTATCTCAATACAACTCGACGAATCAAATTTCTTGCTCTGGAAGCTGCAAATAGAAACTGCAACAAAGGGATATGGGCTCAAAGAGCACCTGTATGGAACAAAAACAATCCCAGGAAAATACATATGAGATGCTGAAGACAAACTTGTACCAAATCCAGAATTCATTACTTACCAGAGACAAGATAATTTGATTAGCTCTTGGATTATGTCATCAGTTGGAGCAAATTTGCTACCACAGCTGATAGGTTGCAATTCCTCACATGAAATCTGGTCAACATTGCAAAGAATCTTCACCTCTCAATCCTCTGCAAGGATCCTGCATTACAAGAGGCAACTTCAAAGCATAAAAAAAGAGAACTTGACAATGAATGACTATCTAATGAAAGTAAAGAACTTGTATGATCAATTAGCTTGTACTGGTCAAAAAATTCCAGAAAATAAGCAAGTTCTCTATATTGTAAGTGGTCTTGATGAGGAGTATGAGGCGGTTATGGCATTTATAACATCAATAGAGCCAACACCCTCTCTACACAGTGTTCACTCAATGCTGTTAAGTCATGAGGGAAGACTCCAACAAAAGAAGGAAGTGAACACAGAAGTAAATTTGACTACCAGCAAATTCAAAAATCAAGAACAAGGAAATAGCTCAAAAAATCAGTCAAACACATACCAGAGAGGTGGACAACCTGGCAGAGGAAGAGGAAGATCTGGTAAAGGCAACAACAACAACCGACCAAAATGTCAGATCTATGATAAAATTGGGCATACCGCCAACAGATGCTATTTCAGATTCAACAATAGTTTCAATACAGGTCAAAATGATAACAACAATCGATACAACCCTGCAGCAAATCTGGTTAATAATCAAAGTGATAACAAAACCTCTCAAGAAAGTGGAAATGAGGTTGCTAGCATGTCAGATGTTCAGGATGATGCATGGTATCCAGATTCTGGTGCCATAAACCATGTAACCAACAGCCTAAGCAATCTAAATCTTGGCAACAGAGAGTATAGAGGTAAACAATCTTTATCTATGGGTAATGGCAACATTGCATATATCACACACACTGGTCACACTAGCATCAGGGGTACTAGACAAATATTCTTGAATAATCTCTTAAGGGTACCCAACATAAGGAAAAATCTTATAAGTGTGTCTCAGTGTGCTAAGGACAACAATGTCTCATTCGAATTTTACCCCAATAATTGCTTGGTTAGAGATCTTCTATCCAAGAACATCATTTTGCAGGGTAATGAACAAAATGGCCTTTACAAGTTTGATATTGACTCAAGAAATAGTTCTGATTCTAAACAAGTTTATGGATGTAATGTGACAGAATTGAAAAATGATGAAATTAGTAAGAAATTTGATATATGGCATTATAAGCTAGGTCATCCTAGCATGAAGATTGTGAAACAAATTCTACATAATAGTAATATTGCAATCAGTATTCCTGAAAATTATTTCTGTTCATACTGTCAACTAGGTAAAAGTCACAAACTTATGTTTTAGAATTCTGAAACTGTATATAACAAACCTCTTGAACTAGTTGCAGTGGATCTATGGGGTCCTGCCCCAGTGAACACTGATTACAAATATAACTATTACATATCCTTTATTGATGCCTATTCTAGACATGTCTGGATTTATTTTATGAAATCAAAATCTGAGACTCACAGTGCAGTTATAAAATTCATTACAAATGCTGAAAATCAACTAGACAACAAAGTCAAGATGATTCAAACTGATGGAGGTAAAGAATTTTTACCCCTAAAAGAATTCTTTATCAAAAAATGGATCACTCACAGATTAACATGTCCCCATACTTCTGAACAAAATGGGCTTATAAAAAGGAAGCATAGACACATAGTTGAGACTGGGTTAAAGCTGGCACAAGCATCACTGCCACTCAAATTCTGGCCTGATGCCTTTGCTACAGGAGTGCATCTTATAAACAGACTACCAACAAAAGTTCTTAATTTTAAAAGTCCTATTGAAGTCATCAGTACTACCAAACCAAAGTATGATGATCTAAAAATTTTTGGATGTCTATGCTTCCCTTACATAAGACCCTATAACTCACACAAGCTTGATTTCAGATCAACGCCATGTACTTTTCTAGGTTATGCTCCTAACTACAAAGGATATAAGTGTCTAGACAATAATGGCAGAATTTACATATCTAGACATGTCACTTTCAATGAAAGAGTATTTCCTTTCAGCAATGAAAAGTACAGAACAACAAAGAAGGTATACAATCCAAAAGTGTCAATATCTGCCATACCTGATCTATGTGTTGAAACTATTCCTGTTTATAAGCAAAGCAGTTCACTTACAAATCAAGTGAATACAGAAGACACAAGTCCCCAACATACACCAGTCAGAGAAGTTTCTACACAAGAGTCAACTGAATCACCTAAAAACTCTAATAAAGACTCTCAAAGAAGTGTCAGTGACAGTAATCAAGGGGACACCATATCACAGGACGATGACCATAATAAAAAAGACACTACTACTCAAGTTTAAAATAGACATCACATGACCACAAGAGGCAAAAGTGGCATCTTCAAACCAAAAGTGTTCTAAACTGAAGGATCCCTTGATGAACCATACACTTATTATCAGGCAAAGCAAAATGATAAGTGGATGTATGCCATGCAAGAGGAATATAATGCACTCATGAAGAATAACACATGGACTCTAGTATCATGTCCTAAGGACAAAAACATTATAGGATGCAAATGGACCTATAGGATCAAAAGAAATTCTGATGGCTCTATATCAAAATATAAGGCAAGACTGGTGGCTAAAGGGTACTCACAACAGTATGGAATAGATTTCAAAGAAACTTTTTCGCTTGTTGTGAAACCCACCACCATAAGAGTAATATTAACCATTGCCTTACATAACAATTAGGCCATCAAGCAACTAGATGTAAATAATGTATTTCTGAAAGGTGTTTTACAGGAAGAAGTCTATATGAATCAGCCTGAAGGGTTTATAATGCAAGGAAAGGAGAACTATGTATGCAAGCTCAAGAAAGCTATCTATAGTCTCAAACAGGCACCACGATTTTGGTTTGACAAACTCAAGTCAACCCTATCAAAATTGGGTTACAACCAACAAAGGCTGACAACTCCCTCTTTACTAAATTCTCTAATAACACTGTCACCTATATACTTATTTATGTTGATGACTTCTTAATTACAAGTAACAGTAGTAAAGAGATTTAGGTTGTTACAAAACAATTAAACGAAGAATTCTCAATTAAAGATCTGGGGGAATTGTCATACTTTCTTGGAATTGTGGTTATCAGAAGCCACAATGGTGAAATACAACTGAACCAAAGGAAATATATCAAAGACATTCTCACAAGATCTAACATGGACAAAACAAATCCACTACCAACTCCTATGGTCAGCAGCATACAAATCAGCAGAGATAAAGGTGAATCCATTGACAATGAAAGGAAGTACAGAAGCATAATGAGAGCCCTACAGTATGTCACTGTTACAAGACCTGATATAACCTTTAGTGTGAACAAGGTCAGTCAATACATGCACAAGCCTTTAAGTGATAATTGGATAGCTGTGAAAAGGATACTAAGGTATCACAAAGGAACTAATGATCTATGTTTAAGCATGAAGCACAACAAAAATTTAAGTCTAACAGGATATGCAGACTCAGATTGGGCCAATGATAAAGATGACAGGAAATCAACATCAGGCTACTGCATATTCCTAGGTAATTGCCCTATATCATGGTGTGCAAAAAAACAATCAACTGTGTCAAGATCCAGTACAGAAGCTGAATACAGAAGCATTGCTAGCACTATAGCTGAACTAATGTGGATTCAATCCCTATTAAGAGAACTCAAAATTAAAATGAGTGGAAACCCTACAATCTGGTGTGATAATTTAAGTGCTATAGCTATCTCTGCAAACCCAGTTCTACACTCAAGAAAAAACACATGGTACTTGATATTTACTTCAAGCGTGAACAAGTAATGAAAGGGAAAATCACAATTAATCACGTACCTTCCACTTACCAAGTAGATGACATTCTTACGAAGCCTCTATCAAAGCCAAACTTCACAAAGCACAGAGAAAGCTTACGCATCTGCAAATCCGTGCTCAAATCTGATGCCAGCAACAACGAAGAAGAGTCCAAAGCTCCTACAAGGCGCAAAGATCACCAAGGCTCAGATGCTCAGTAAAATCAAGAAAGAAGAGGCAACGTCAGCTCAACAACTTCAAATCAGACTGGAACTGATATAAATCAGACTCATTTTTCAACGCAAAAGCTCAGACACTACATCGAAGAGGAAAATTGAAGCTGATTCCTAAACAAAACTGAAGAATCATATGAATTTATGAGGAGATCGCCAATTCGAGTCGCCATTTTTTTAGTTTGAGCAAACCCTAGCTTGTGAGTTGGGTTTGACGCAGTGTATTAGAGTATACATTCGTGTCTGTATATTATTATTCACATTACAATATGTACTCAGTCAAATGGTGCGTAAGCCAACGCGTTTACTGATGGGCTTTATCTGTCCAAGTCCATTAGACTTTGTATTTAAACCTTTGTACATCATTCTGTTTTATCATTTCAAGAATAATACAATTACATTTCTGTTTCAATACTTTTATATTCAGAATATCATGAAGATCTCCAGTTCAAATTAAATTGAGTAGAAATTCCTTTGTTTAGCCAAATCCAAAAAAACCCCACCCATTTTTACTTCTAAAATGTAGTAGGCACTTCATTAGCTTCCCAGTACCAAAAGCTGGATTTCGCAGAAAGCTTGTTGATCAAACAACACATTTCCACGACGAGAAAGATCAATGAACATATACCCAAACAAACCCCTACTCGGCTACTCCTTCCCCTCACAGACCAACATATGAACATTTCTAAAACTGGTTATATATACCCCACTCTTGTATACACTCCCAATACACCAAGAATTGACATGCTATAGACAACTTAATGCAAAACCAAATTATGGTCTCCATTATGATCCAAAGTAGCACGTTGGACACCAAAACAGCCCACAGATGTAGATAATACCAAATCATTAGTGAAATCCCAAAAGATATTATATATATATACAAGAAAATGAGGTCTTTACCTACCAATTGTAAACATATGTAAAACTAACATAATGGTGGATAATATATTTTTAGCTACCAATATTGGATTGGTAGGTAAAGGTTAGTAGAGAAAGAGATCTTACCTACACTTATTAATATTGGTAGATAAAAGAATCAATGGACCTCACTATGTTATGACTCAAATAATGAGTTATCAACTGATGTGTTTAATGATGTGTCATCCTACATGACTGCTGACATGGCTGTCGTAGTAGTACACACATGACATATATTAATGCTGACATTTGGCATTAATTGTTAGTTCACGTGTCAAACAATAATTTGTCCATGTGTCATCATTTGATTAGTGCACATGACATCATTTTTAGGCCATATGGCATCATTTGATTAGTCCATGTGACATTATCTGATTTGCCACATGGCATTATGTCATTGGTATACATTATATAACGTTATTGTACCACATGGCGTTATTGTAATAACACACATGGCATCATTTTATTAGTTTATTAGACAATTCATATTTTGGTCAAACTGAATGGTTATGTGTAGGTTAAAGGTAATAACAATTATTTGTGACTCTTCTATATTAGAAATGAACTAGAAAAACATACAATAATAAAATATTTAATGCTAACATCTCATATAATGTTCAATACTGGAATAAGTCATAAAGTTACACTTCTAAGGTTACCCCAACCAAAATAAAAAACTTAATATTGTTTATTACATAGCAAATTAATGTAAATAAATTAAGAATCATCTTGTGACTGTCGAACTGAACAAAATGACGACCCTCTCAAATCTGCATCTGAAGCTTGGTCTATTCGACGTGGTGAAGATAGTACCATTTAATTGTTACGACAAAATATATCTACAACCACACTAAGTTGTTCATTAGTAACATTAAGGCAGGAAGTTGTATCATTAAGTCGTTCAACTAATTCTTCATAAGTTGATTGATTATTCATAGTGTTTTCTTGATGTGAAGTAGAAGTTGTGAAACTAGAAGATCGCCTTCATCCTCTCAAGTATACAGAATCACGTCCAAGTACACGCTCGATAATCTCTTTATCAGACAATTCTTTTGGAGGTTGTTGACTTCTCAACTCCATCATTTTATCCTAATAATATATTTCATTATAGTAAGTATTTGAATAACTGTATTAATTTTAAAAATAAAATTTTAAATATTTACTTATAAAGGCTCGAGCTCTGCTCTAGTCCAACCTTTCTCAGCATTATAATGCTTTAGAAGCCATATCTTAATTTGACCAGTAGTAGAAGTTAACACCATTCCACGTCGAATGTGATGTCGCGGTGTAGAGACTGAACCATTTTCTGACTCCTATTTCCTCTTTGATCAATTGGTAGTGTTCTTTAATGCTCTTTCGTGCAGAAATAAATCCAAATAAAATGCAATGAAAAAATATTACATGGACTTTTCATTGGAAAACATACCTGTCTTTTTATCATAAATTTTATCGAACATTTTAACACTTGAATTTGTAAATCAAAGACAACATATGAAAAAAGTAGATGTTTTTTTTGACATATGGCTTATGTAGACTCCATCACTTGCTTTAAGACTTAGCTAACCAATGACTCTATCACTTAGTGTTGTCTCAATTCTACACTTAGCTAACCAACGACTCTACCACTTGTTTCAATGAATCAAAATTAAAATGATAGCAAAAGTTATTGCACATATACTGATGTAGAAAGTGGTTTCTACAATATAAAAAAAATCCATAAAGTTGGAAATTTGTACATGACAAGCTAAAAATACCTGTTGGATCAGGGAAAATATTTAAGCTTACCAAGATTAAGATTATTGATGCCAATGAGTTGAATTCCATCTATACTCAGGATATTATCCATTTCCGTTTCAGTGTGCACCTCAACTAGTATAGTTAACCCTAGCACCTTACAAATGTTTAACATATATTTTATATCAGAGTCAGGCAAAACAACAGCTATTAGTAGGACTGCATCTGCGCCTTTAGACCGGGCATAGTAAAGTTGCCATGCATCATCAATAAGTTCTTTACAAAGAAAAGGGCACTGTTATTACGATCCTAGTTTAGCAAATGTGTGCAAAATGTTTTGATAATATAAAAAGGGGGCGTAATAAAATTAACATATTAAAGGTATAAAAATTAGCTAAAAAATTGAATCAAAGGAACCTAATCTTAACTGCAGCTCTGTGTATAGCTGTAAGATTTTCATAGCTGCCCTAAAAGAAAAGATAACGTACATATAGCCTACTTGAAAGAATTTTTCATCAGTCAAAACACTCAAGAATGCAGCTCCACGTTTCCATTAGCCAATAGCAATTTGAACCTGTGTATCATTTTTTTTTCCAAAAAATAAATAAAAAATCATCGTTCGAATGATCATAGTAGCAAAAGCTGCACTAAGTTATTGATTCCACATTAACTGTTGATGCTTGATGGATGAACAAAATGTTATTTATTTATTCTATAACATGTGTGCATAATTATGACAGCATTTGGTTATGTCAAAATACCATACCAAACTACTTAGCTTATCTTGGTCCTTCCCATAACTTTCAATCAAAAAAATTAGTATGCTAACATTATAGATCAAATCCCAACAATTTTGTATCTCGACATTCCTTCAGATCTCTGAATAGGATATTGGAAAAAAAACCAACCTTATAAAAACATAAGTCCGATTAAAACGTAAATATATTAAGATTTTGCTTTATTGTAAATATAATATCCGTGGAACACCACTATATCACAGCAGCTTTTTTCCATGGAGGTAGGTTTCTAATTCATATTAAAAACAATATAATAATTGCTCAAATGAAGACTGATAATGCTGAACAGATAATGGTATATAATGGATTGTCTACTATATACCTATTCAAAATATTAGTTTGATTTAATTATGCAGTACAAAGAGACCTCACGGATGGAAAGGTACCCATTGAAAACAAAAAAATTAAAATGACAAATGTAGCCTTATATATTACTCAAATTATCTAATTCACTTTTCCATTCTATTATTAAAAAATACAATGATACTAATATATTTTGAAAAGACAAATGATTTCGATGAAGGAAATAATGTTTTTTCCCAAGAAAATGGCATTTTATTTTAAATTTACTTTTTTCAACTTTTATGCCTTTTTTCTTAACGTTGTTTGATTTTATGATTTTTAATGTAATATATATTTCAATTATTTTTAACTGAACTAAAATATAACTTTTTTAGATTGCAAAATGAATAAAAATAAATAAATATGGATTAATGCTTTGCTGTTTCTAAAATCTATCTTTTATTTTTTTTCATTGTTAACGTACATTTATTTGTTTGTGAGAATATAAACTGAAAGGTAGCTTTGGTAACTTCTGGGGTGCGAAGAGAAAAAAGTAGGTTGAAATGTTTTTCGTTTAAATAATAAGGTGTGAAAGGTAAAAAATGAGGTGCAAATAGATTTGGCCATTTAACTTTTGTAGGTAGTGTTTCGTTGAAAATATTTTGACCATATTTAACCTTTATAATATTAAGATATGTAAACATATCAATTATAATGAATAGTTGTATTACTAGTATTTATTTGCAGTGTCAGTTTTTGTGGTTTATACTATAGACAATCAAAAAAGACTACGTGGATTAATGTCACAAAAGAGATCACGTGGATTGAGATTTATACCATTAGATTTGATTTGAAATAAGCTGTTAATTTTTATAGCCGGAGAGGATGGTATGGATTGCCTCTCTATAATAAAATAGAGAAAACATGTTTTAGTCATTTCAGATGATGACATATTAGTGTGAAATTGTGAATCATTTCAGAAAAAATTAATGTTAAATTTTTTGTAGTCAATCGTTTGAAAATAAAATATGATAAGTTATTAATAAATGATTATTTAATATCAATTATTTACAACTTAATCATTATTTATCAATTCATTAACTGTTAATTATTTCATATTTCAAAAATAATTATTAATAATTAATAAAGAAATGATTTAAAAAAAACATTGCTAGGATATATAAATGAAATCTTTAATTTAAAAAATTGCTAGAATATACTTTTTAAAACATCATCACACAACTCAACATTATTGTATGTGTGTGTATGTGTGTGTGTATATATTTATAAGAGCGGCTATTTGAACACAAATATTTGACACAAATCATGTGACACAAATCACAACCATTGGATCAGTTTGTCTTTATGTGAATAATGGAAATCAGGGGGCAATCCAATGGTTGAGAATTTATGTCCCCCAATTTATGTCAAAATTTTGTGCTTAAGTAGACTTTTGTTAAATTTTGCGATACTATATGGTAAAATTGAAGTGGATGGAAGTATCTTCGTGTCGAAGAAGATAGTGCGCAAATCGGAGTTCGTAAGTGAAAGTTACAGGAGCTGAAGTGTTTAGTTTCTTCAGGGTTCAACGACATACGTCTGTCGTAGGCATGACAGACGTTTGAGTTTACATGTGGAATTTTTCGAGAGTCCTGACAGACATCTGTCACCCCAGACAAACATCTGTGCTGAAGCAGATGCTACGAAGGACGTCTGAGGCAAATTGGACAGACATCTGTGGTGTAGGAAAAGTTTTAGTGAGACTCTGGACAAATGTCTGTCACTTAAGGACAAACGTATGAGACTGTATTTCAACTATTTCGGGCTGTAGATCTTACAAGCTGATTAGTGAAGGATCCAGGGGCAATTTGGGCAATTGCTATATATTATTCTCTCCCTATATAAGTTATTCTCAGATCCAAAATTAAAGGTACTAGAAAGAGACTAATCAAGAGATTATGACTAGGTTTATTTTAATTAGGTTTTTGGCAACCATAACCTTCTTTAATTCTTTTCTCCACAAAATTAAATTTTTCTGCTGAATTTGATCATTGTAATCAATATTTCGTACTCTTCTATTGGTATTAATAAAAGGTTCTCTCTCAAAGTGGACGTACACTGACAAGACGTCAGTGGAACCACTATAAATCCCTATGTGATTTACTTATCGTTATTGCTTCCTTATTTTCTCTTGTTCGGTGATTGTGTTTGATATATTGATTGGTTGTTTTTGCACTTTTACCACGATCTCGTCTTCTGCTGATTGTGGGTTTTGATTTGAACGGTCTTGAGTCGAAATTCTCCACAACAACTTGCATTGGTGTTGATAGTTCTCATGGCTTAGATACGACACGGTTGTAGCATTTGAGATTGGGTCATGTCTCAGGGAAGAGTTTGGATGTTCTTCGTCGAAGGAAGATGATTGATGGTGAGAGTTTCAAAAAGTTGGAGTTTTGCATGGAATGTGTCATGGGGAAGAAAACTAGAGTGTCATTCGGTGAAGGAAAACATGATTCAAGGGAGATTCTTGAGTATGTGCCCACAGATGTTAGGGGACTGGCACCTATAGCTTCTTTGGGAGGAGCAAGATATTATATTTCTTTCATTGATGTTTTTCTCTCGGAAGGTTTGGGTCTATGCAATGAAGGCCAAGTCGGAGACATTTGCAAGGTTCAAAGAATGGAAGGCTCTTGTTGAGAATGAGAGTGGAAAGACTTTGAAGGTTCTTAGATCCAGCAATAGCGGTGAGTATGTTTTCGGTGATTTTCTGAAATTTTGCAAGCATCATGGTGTTCAGTGGCAGTTTACTACACCTGGGGATCCGTAATCAAATTGAGTAGCGGAGAGAATGAACCGAATTCTACTGGAGAAAAGCTCGATGTTTGATATTGACATCGGGTTTGTCTCAGAGATTTTGGGCTGAAGCTTTGTCAACCGCGGTGCATATTATTAATCGAATTATGTACTCGGCTATTGATAACTAAATTCCGGAGGAGGCATGGAAGGGAAAGTGCACTGACTTGAGTTATCTTCGTGTATTTGGCAGTCCAGTTTATGTGCATGATCCGGGAATGATAAGCTTACACTTAGAGCTTTCAAGCGGATTTTGCTTGGCTATATGGCCAGTGTTAAAGGTTATCGGATTTGAAATCCAGAAACAAAGAAGGCTATGGTTTCTTGTCATGTTACTTTTGACGAGTCTGCTATGTTCAAGTAGAATGAGGGTCTTCGGATGTTCCGGATTTGTTTCATGTTGAATGAAAGGAGAAGGAAGTTATTTCCACTTTCAGGCCTAAAAAGAGTAGAGTTGTTGGAGGTGTTTAAGGGGTGAATGTGGTTGATAGTACATCATAATACAGATAAGAGAGATCAAGAATGCTAAGAAGTTAAAAGGTACCATTTTATAGTATAATACCAAGAACAAATGTTTTTTTACTAGTCTCGCTACCTCAACTTTCGTGGTAGTTGGTCGAGATGTATTACACGTATTTTGGACGTACTCCCACAGGGTATTCGAGATAGGCTTCAGACTAGTCCATTTGATCGTTTCTTAGAGATTAAACATACCCATTCCTTTGATCGTTCATTGCTAGATGCCTTAGTAGAGAGATGGTGGTCCATCACACATACCTTTCGTTTTCTTGATTTTCAGCTTGGTATTACCCCAACTAATTTTTATATGTTTACGGGGATTGAGATAGAAGGTGCAGATAGAGTGTCATACCCTTTTGACTCTAGCTTTGAATGACCTGAGTCATACACGTTGTACTTATCTGATTTTGACCCTAGTCATATCTCGTCTGGGCTGTTACCTTGACATATTTACAGGGATATATATTAGCATACATGGGTACCGAGGCCATGCAGGATTCTGTATTTCCGGCTGTCCATTTATACCTTTTTGGTTCGACATTCTTTTCGAAAGCAATTTTGTTATGAGACAAAATATCTTGCATAGTCATTGACAATGCTAGGTAGGGAACATTAATAATTTACCTCACATCAAACACAACAATATCACCATCAAACATTATATATATGTATGTATGTATATATATATATATATATATATATATATATATATATATATATATATATATATATATATATATATATATATGGGAACGATTACTTGAACGCAAAAATTTGACATAAATCATGGAGCATAAAATCTCAGCCACTATGTCAATTTGTCTTCATGTTGGGGGCAATCTAATGGCTGAGATTTTGTGTCCTTCAGTTTATGTTAAATTCTTGTGTTTAAATAGACTTTCTCTACATATATACATATACATGGGAAAAGTCTATTTAGACACAAACCTGACACAAAATTTGACATAGTCTCAACTACTGGATGTTCCCCTGAATTCCAATAACCACAAAAAGACAACTCAATCCAAAGATTCACAATTTGTGTCTCTAATCTTGTGTTTAATTATATATATATATATATATATATATGTATATATATATATATATATATATGTATATATATATATATATATATATATATATATATATATAAGTGCCAGTGAATTTTAGATATATTATGAGACATAACCTACCCAAACTTTTGCATCAGCCTTGACCAAAAAGGAAATAGGAAAGGACATTCAAAAAAGGTAACAAATGGTCTCATCCTGCATATTGCAGAAAATAAAAGTGGGATCAGCATTCATACGATAAGAAACAATCTTTCATTTAGTTAAAGAGGGCATTGATAATAATTTTCCACGGCATTAGATTTTCCTTAGGGATAGAGTTTCTACTCCATGCAATTTGTTCCACTTACATTTATCCAGTTGATCAGCTTTAAGAATCAATGAGTAGACAGCACCAATAGTATGCTTCTTGCCTCTCCATTTATTGTTATTAGTTTCAGTGAAGTTTATCAAGCAATTGAAGCTTTGCTATAAAAGAGTAATGATTTGGTTACTCACAGGAGGAACAAACACATTCATTACAAAATCACGGGCTTTGGCATTATTCAAACACTAGACTGCACTCTCTGCTGATCTATCATAACTTTGGACATAATAAATCCTTCCTTTCGCCAAGGATCATGCCAAAAAAGATATCTAACTGGTTTGTTCAACGGTGTACTGAATGTAAGGCAGGTATAAATTCCTCAAGGCTAAAAACTTTATCCATAACTAGCTTTAGTTTTGAGAGATGTCCATAGTCTAGAAGCTTTGCCTTTTAATATTATGTTTCCATACCCATTGCACCCACAAACTATTGTTTTTGGAAATTAGTGCATTAAAATGGACACTGTAGGCTGCATAATTCTATGTTTCTAGAAACAGTACACCAAGGCCCCTTATTTAGACAGCATAAATATTTTTAAAAGAATAAGGGATTAATTTCCTATCATAAATAGACCCAGTCCAAAAGAATTTTAGTAGAGAAGATTTCATCATGGTGAGAAGTTTTCTAGGAAGGATGAAAGTTCTAGCATAGTCTACTATCATAGAGCAAATAATACTCTTAATCAACACAAGTCTTCTAACTTGGGATAAAAATCTATTAGCTCGGACATCTAAGTTGGACATTATCTTATTGAATAATTGAATAAAATCAACATTGGTGACTCTAGAGGTGCATAGGGGAAGCCCTTAGTATGAATAATAACCATTCGTAGAATGCATTCCCAGTATATTTAATAATTCATGTTTACAAACTTCATTGACACTAGATAAAAGAGCATGGGACTTTTGAGAATTAAGCTTGATACCCATCATGCTATGAAATTTGATAAGGGTAGTAATAATATTTTCAAATGTGGATCGATCAAGTTTTGAGGAAACCATGATATCATCTACAAAAAAGGGGTAGATATAAGAGGATTTCTACACTTTGGGTGGAATTGAATCATGCCATCATTGCAACTTTTCTTGAATAATAAGATGGGAACTTCCATGACTAAAATGAAAATACGATGGAATGGGATCACCTTTGTGTGTTCGTTGATTACTCTTTGAAATATCCATGATTAATTCCATTATAATCAAGGAAAAACTTAGGAGTTGAAAGTCACACATAAATCTAGGCCATAGAAGGCTTAGCGAAGTGCATTAACGCAATTATTCTAACAATAGTAGAATAGTGAATACTATCATGAGCTTTTCTTAAGTCCTATTTTAGCATGGCACTAGAGATTGACTGGGATCTACCATTGCCCTTTATTATCTCATGAGTCAACATAACATTATTAAGTATGTTTCAGTTAGGTAGGAAAGACGATTTATTATTGGAAATCAAATTAGGAAGAACAAAACTAGTGGAGATGATTTCGGAGAAGAATTTATACATGACATTATAACAATATACGAGTCTGAATGAACTAAAAGTGTTTACTTGGTTAGCTTTGGGAATGCGAACAAAGTTTGTAGCATTAACTTCTCCAAGAAGCCTAAATTTATTGAAAAAATTATGTACTGCCTTACAAAAATCATGTCTAGTAATTTCCCACCAATTAGAAAAGAAATAGACATTAAAGGCGTCAGGGCCTCTACGTTATTTTTTTTCTTCATGGAAAATAAGGTAGTTTTAATCTAAATATTATTGATTTTCATTATTAGGTTAGTTACTACAGTCGAAGGCAAAAAAGGCATACACACTTCATCAAGTAGAGACAATTCAGGGAAGAAATTAGTAAAATTACAAAGGTGTTTAGAAAAATAATTTAGAAAAGCATTATCAACTTGATCAAGGGGGTCACTTTAATTACCATTTTTGTCCTTAATGCAATGAATAAGTTCGTTAGCATGTTTGATTTTGACAGCTGCATACCTTTCATGTGAAATGGCTAGCTTGGTTGGTGCTGACCTAATGCAAATTATGTTCTTTCAACGGCCAACTGGGAATGTGGCTAACGTAGCTACCTTACGTACCTTTATTTAGTCTTACATGCTTAACTCACTCATTCTCGTTGCAGTGGTCAGAAAGGAAATGTAGCTAATCTATAGTGAAGCAAAAGCAAAGGATAAGCTCTGGAAGATCAAGAGCGGGGATGGAGATTCATAAACATATATACTAATACATATTTTTTTTGGAAAATCAAATTATATAATAAGTATGTGCTTATGTATAAGTATACCCTTCCTCAGGTATTCCCGCTTAGGTTAATCAACACAACATAAGTTCTAATACCAAATGGGACGACCTCCATATACCTTAGACACTCCAATAATGCGCTATGGCGGTGCTTGTCCAATGCAAGGTAATCACCAAGGTTAAATAATAACAAGACAACTCAAGAAATTGTCATATATCTCACAATGCACCGAGTAATGTAAAATAGAATAACGTAACTAATATAAAATTTAGATGAGACAATAAATTATAATGTACCATAGCATCAACGCAATAGAATTGTACTGCATAATAAATTAGTCATATGAATGATAACAACTCAATTAAACATACTCTAACTAAAAAATGGAAAATAATAGAGTACGCATAAATAATTTGTGGAATACCCTCTTGCTTGCCTCTTGAACAACTACCATGCTCACCCCAACATGTCCCTAGTCTACCTAAGGAGTATCCAAAATGATAAGAAGCAATGCATAAAACTCCAAGTTAGGCAATAGTCCGGTGTGAGCGATAATAATCTTTAGTACTTATAAGATAAAATAGGACAACAAGTATGGAAAACCATACCTGGTCTATCCATGCATCCACATAATTAGCACATGTAATAGTGTACACTACTCTATGATCAACATGCAAATGGTTAAAAATGTTTAAGTAATAGGATGATGATAGACAACAAGCATGCGTCCATCATCCATCCTCACATTCACTTACTCAATGCTTAGGATATACGATAACGTTTGGTTTCTCGATACTCAAATCCATACTGCTTAGTAGGCCAGGAACTAGATTGTACCAACTTGTATGCCCTAGGGTAAGGACCCAACTTCAAGCAAGTGTACACCATAAGTTCCCTAACTTGATAACAGTCTCCCAACTTGGAGATAAGGAGGACCCAACTTGGGCCAAATGGACATCACTCGCACTATTCCTTCTCCCTAAGTACTCGATGAAACCATATATGTCAATGATCCCTTTGCATGTGTTATCAACAATAGAGCTTATCTTAGAAACTACTCTTATGACTTTCATCGTATGTCTCCTTAGTTGGGACTAATCATAGATGATCATCTTTTCGTTAGACATTACCGCATGTCCTTTCCATTATCTAGAAAATTTCTCTTACCTCACTATTGTTACTCTACATCTTGGAATGTAGCTAGTCATTATTTGAGTAGTTCTTCAAGAAGTGAAATCACCATTGAACCAAGCCGTCAAACAAGGTAATATACCAAAGTCGTCAAGCTAAACTTCACTAGTGTGTCGTGGACGTAACACAACCTACTATCTCATATCACACCTCTCAATCTAAGCCGACCTGATTTGAAAACCACCTTAGCTCCATGCAAGTTTCCTCTACTTCCAACATATTGATCCGATAAGGTTTCCTCATTACTGATCTAGATTGTACCGATCTATTTCAATGCTTTAGTATTTTCTACTTGGCCGATTAGAGGTACGTGTCTCCCGCCGACCCAAAGCACAAACTCACTTACGGATCTGTATTTAACCTCAGTTCCACCAATCTAACCCAAAGTTAACTTAGGTCCACCGATCTGAATTCCGCCATCTCCATCGGCCCGAAGTTAACTCAGCTCCACCGATCCAAAGTTTACATCTCTCTACCAATCCAAAGAAATATCTAGGATCCTAAAATCTATGCTTATTCTGAACGACCCAAGATTAATTTTATCCATGTTGATCCGAGGTACTCTGACCTAGGTTGCACTGATACAAGTTTGATAAGCCATACCGATTAGAAGTTCTATAAGCTATAACTTGAGCACGCGAACTCCAAATGACTAGAAATTTGATGCGATGCTTCTTGGTTTCTTGCCATCCTTTATAGATCGCACCCACATAAGAGCACTTAGCTTGAATCGGATCTGACTCAAATTGCACAACACACCTACAATTATTCTTGCCATGCAATTAGCGTTTACATCCATTTACACATATTTGTAACAAGCATATGATATGTAAAACATAGGCAAACAAGCATTTTGTCGAATCAAAGAAAATATGGGTGTAAATCCAAAAAGGTTACATGTTCAAATGGTTTCCTAGGATTCCTAAAACATGAGTTTCACAAAAAGAATATAATTAACCCCAAACTTACATATATATAATAAAATCATTAGACATGATTATGAGTAATTTAGAGGGTTTTAGGAGATAGTTAGAGCTTAATACATCTAATTAGTAAGTAAAAGCAATAATCGCTTACCTTAATCGAAGTTAGCTCATTAATCTCTTTTGAATAACAATTAGCATAGATCCCTAGGTCATAGAAAAATTTGACAAAAATTCAAAGGATGGGAAATGATCTAATGGTGACTTTTCATAATTATAATATCATATAACCATTTGTAAAAATAATATAAATATATCATGATCCTTCAATATATAGAATATGGGTCTTTATGTGACCATGACCGCTCTAGATCCAGGTTCATAGCCAATGCCCAGATATGCCTTACTATGTGTAGTGCCTTGCCCATCTCGCCCCATATGCTGATCGAAGGATGTCATAACATTATGCCCGACTGAAGGCAATAAACAAATCTGGTAGACTTTAGTTCTAAAAATTGATCGAAGCATTGAGTACCAGAGTCTACTAGTTAAGCGATGCTGAACTATTCTCTAGATTTTCCACTACAAATCGACTGTTTATACAATAAAGAAATCTAGAAACAAAAAAAAAGATGGATTGATGTCTATTTCTCCACATCAACCTCTTCTTATAGACATAAAACACAGTATCTTTCATGGTAGCTGCAACAGGTCAAAAATATCCTCCAATATCGAACTTTTCACTCTGATAGCACTTGCTAGGAAATAAAATATAACTTTACAAATGGATGTTCATTTTATTACAGGAAATGTAAATAACTTATTACATAGAAAATACAAACCCTTGAATTGACTAGAAACAATAGTGCACTATTCAATCCTATTAGTGAAAATTTTGCAAAATTCTATATGATTTATTATTATTTTTTAAATGAGAAGAAGAGAAAGATTAAGAGTAGTCCCACATATTGAAATAACATGAACTAAATTTTCTTAAATGTTAGTTTTCTAAAATGAAGGTTGGGCCTTTCGAGTACCGAAATGTTTGTTCTATTGTGAGAAGGAAGGTCTTGAATAATCACTACATATGTGTATTCCCCATCGCCATTTGATTGACCAGAACGAGCCAAATTTGGATTTTGGTCCAAACTATTAAAATAGTCAGAGAATGGACTGTTGAAACCGATAATACCGATAATAGACAAATGCAGATATTTTAACAATCAAATGAAAAGAAGCATCGTTCAAATGAACTAACTGTTGGAAATGACAGTGAAAAGGTGGGATACACAATATTTCAAATGAAATGATGCATCTCCTCATATCTATAAATAGCGATATCTAGAATCTGTTTACATTATAATTCTTCTTCTTCCTAGAATTGCATTGCCAAAATAGCGTTCAAAACATTTCTTCTTTTTTAATTCAGAAATGCCTTAAAGAGTTGCAAATCCTTAAAATTAGAAACACCCCTGCAAATTAATATTTTTTCATTCTTATCTCCTCTTTCATTTCTTTCCAAAAATATATTGGCTTTATAACACTACAAATTATAAATTTGGTACCATTGTCACTGTAGCCAATTCAAAAGATAGTTTGGACCGTTTTATATAGTTTTATCGTGATCGATTAAAGAGATTGATCATCTTGGCTTTATTGTATCTTGAAAGATGATTTGCTTTAGCACACATCACATATTTGTGAGGCCAAATAACGTCTAAAAGAAAGCATCTTTTGATGTGTCCTAGAGCAATTTCTATAGACCTAACTATATAACTACCATGCCACTTTACTTGATTTTCAGAACTCAACCCCAAAAATATTAAGATGTCATGTTGGCAATGGCTCCACATAGTTTGTGATACTTCACTTCTAATTTCACTAAACTAAAGAGGTATGATGGTGTTAATTACAAGCATTGGCAAAAGAAGATGCCATTTTTGTCGGTTGGACTAAAAATTATTTACATACCTATAATGCAAAATCCAGGAGAAATACAAAATGAGATTATTACGCAAGCACTACCAAGGTCAAAATGCGAGCATGATGATTACATATGCAAGAGACACATATGCAACATAAAGACAAATTCTCTTTGTTTGATATATATTACAACAAGTCAGCTGTCAAAGAGGTTGGGATGCATTGGAGACCAAGTATCTGAAGGAGGATGCAACTAACAAGAAATTTTGGGTACTAAATCTTACAAATTTAAAATGACTAATGACAGGTTAGTTGTGTAGCAGTTTAATAATATTATGCATATCATAAACCAATTTACCCAGCATAATATGAATATGGATGTGGAGATCAAAATCTCATCCGTAATTGTCAAACCTACCACTTAAAATTAAAGGAAATTTCTTAAACACAAGGAGGATATGGGTATGGTTAATTTTGAACTTTTTTGCATGTGAAAGAACAACTTATGGAGAAAGAAATCACTAAACAAAGAATGTTTTCATATAAGATCCACACAATGGAGAAGGTGAAAAATAACCCATTTGTGAACTCTTTTAATCAAAAAAGAAAAAATTTCAGAATAAGAAAAACTTCACAACAATAAGACCAAGAAAGTGAATGGTGCTACAATTATGAGAAACTAGGTCACTTTATCAAAGATTGTTGTTTTGATAAAAAGAAACCACAGTCGACAAAATAAAATTATGTGGCCGTACTCTTTGAAATCAATATGATTGAAAATGAGAAGTCTTGGTGGATCGACTCTAGTGCTTGTAAGCATATCTGCATCAACAGGAGTCTATATAAAATACTTAATAAGTTTGAGGAATAAAATCATTTCTATATAGAGAACTTAGCAAAAATAGCAGTCATGGGAAAGGGGACAGTAGACTTAAACTTTATATCTGCGAATAATAAATGTTAAATGTCTTATATATTATGCACCCGAGGTTGAGAAGAACCTTATTTCTAATAGTTTATTAATAAGCTTGGCTTCAAACAAATATCCAAATCAGATAAGTATGCACTAAACAAAAGCGAAATGTTGTTTGAAAAGGGTACATATGTGATGGAATGTTCAAATTAAATTAAAAAAAGTCAATTTGGATTACGTTGTTGGTACGTCTTCTTTATGGTGTAGCAGATTAAGATACGTTAATGTTAGGAGTATGGATAGTATGATTTCATTAAACATGGCCCAAGTGAATAGGAAGATATAGTTAAGTTTAATTAATAAAATGATAAAGTTTCAAGAATGTAAGTATATTTCAAAGATGCAAGACAAACAACAGAGGACCCACTGTTTGAGGCATGTTGAGGAGGAAAGAAAGCTCATGCAAAAAAGAACAAATGAAGGTAATATACTTTCTTTCTTTCTTTTACTTTCTTCAAATCTAAGGTAACCTACAAATTCATCAGCAAATTTTCAAATAGTGGTAACAATATGCTTGTTTTGTAACGCAAAAGAAGAGCATTTTTATGACTTCCAAAATGCAAGTTAATTTTTATACGCAGACATATTACGTAGAACTTGTTAAATTGAAGTAAATCAGACAAATTCGTACGAACAATGCATGAAATGTACGAACGAAAATACTAGTATACCTTGTAGTGATGTGATTCCCAATTGACCGTTGAGAACGTCGAGCGGAAGCTATGATTTTTATAGGGTTAGGGTTTGGCGATTTTCTAGAAAGGGGAAGAGAAACCCTAAGCAGACGATGAATTGAAGGAACATCACTAGGTGAAAAGCATATGGTGGAGTAATTAAAGTGGAATAATGGTGATTCTTTGGGGAAGAGAAGGGGACAAGGCAAAGCAGGGCTGAAGGGAAAGGCGAAGGTTTTCGGGTAGGAGATGGAGAGGGAGAATAGAAATACCGAATAGGAGCAGGAGGCGGTTCAGATGTAATTTTGGGTAGAAGAGCTTGTGAACATGTAGGGTAGGAGGTGAGGATGGAGAAGAGAATTACGAAAAGGAGCGGTGGCAGTTCAGTTTTATTAAGGCATAAAAAATTTAGGGGAATGTGAGCGCTCGATTGTAACCCAGTAATTATAATATAGTATAGATGCTAGAATTACCAGTATGAGACGATTTTATGTACTTTCCATTGCCCATGCTTATAGTCTGATTATCTTTGTATTCCTTGTTTCCAAGATTCAAATTATCAAGGTTGTTTGTTATATGGTTAGCTGCCCCTGAGTCTTGATACCAATACTCATCCTGAATATGCTCCAATCTTGCATTTTCATGGTGATTTCTAGTTGCTTCAATTTGATTATTTGAATCACTTTGAGCTTGAGCAATTTTGACACTAGGAATTGAATTTCTTTGATTCTTGTTGTTCTGGTTTGCTACATTGTTTGGGCTAAACCTGAAATAGCATTTTAGGACAGTGTATCCTATTTTTTTCTCACAAATATGACATTTTGGTTTGTTGCTACTGTTGTTCCACCTTCCACTTCCTATGGACTTTTTGGAAGTGCTGCCTCTTTGAAAGTTTTGATCATTCTTGTAGTTGTTTGCTTGGTTTCCATTCTTGTTATTGTTTGTAGCATAGTTGACATTCAAATCACTTTCTTGAGCTCTTTTGCTGTCATGTCTTACTTCATGAGACAAAAGAATCGAGTGAACATCATCTATAAATGAAAATTCCTTTAAAGATGAAATAATTGCTTCCACGACATCATATTCATCACTCAACCCATTTATAATAACAAGAACTTATTTAGATTCAGGTAGTTTATGTCCAGAGCTTCTAACATATCACAGGTAGACTTGATTTTACTTAAGAACTCCCTCATAATAATGTTATCCTTTCTGATTTTCTGAAGTTGTCTCTTGTAGAACATCACTTTAGTTCTAGATTTATTTTTGAACACTTTTTCAATAGTTAGCCATATATCATTGGCACTTTTACACTCTATCACCTGTGGCAACAAGTCTTAACTAATTGATGATATGAGCCATGAAATAATGAGCCTGTCTTGTATGTGGTACTTGGTGTATTCTTCATTGTTGACTATTCTATTTTGTTGATCTGTGGTGAATTTAGGTGGAACAGGTAGTGTACCTATGACAAATTCTTCTAAGCTGTACCATTGAATTGTTGTTTCAATTTGAAGCTTCCACAAGAGATAATTTTTTCCATCTAACTAGAATGTAATTAGTTGAGATTGGGACTAATTATAGTCTTGATTAGTTTGTCTGCTGCACCGATATTCTCTAATGGGTCAGTCAAGTTATCTGAAGCTGCAGATGTAGATTCTTTGGTCATAATGCATAAATAGGATGATCAGAGGGAAAAATATCGAGAAAAGGAAAGAAAATTGATCAGGTAGGAAAGAAACTTTCTTTAAACAACTGTTGTAGCCAGGTAAGTAAAAAAATGATGATTCTTCTTTCTGATTGGATTTCTTATGAGACACAGTTTATGCTCTGGTGGGTTTCTAGAATTCTCGATTTTTTTTACTTAATGAAGTGTTGTGATTTTTGAAATAAAATCACATGTATGTTGAAGAAGACAATGCTTGGAAGTGCTTTGTGATAGAGGAGATAGTTTGAGCCAAAGAATATTATTTTGACCTAGTTTTTCTCATCTTCAATCTATGATATTTCTAAGGGAAAATTGGATATTTTTTCTAGGCCTTCTATTCTCCTATAAAAGCAGCATCTAGGATAAGATTATAATGATGGTATTGAGACCGAAATAGTTAATTCAAGTGTTTGTCGTCATTTTTCATTGTTCTCCTTCTCCAACAATAGTTGTAGTCATTTAGATATTTTTTCCCTTTCTCAATAAGGTTATTGACTCAATTGTAGTCTGTTTACTTTTGGTTTTTGATCCACTAAGTGTAAACAAATTTTTATTTGTGAATCAATGCAGAGGATGGTTAGGTGGAATATCTTGTGTTTGTGCATGTAATTTCATATATGTGTTGTTTTTCCATTGAATCATCTCTAACTAATTGTGTGAATAAGATCCTGGTCGCTTCCGTAAAAGGCGCAGTTTTCCTAACAATTGGTATCAGAGCTAGATCATCGCAAAGCTTAGAGTGATTTTTGGTTGGAAAAAAATCGTTTTTTGGTGAGTGTTGACCAACTTTTTGGCAAAAGCTATCATGGTTCAGTGGATCGAAGCCTAATGCTAAAAGGCTCACGAATCAACATCGACCGATCCCAACAGGCGACCTCTCCTTCAGAAAGCCCGAACAAGATTTAGCCCGAGCCGGTCTACCTCGAGCAGCGGCATTTTATCCCGACATAATTGGTCTCCCAGACCGACCGAATCAATTACTCCCTTAAGTTCCGGATTGATTAGATATCCTTAGATCTACGTGGAAATATCCAGATGAGTCATTCATTATTTAGCCTGATTCTCAAGGCATTAAAGGTGGTCAACGCTCCCAGCCAAAAGCTCTACTTTTGATACACCTCATCTCGTATGCCACGCAAGCCGCGATTTCCGAGATAACTATTAATCAACAGTAGACCGCGTCCTACTGCTACAACTATTCCAATGGATCGAGCTCCACGTGTCTAAGATCCGCAAAAGAAGCATGCTGCGTGGCATCTCACTTAGCCCACTTCTTCGCTTGCAATACTTCCATCCCCAAAATGGAAAAGGGACTTCGACTTCCTTTAGAGAACTTCCATTCTCAAGTTCAAATTCCACGGCTAACATCCAAAAATAGCCAACTCTTTCTCTAAAACACAATGATTTTGTGTTCACCTCCCACTTTCTTAAAAAGGAAAATAGTTTGTTCTTGTAAATAAAAGCAAATCAATATATATAAAGTGGACGTAGGCACCATCTTTGCCGAACCACTACAAAATTCTTGTGTGTCCCTTGTCTTTATTTACTTTACTGTATTCTGTGATCATTGTTCGTGTGTTCTACGCATGATTGGGGGTTGACTTACAATAGTGACCAAATTTTAACGTCAACACTTTCACGCGCCAGGTGGGGGGCACGTGCAGACATACTCTACGACTTTCGACCACCTTCAGCAATTTCTAAGCCGACCATGACAAACAAGCGAAAGGATGATGCAACGTCTTCCAGTCCCAAAAACGCTGATGCAAGAGAAACTCACGTTGCATAGGCAAGTCAGGAAACCTCCTCTCACGAAGACACGTCCCGATATCTTACTAGGGATGACATGGACAAGATTTTGGTCGAGTTTAGGGGCCAGATAACATCTTAGGGTGAACTCCTCAAACAACAGCAGGAAGCGTTGAATCACCTTCTCACTCGGATGGATAAAGGACCTAACGTTCCAGTATCATTTCCTACACCAAGGAGGACAAAGGCAGCAACTAATCTTCGGTCCACACAAATACAAGTCGCATATCAGACCATACCTTTGATTCCTCCTGGGTCGACTCCACCTCCCGATCGATCACTCCCAGGAGCGTCACTTCTAGCAACTAGCTCAGCTGCAGATACATATTATCAGGAGGCTCCCTATCAAGATCTAGGTCGTTCGACCATTTTGCCTCCGCTCCAAAGGACAACTCGACTCCCTGGGCTGACCAAACAACAGCTGGGTCGACCGGGATCAGCGTCATTTCTAGTACAACCCAACATCTTACCGCAAACAAGCCATATGCCATCTCTCCTTCAACGAAGTGCTGGTGGTGCCTTCCCTTCGAACCAGGAAGACCTGCTACCAAACCGGTTCCCAGCATGACAAAGGAAAACGCTTCTATAAACCCTTCTAACACCGTTCCGAGCAGGGGCACTGAAGAGCGCCGAACATCGCATGCTATGCTGGGTCGGCCCGATGCTAACCAAACTTGAGCCAACCTTACCTGAACTGGTATGGTTCTGTCCAATAACCCCAGAGGAACCTAGCAGCGACTGAATTGGGTCTTGATGTTCGGTTACACCCTCGCCCTCACCTTCACTCAACTCTCGGAGGTCGAACGCAACCAACCGTTCCCCTTCCGAGCATGCTTTCGGCGGATCCTAATCCAGGGACTCTCACCAACGCCCACAGTGCAGAATTGGATTCATGGCAATGACTCCTCGGAGATGGAAGCCAACTGGCGAGTATCATCAAATGCTTCACCTGGGGCACGTCTTCTCAGCAAGATATAGATGATATCCCCCGCAGCCCCTTCACCAAGGAAATCAGAAACTCCCGCAATCCTCCAGACTTCTAGTTCCCAGTCATAGAGCCCTACAATGGCCGGACCAACCCGACCATTCATCTCATATGATACATGCGCCACATGGAAGTGCTTTCTGCATCGACCAACAATATGCTCAAGTGCTTCCCTCTCTTCCTCACCGATATAGCCGGCATGTGGTTCTGGCAGCTAATAACTGAGTCGATCAGCAGTTGGAATATGTTGGTCACTCGCTTCATCAAGCAATTCAGAGTTCACATCTCTAAACCGAGGATGGCCTAGATCATCATTGCAGGCATTGGACGTTGCTACGAGGACTACTTTTGAGGTACTCTCGGCCTTAATACGGTCTTCGATGGTTGTCAGTTTTTTGGCCATAATACGATCTTTCTCGGATTGCTGGCCTTAATACAACTACCAAGATCGTCGGATTTCTGGCCTTAATATGGTTCAGCGCAACCATAGCTACTCGTGCATTGAGCTCCGATACAATATTCAGAATACACCTTCTTTACCAAGATAGATGTATTCTGAAGGGAAAAGTATTGAACAAATTTTTGGTGAAAGCAATGACGGTTCAGCGGATCGAAGCCGAGTGCTAAAAGGCTCACGGATCAACACCAACCGATCCCAATGGACGACCTCTATTTCAGAAAGCCCGAACAAGATTTGGCCCGAGCCAGTCTACCTCGAGCAAAGGCATTTCATATTCTGACATAATCGGTCTCCCAGATCGACCAAGTCAATTAATTCCTTAAGTTCCGGATCCATCGGATATCCCTAGATCTACGTGGTAATATCCAGATGAGTCATTCATTGTTAGGCCGATTCTCAAGGCATTAAAGGCGGTCAATGCTCCCTGCCAAAGCTCTACTTTTGATACACCTCATCTCGGATGCCACACAAGCCACGATTTCTAAGATAACTATTAATCAGCAGTAGACGGGGTCCTACCGCCGCAATTATTTCGATGGATCGAGCTCCACGTGTCCAAGATCCGCAAAAGAAGCATGCCGCATGGCATCTCACTTAGCCCACTTCTTCACCTATAAATACTTCCATGCCTAAAATGGAAAAGGGACCTCGACTTCCTTTAGAGAATTTCTTTTCTCAAGTTCAAATTCCACGGCTAACATCCAAAAATAGGCAACTCTTTCTCTAAAACACAACGATTTTGTGTTCACCTCCCACTTTCTTCAAAAAGCAAACAGTTTGTACTTATATTCAAAAGCAAATCAATATATATTTAGTGGACGTAGGCACCATCTTTGCTGAACCACTATAAAAATCATGTGTGTCCTTTGTCTTTATTTACTTTTTTTCTGTGATTATTGTTCGTGGGTTCTACGCACAATTGGGGGTTGACTGACAACAGTGACTAACTTTTGATGTCAACAGTGAATCAATAAAAAAATTGATTTTTGTTATGTCGGATATGATGGCGTTTCCGAAGATGACTATTTTTTTATAGAAGAAACTGGATGACTCAGAAGCTAAAATGGAGGATGTGCTTTACCTCAATGATCTTCATGATCCGATTGATGGAGATGGGAAGAAGCCCTTGGATGTGCAATAAGGAAAGTGGAAGAAGATGGATAAGAAGACGATTGTCTTGATTCGGCATTACTTTGATGCCTTATATATACTTAGCTAGTGGAGTCAGATGGACGAGAGACGTTTCAGCGATCTGGTCAGAAGTGCAAACCAGTTGTTCTTAATCACCGACGTCTCTAGGATAAAACAGTTTCGAAGAATAATCAATTTGCTTGCACAACAAATCAATTCAGTTTTGCACTTTAGATTTAAATTTATCTACTCGTTTTGTTTTTGGTTTTAAGAATTTTTAGTGGCGGAGGAAGAAGAAGAGGAGATAGAGAGTAAGAAAAAAATGTCATTTTTTTAGTGGTAGAAAACGTGATATTATGATTATCGGTTCAGATCTGAAAAAACGGATCTTAATTTTACCAAGTCAAGTAAAACCTGGTTCGAAAAATGCAAGGTATTTTCGTCTAAAAATATAAGTGTCTACATCAACAAAGCCCAAGCCCGAGCCGAACCAGGTCGAGTCGGTCGCGCATGTGTAGTGGTCATGATCATGCATGGTCTCCCTCCTCACAACAAAGCATGCACTAGAAGCCCCAAGACCTAACATAGCTTGTAAGAAACAAACATAAATACTTTTAAATTTGCTTCTTTCATATAGTCTCATGATGTAGGTCTATTCATATATAGGAGTCATCTACCACTTATTTAGTTTTTAATAATTCATCTTAATAAAGAACAACATTTTTCCAACAATCCTCCTCTTGAATTTTTAAAATTATTTTCGAGCAGTTTCAAAAAACATATGATTGTGCATAAACAAAGATATCTTCCAACTTGAACCTTTGCATAGTGGATAAGATTCAGTTTTTACTAGAGTAACACGTGGTCTTGAACTCTATTCCTGACATCAGACCACACACAACCTTTTCTATAGTGGAATCAAATAATCCCATGCATTAATAGTCATGCACGTCTACCCCAGTTTAGTGAACTCTCTAGAAGTTTTGCCCAAAACTTCATAAGAAACGACCACATTTCCACATTCACATAGGTGAGTCTATCAAGAGTGCTCCTGAAGGTAGCTACTCCACTCCAATTAGAGTATAGACCTCATTAAGAATTTCCATCAACTCATCCTCTAATCACTTCAGGAATACATGCTTCTTAATATATAAATTTAGCATGTTCATGAACTTTCACAACACAACTTGTTTTTACCCATTGAACCTAGTTCTTGGGATCTCCAGTCATTTAGCTCGGGTTACCATTGTGTGTGATTCCACAATCTCAGGGCAATAATCCCGTTCTTTTAGAATCATTAAGGACTTTCTTTCAGGACAGTCCTTTCATTAAAGGATCAGCTAAATTATCATCACTTCTTATGTAATATTCTCTAACAATACTGCGCATACAACTGTCATTTCTTACCGTTGTAATATGGTTCTATCCTTTTTTCAATAGTCGTCAAATTTTCATCACTACATATGTGATGTTCTTTTATAGTATTGTGCTTATGATATCTTCTTCTACCATTGTAATAACGGTTCTATGCTTTTTTTTGCAATAGCCACGGAACTATCGCAATAGGTTACACCACTAGTGTAGGTTTTCCCATATGGGGATCTCAACTAGCAGATTTCTTTAATTCCCTGCTTCTTTGCTAGCTACGGATAGTGCTATTATCTCAGTCTATATAGCAAAGACTGAGTCAAAATAGTATCCTTCTTGGGTTTCCAAGAGACAGCTCTTCCAGCGATGCTAAATATATAGCCACTGGTCGCTTTAGAATCATCAGATAAAATATTCCAGTCTGCATCGGAATATCCTTCAAGTACAGTTGGAAACTTTTCATAATGTAATCCAAGGTTCATAGTTTGTTTAAGGTATCTCATGACCCTTTCAATAGCATGTCAATTCTCTATACTAGGCCTGCTGGTAAACCTACACAATAATCCCACGACATAGGCAATGTCGGGTCTAGTACAATCAGTGACATACCGTAGGCTGCCAATGATGCTTGGCATAATCAGACTACACCTTCACCAGTGTTCTTAAATAACTTTACACTAGGATCATGTGGTGTACATGCAGGTTTACAGTCAAAATAATTGTATTTCTTTAGAGTCTTCTCAATTTAATGAGATTGATCCAAAGAAAATCCCTTTTCAGACCAAATAATTTTAATACCAAGGATTACACTCGTTTCACCTAGTTCTTTCATATCAAAATTGACACTTAATAAAGATTTGACTGTATTTATGGCATGAATATTTAACCCAAAAATGAGTAGGTCATCTGCATAAAGACATGTAATAGTACAAATGTCATTCTTAGATTTGTAATAAATGCGTTTGTCACTTTCATTAACTTAAAACCATGTGAAATGATCAAGTTATCAATTTTTTCATGCTTATTATTTAGGTGCTTGTTTTGAACCATATAATGATTTATCTAATTTGAAAATTTTATGTTCTTGACCATGTACTACAAATCCTTCATGCTGATCCATATAAATTTCTTCGTCTAATTCACTGTTAAAAAGCGGTTTTAACATCCATTTGGTGTATTATTAAATTATAAATTGAAGCAAGTGAGATTAATACCTGAATGGTTGTAATTCTAGTTATAGGTGAAAAAGTGTCGAAGAAGTCTATATTTTCTCTTTGCTTAAAACCTTTAGCTACTGATCGTGTTTTATATTTATTAAAGGTTTTAATTTTCTTTTAGGTACTCATTTATAGCCTATAGATTGACAACCAGATGGTAAATCAACTAAGTGCCAAGTCTTATTGGATTCCAAAGAATCCATCTCATCGTTTATAGCCTTTTGCCAAAAGTTGGCATCTAAAAGAGATAAGGCCTCTTGGAGGTTTAATGGGTCCTCCTCTATATTAAAAGCACACAAATCTAAACCAAAATATTTTATGGTTCTTGCCCTTTTACTTATTCTAGTTCAGTTTTAGAATTTTCATTAAGTTCTGTTCGAATAGGTATACTTGAAGTACCCCCACTATTCCTTAATTTAAAAGGAAATTTTGTTTCATAAAAATCAACATCTTTTGATTCAAATTATATTATGTGTATTTAGGTCATAAAATCTGTATGCTTTGCTATTAATAGCATAGCATATAAATACGCATTCATATGCCCTACTTGCTAAATTTATTCTCTTAGGGTCTGGAATGCGAACATATGATAAACAACCCCAAGTTATAAAGTATGACACATTGGGTTTATAGTTCTTTAAAATTTCATAAGGTGAAATTTTATTCTTAGATTTAGGTATTCTATTCAAAACGTAGCAAACAGTTAATAATATATCCCCCCACCAATGTTTTGCTGCACCAAAATTTCATAAAATAGCAACTGCTAATTCGGTAAAGGTCCTAATTTTTTTACAGCTTTACCGTTCATTTCAGTTGAATGTTTTAAACATGTCAAATGCACCAATTTTATTTTTCATAAGGTATACATAGGAGAAATCAGAACAGTCATCTCTGGAGTATGCATTACATTTTTCAGAATCGCTGTCTTTCCAAAGGTAAACATTAGTGTGGTGAGAATCTCCTAACAACACTTTCTGATCATCAGCAGCCGTGTATGTAGTGAACATATCACGATCATAGCAGGCATGGCGAGAAGCACCAATGTCTACCCACCAACCCACTGATACACAAATAAGGTGAATCTCAGTAATCATAGCCGTAAGAGGCTCCTCAGTCAGGTTAGCCTGCAGTGCAGGGTCTGGTCTGTTCCGACACTTTCGTGTCATATGTCCTGGTCTTGTCATAGTTGTAACATAGAAACAACTGTCCAGAATCATTCTTTTGGGTTAGTTGCTGCTATCCTTTATGGTTTCCTTACGGATTCCCATTCTGTTCTGTACTGACCAGCTGTAGAGGCTTACTATTGTTTAAGATGTTAATATGTTTGGAATTTATCCAACCAAGAGGTAGTAGTCTGAAGCACTTTATCCCCTATGATTGTTACTAAAATATCATATGCAGTTCACTCATTTGGATGCTACAAAGTCGAATCCTCCCTTAGATATCTGTATTTACCATTACATATCTGTATTTACTGTTACAAGATTTGGCCACTGATAAAATGGTTAGCACATTAATCTAACCAAATTCATGGGTTTGTTCAGTATGCATCTATGAGCTTGTGGGTCTTAAGCAGAAATATAATATAACTCGTACTCCTCAATAGACGTTCAAAATACCATTCAAGCATGCATAATCCTGGTTTTGACAATAAATTTCACGTGGTGTGTGAAAGGATGCTAAACCTAGAACAAAACGAGTATAAATCTATACATGAGAGGGTGGATCTTGTATGTGGGCGCTGCAACATGGAGTTTATTTTAGTAAAATTAAAGAGCCCATGCCCAAAAAATCTGAACTTTACCTAATTCCAAAATCATTAGACAAACCAACAGATTTATGAAAGAAATAATCTGATTTCTAGCTATTGATTTTTTTATTTTGCGAAATCAATTCAAAAACAGTTAAAAATCAAAATTCCAAATCTTGGCAAACAATGCAACTGTCCTGTTTTAGGGTGCGTTCTTAACCAACGCGAGCGGGGTATTTGAGCGTGGCATTTGAGCGTGGTACTGTAGCGAACGAGGAATGTGTTTTTAGCTGCGAACGTGGCATTTGAGCGTGGTATTTAATTGTTAAATTAATGGTTTTGATTTAATTAAATTCTAATTGCATCAAACAAAACGACAACATATTTCATAAAATAAACGACAACGTTTTTCATAAAACATAAAGAACACAACGGTACTGGAATTAAAACAAGTACATGAAAATCTAAAATAAACGACGATGAGGTAACTGACTCAACTCAGTTGAAATAAACCCACATATGCCCTCATCGGTAAGCTCCCGAACAATATCCACATTCCGCTCGTCATTGCGGAAAATCGTCAGAATCTCCCAAAGGTCCACACGCGTACCCGATCTCTGAAGAAGCTCAAAGCACCGCCGGGCAAGCTGTCTCGTATCGTCGGTCATAAACGAGCTGGCACGCGCTACCTGTCTGCGCCTAGATGGCTGACCAGAAGGGGGATCGTCCGAAGCCATCCAACCAGTATAGAAACCCGCGTCGGTAGGGGAGAAAGAAGCAGCTGGCACAGGCGCTGGTGGAGGTGCTGGTGCAGTAGGAGGTGCAACCGCAGGTATCGGATACGCATAAGTATCTTTCCGCAAACAACCCTCGAACATAATGTCCTGCTCTCGGAACTTCAAAGGCGAGTTCCTCCTGAACCGTCTGTAAGGTCTGCCACCGCCGGTACTCCAAAAATCATCTGGACCGTCCAGATAATCGAACTCTGCATTCCATACACCGCCAGGTGTTCGTAGCAGTCTATCCCAATCGCGAAAAGAGCGCTTCATGTTGTCCCATTTATTTTTGATCTGAGTTTCTGTGAACTCCAGATTATAACGGTCATTCATTATTGCCGCGACCGTTGAGTAGAACCCACTGACGCCTGTATCGCGAGCGGCTATAAACTCAACGCAAATATCTATAAAAGCGGACTCCCGGTCGTCCGTCCAGTTCGCAAATGGCTTCGAGGTAGCAGAGGTGGAAGAGGATGCCATCTGCGTAACCAAAAAAAAAAAATCCATAAAAATTCGAAAAAAATATATGTTGTAGAGAACTGAAAAAGAAACACAACGGTATAAAAATTTACCGTTTTTGCAGCTCGAAATTGCACCAAAAAATTGAAATTCGTGGGTAAAGAGGGGAGGAATCGGGTTGAGATGGGGAAGAAAGGGGGGGGGGGCGCGGTTTTATAGACGGTGGAAGGGTACGTTGGAAAATCAACCGTTGGCGTCCGAAGCGTCGGACGTCAAACGTTGATTTTCCAACGTTCAATAATCGCGCTATCTGGAAGGGGGAAAAGTAGCTTGCGTCGGTCCGACGCAAAAAAAAAAAAAAAATGAACGCGCCAAATTTTGACTGCGAACGCACCCTTAGTTAGGGATGAGCAGGAAAACCGATTACGAACCGAAACCGAACCGAAACCGCATAAAACCGCATCTTAAAAAACCGCATCGAAGTAAAACCGCAAAACCGATGAAATCGCACCATTAGTATGGTCCGGGTTCGGTTTTCATCCTTTTTTAAACCGCAAAACCGAAACCGCACCGAATGTTACTTATACGTAAATTTTAACGCTACCTTCTCAAATTTAGCTTCAGACAAATCTGCACGTTCACTACTTGGCAATCATGGAAGCAAAAGAGCAGCAATACATGTTGCAGCACTCTAACTGCACGGCTATATTGACTCGAGTTGCCAAGATTAATCATGACGTGTTGATGGAAATGTCTGATCATAGAAAGGATCTACAAAAGAAAAGAAAACTAATATTGAACACCTTGAGAAGCTATCAAGACCTACCACCAGACAAAGCTCTTATTGTATTAGCTATAGAGGTTAAAAAGAGGCGGTATGCTACTGCTGAGAAGTATCTAGAACAAGTTCTACATACTGCTTTCGGTCCATCAGAACTATGATTTGGATTACATCCATTGCCTTGATGTCATTTATAGTAAGATGGTATTAGGATTGGACCGATTGGTCATTACAGTAAAAGAGTTTTCATTTGCATGTGAAGATCAATATCACAATCTGGACAAATAAAAAAGCCTCTGCCTCAGCTTTAAACATTTCATGTGCATCATCATCTAAGGGAACGATGTTTTTTTGTTAATTGGTTTTAAAACCGAAACCGCAATTTTAAAAACCGAAACCGCACTTTTAAAACCAAACCGCACCAACGGTTTTTGGTCCGGTTCCTACTTTTGAAAACCGCACTCTAGCGGTTCCGGGTGCGGTTTTAAGTCAAAACCGCACCAAACCGCACCATGCTCATCCCTTCTCTTAGTCATTGATCGAGTACGCTCTTCCGCCTACTCTTTTACAAGGCGGTGAATATATCTCTCTTCTGTTCCAGGCTATAGTGCAATTAATGAACCAATCCGCGTCTTCTAGGTTATCCAAATCTCGTAGATCACGATACATCCAATCTCATCCATCCATTTATTATCCAGAGAATGCCAAAACATCCCTCGGTATCAGCATGCTAAATTCCACAGATTGAAAACAATTTCATCGACATCTGTTATTCCACTTTAAAGCCAGACATGTTGATGCCATATGCCAATAGGAAGAGCAACCGACACCTCCAATGTGAATCCAAACGTACATGACATCATTTCCACGCATTTCCAACCGCTAGAAGGAGAAAACGCGAGTATGTTGGTTGGCTTGAGAGTGGTCAAAAGAAGGTGCTAGTTGGAAGTGTAGAGCCGTGTAGCAATAGTTGATGCATAGAAAAATAAAATCTTTGTGTAATATAGGGTTACAACCATTGTTTGAAAATGTCTTCAAATTCTTGGGAAATAATGGCCGAGTCGTGGACAATGTCGCTTTCTTGAAGACGTTTCGACGATCTGGTTAGAGGTGCAACCCAGTCGTTCTCAATCACCGACGCCTCTAGGATAAAACAGCTCCTTGATTTGCTTGCACAACAAACCAATTTAGATTTGCACTTTCGATTTAAATTTAACTGCTCATTTTGTTTCTGGTTTTAAGAATTTTTAGTGGTGGAGGAAGAAGAAAAGGTGATAGAGAGTAAGAAAAGAACGTCATTTTTTCTTCTTCTGAGTGGTAGAAAACGTGATAATATGGTTGTCGGTTCAGATATGAAAAATAGATTTTAATTTTACCAAGTCAAATAAAATTTGGTTCGAAAAATGGAAGGTATTTTCGTTTAAAAATATAAGTGTCTACACCACCAAAGCCCAAGTCCGAGCCGGAGCGCGGTCAGGTCAATCGTGCTGTGTGGTGGTTATCATAATGCATAATCTCTCTCCTCACAACAAATAATGCATTGGAAGCCCTAAAACCCCAACATAACTTCTAAGAAACAAATATAAATACTTTGCTTCTTTCGTATAATCTAATGATGTGGGTCTATTCATATACATAGTCATCTAACACTTATTCAGTTTTTAATAATTCATCTTAATAGAAAACAACATTTTTCCAACATGTTGTATTAGTTTGAATTATTATTTTGAGTTGGCTTTGATTTCTATGGTGGAAGAACATTCAATCAATCGGTACGATCAAAATGAACATGTGTATGTGTTGGATAGCTACAGCCTCAAATATAGGGCTGTCAATTTCCTACACGACCCGTGATCCGACCCGAAACCCGCACGGAAATTAGCAGGTTAACCCGACCCGTTTAGTTAGCAGGTCATTTTCGGGTCAACCCGAATTTGACCCGTTTATAAACGGGTGGGTTTAGGGTTGACCCGCTAACTTGATTTTGACCCGCCAAACCCGATTATATGTTGCATCTCTTCCATACTTTTAGTCTTTTATGTATACTGTTAGTGTTAATCTTTTATGTATGCAGTAATCAGTATGCTCATATATGTAAGCTGTTATATTTTACTAATATATACTTGTATGTTGTTAGTTATATTTTACTTATAACAATTATATCTCTTCCGTACTGGTAGTCTTTAATTTATGCAGTATGGGAATATATACTTACGTATAGAAAATGATTTTTGGACATGGTGATTTCATGCTTTATATATGTGTTGTCTGTTGATGACTTTTCACTTGTTGCATGTTGGTGATTTGGCTCTTTTGTTGCTTATATTAGTAGGCAATATCTATCAATGGATCAAATGGGTAAACCCGACCCAATACGACCCGACACGACCCATTTAGTTAAACGGGTTACGCGGGTCGGGTCGGGTCAACCCGTTTATAAACGGGTCGGGTTAGGGTTGGGAAAATATGACCCGTTTAATAAACGGGTTGATCCGACCCATTTATAAATCAACCCGAACCCGACTTGACCCGACCCGAACCCGACCCGACACGACCCATTGACAGCCCTACTCAAATATGCTATTATACTGTAAAAAATAATTATTCATAAAAACGCATACGAAACTTATACACGCTACAATATTTTATGAACAGCAGATAAACACTATGTAGTAGTCGAGGTAGAATTCAGCAAGAACTCCTGTGATTTCCTCTCATAATAAAACCCATTATCCTGGGACGCATCTGCAGAGAAAATCATAACCCCATTAACAGAGAACCCTCTACTTTCAATCAACTTCAATGCATCAAAGAATGCATCTCCTTGTATTCCTCTTCCATCAACCTCATAGCTAGGCAACAGCTTGCTAGCATCAAACTGCGTGGCTCTGAGCCTAAAAGCTTGCAAATAATACGCTGGATGCTTCACTCTATCGGTGTAAAACTGATGGTTAACATAATCTATCGCATGTCCATACTTATTGAAGAGATCTATGTATGGCGAAACTGTAAGATAATATGGTGCAATACTGGCTACTTCTATGATGTTTTGCTCCTTTAGCTTTGTAATGAGTTCTCCTATGCAGTATGAAAATGTGGTGTCGTTCTTGGGGAAATTTTCGTAATCAATGTCTATTCCATCGAGATGGTATTTTCTTATAATTGCTTTTAAGGAGGTGAAGGCATTTGAGATCCAAATGTCGCTGGATTTAGGCTTGTACCTGCAAAATAGATGTAATATTAATGCAGGATTTAGATAAATATGCAGCGAGATATCAGTGGGGTTCAAACCTCATTTTTGCGGATTAAACCCATTTGTCATGTATTACATTATATACTACGTACATAAACTTGTACATAAAATACTCAATTTTCAAAGAAATAACAAAACAAAACATGCAACCGTTCCTTGGGAAATTTTCGATATAATGTTACGATGATAGGTTAAAGTTGTAAATAATAGTGCTACCGTCTTCTTCTTCTTCTTTCCAAAATAAAATTTAACGATTTTGAGATCGAGGAAAAAAGGTTAACATGGTTACCAACGAAGCACTTTATCACCAATGCTCCAGCCAGAGAGACTAGCAAGAACCTTCACATTGGGGTGACGAGCTTTCAGAGATTTTACGGAGAATGGAGTGAGTTCGGGGGCCCAATATGGAGAAAATTTACCATTTTGATGCCTACCAGAAGGGTTGGCATCAATGGCGAAGCTGAGGAGAAAGTAGAAATCTATTCCAGGATTAATAGGAACTTTCTTGAAAGAAACTGGAACTCCCGTGGCTCCTATATACTCCATCATCACCTTCCCATCTTTGAAACAAAATCACTGTTAGTGATATATAACAATAAATGATGCATGTTTAGTTAAACTGTTGACATGCTTGGTGATTTAAGTACAAGAAAATATAATTACCACAAGGTGTAAGAGAAAGCAGTATAAAAGAAACCAGAGAAAGAAGCATGCACTTATTCCTAATTTTGCAGAACATTTTTAGTTAACTGGTAATGAAAGAACTGTACGTGCTCATTTTATATTATTGCAGACATTCCCCTTCGGCCGGCTGCAAATTTGTTAGCCTGCAATTCAGTAAAACAGCGCGCAAATTAAAACGCGGAGAAAACTAGATAAGTGCCATTTGGACATATTTCAAAAGGAATAGAATCCTATATGAAATAGTTTATTCAGGAAATGAGACGATTTGATTCTGAGGGTACAACATTAATAAAAATAGAAGGGAAAGGGATTGGCAAAATGCTTTTTGCTGCATATCATATAAATTGTGAACAAGTCGGACAGCATTATGCTTAAACCACAAGCATTTTCACGGGTCATCCGACCTTAGATGATATGCATGAGAATTTAGTAATATTCAAATCCGATTAGTACTCTACTAGTAGGTTACATTGCCGGTAATTTAATGTTTTCTTAGGATACAGGCAAAGCCTGACAAGGCATAGAAAATCTGTGTCTTTTGTTACTCGGGTTTCAGAAAGAAATTCTAGCAACTTATGAAACATATGCCGATCAAAGGGCAAGTTACTTAGAAAGAAAAGGTTTGGCAAGTATGTAACAATATTAAATTTGGCGATCAATAAAGAGTATAACCAATATAACCGCACAACGGCGTGGAAACCGATCGTTTGATTATATGATTTTTTTTTAAAAAAATTGTTGTATTTCAGATTAATCTACAAATATATGATTGAGTTAAAAAAAAAATTGTATTTTTAAATTTTGTTTATATTTAGATATATCAAAATATATTGTAGTAGAAATAGAATATTAATGGTGGATCCGAAGTAGATTTAAAATGTAATGGATTTTTTAGAGAAATTTTAGGAATATCAAAATATATTGTAGTAGAAATAAGATATTAATGGTGAATCCGAAGTAGATTTGAAATGTAATGAATATTTTAGAGAAATTTTAGGAATTTGAAATTGAGTTGTTAAAAACATTGGAGAAAACAATTCCGAGAAAGGAGGATCATTTTCACCCATTTATAGTTAAATAAGTTAGTGAGTGAAAGAGAATTAGTGGAAGGAGAGAGAAATCAGAATGTGTGGTGAAAATAAAGAGGGCTAAACTCTGAGTGCCCCTATTTTGTTCGTCGAGTTGAAATTCATGTGTGCCCCTATTTATAGTTAAAGAAGTCTTCACGTCGTTTGGGTGATTACTGATGATCTTGATTGGGTTGTACACCCAAGAAGATGGAAACAGTTGGTATCAGAGCTTTGGTTTACAGAGCTCGAGAACAAGACACATTAGAACCATACGAAAGAATTCATCAGAAATTGGATTAGTAATATCCAATTAGAATGACTCGTTAGAGATGGGATCAGTAGTATCCTAGAACGAGTGTGAAGAGTATATTTTTCAAATGAAAACAAATTTTGTTTTGAAAATTTAAATCAACTATTCGTATTTGATTATTTGTTTATATTGATTTTGGACAATTCAGTATATAAAGAATTTGCATATACGCCTTGCAAACGTATATTCAAAGTTTTAATATATTGGATAGATATAGCATCGCACTCTAGTCGCCCGAAGATGATATTGATGATAGCGATCGCATCATCAACATTTATGTTCGAGTTTCGAAGGTGTGATTTTCTATATATTTCCATTAGGCTGGTGTGAGAACCAAAACTAATATAGCTAGAATACATTGTTGTGATTTGGCATCAAAACATGATTTTTGTATATGTATCAAAATTATGAATTTGAAACTCTAATTCACTAATTGATTGATGTTTGGGTTGTTTGTTTATTTGTTTGCTAATTTTTAGCCATTTAGCCTAATAGCATCAAATATTGAATTGTATTGAAAATTGGTCGCATTTGCTTGCATATACCTATACTTACATTGAACAGGTCATAGCAAGGATGCTAGAGCAGAGAATAAAATTTGTTTGCCCGACAAATAGGTACATGTTTACTACATAATTTACTGTTTTGTTTGGGTGATGATGATTTTATGAGCCTATTGGCTAGCCGCTTGGCTTTTTCTTTTTCTTTTTGAGATTAGAAGGACCGGGGAAGCTATTTGAAATTTCCCGATGCTCCCATTGCAGGGGAGGTTATGGCGAAATTTTTCGAAAATTTGGGGTGTTAGCCAAATTTTTGAAATTTTTGAAAATTCTCAGAAACTGAAAAGTTAGAGAACGGAAGCCTGATCGATCGTAGAGCTGATTAATCAAACCACTTTCGACTTTGTTCCTTTTCGGGGACGAAAAGTTTTAAGTGGGGGAGATTGTAACAACCCGAAAATTTGGGCCAGTTTAAATTTTTTATTTTGGCCATATTAGCGAATTTTGATTATTTAAAATGAATTATTTTAAATAATATTGACGAGAAATTTATTTTCAATGGCATTAGAACGTATATATTATATACGTCGTCGTTAGAATATATAATAATTATATATAATTATAAAAGGAATTGAAAATGGCGCAGTAGTTCGATAATTCGATTTCAAACTTCAATTGAATGTACCGGGTGCAAAACAATCCGGATTTTAGTGAAACCAAAAACGTTAGGATCTAATTGATAATATCTTTCCAACGAATCCGACCAATCGAAATTTCATAGCGGGAATCAAAAGATATGTCCAGTTGAAAATTCTGAATAGTCACTATTGAATTCAGGCCCTTAAAAATAGACATTTTGCAAATGACCTCGGATTTCGACGAAACCAGTTTTGTTGGGTCCGTGATGTCGAATTATTGCTAGATTCCAAATTTCATAATTTTTCGAATCAATATGTGAGCGTGGCAAAGGAAAACGCGTTTGACCAGTTTCAGTTGATTTTAATCGACCGGAAAATGGCCATTTTTCCAACAGTCTCAGAATTCGACGAAACTAGTTTTGTTAGGACCGTATCGTCAATACGAAGCTAGAAAATATTTTTATGGAATTTTTAGAGGCAGTATGTGACCCCAGTAATTTGAAATGTACGTTTAAAATTCAATATAGCGTTTTAAATGTAAATTCAACGGAAACTGATCGAAACGATCAAATCAGCTTGCGATACATATCCCATTGTGTTCGGGATGGGGGTAATTGGCTATGGACGACAGTCGGTGGGTTCGATTCTGAGTTCGAAAGAAAAGGTTACTTTTGGATTTTAAAATCAAAATCAAAATAATATATATTTATTCATAAACCCTTCCCTTCTTCATTCTCTCTCCCCTAACCTCGTTGACTTCAAAATTGAGCAGAAAGAAATTGCGCCCCTCATACCTTGTCCGCCGCTCCTCTCCCTACAGCAACGGCCCGCCGTTCGCCGCTTCCACCCCCGCTTGTTCCTCCGCTCCTCCTCTACCTCTCCGGCCTCTCCTCCTCGCGACCCTTCTCCTTCCGCGCCCTCCTCTTCCAGTGAGAACCACGCCCAAAACCCCCTCCGTCCAAAGTCACGCCTCAGGCGAACCCGCCTCCGTCCCTCGTGCAGCGCCGCCCTCCCCTAAGCTGCGACCACCCCTTTCAGCCCATCAACACCTCCTCTTCTATTCTCTCTTCCTCTAAATTTACAAACAGTCCAAACCTTAGCCAAACCCCGCTCTGCCGCCCACCGCTACACCATCCCAACGCCTCAGCCACCCCGCGCGAGCAACCGTACCTCCTGTGGGCCCATAACCCACAGGTCCCAGGATCGAAACCTGGCTCTGATACCAACTGTGACAACCCGTAACTTCCCCGTAAAGGAAAGCGTCGGATAGTTCGAGAACAAGCCACAACAGAACACATACAGAAGAACATTTCACTGTATATTACAACAATGCACCAGATTACAAGAATATACGGAGTATAAACGAATAAATATTACACAGAAATATCAGAGATTTAAGTTACATTTAAATACATAGCAGCGGAAAATAATACAATACACAACTAGAAGAGATATACGGATACAAAGCTTTCCGGATATCGTTCCAGCTGTAAACTAGGATCCTGTGAATATAAATCTGCAAAACCAAAACTACTAGCTGCCCGTGTCAAAATAGGGGCACCCAGAGTTTAGGTTAAAACAATAAACTCCAGGTCAGTCATGTGACTGGTGTGAGAACTAAAACAGTTAATCTTTATTTTCTAAGTTAGGTAAATCAAGGGACCACGCCGTATAACACGGAACGGGTTTCCTCCCAAGAATACCAGTGCATAAAACAAACAGCGCAATGCTAAATAAAGAAAAATGAAGCTGTTATAAGACCCAGGTCCCATCACACAATGCAACGCAGCCGAGGATAGAGTTTTCCCTTATAACAGCCAAAGAATGCTTGATACGGTTAAAACAAATCATTTGATACTACTATAAGTGCATAGTGTATAAAACAACTTCAAATCATAAGTATCAATCATAGGCGGCATAAGTGCCCCATCCCACTATGTCACCATACTAGGCTCTACAAATAAAACCGAAAATGTCGCATATTTGGAAATGGGATTTCCGTCTATGAACCGAGGCAAAAGATAGTCCTCTACCGATTCGTGACTCTCTAGCCCGAGCTACAGGATCAGAGCTCGAGTGACCCTTGGAGCGACAGGGCCGGTCCACCGATGTGGATTAAAATGCCTGAACACTACGTTTCCCCACCCTTTGGGGCGTAAGTGAGCCAACTAAATGACTCCATCGGTTCGAGAACGACCGATCAATTCGAGGCGCCTCGCAACAGCAACAACCACATAAGTCAAACTCGTCAGGGCGTGTAAAACCACTGACGCCACTTCTAACTAGAAAGAAACGCATGCCCTCCCTGAGGTCCGTCTCCCGTTTTTGGTTCATACCGGGTGTGAAACACGCGAAGTAAACGTTACACAAAGCTACGCCACAAAGGCCTTGCTTTGATCATCACCACAAGACTTTGCTTTTCAACGGAAGCCTCGATCAATTGCCACTTAGGCATGCCACACAGGCAATTCACTCCATGCGTTTGATATCCATCAATATATAACCCCTGAGCTCGTACGTCTCAGAGAAGGGCGTTAAGCAAGAGAATAAATTCTCCGCCGCCAAACATATATATATTTAATAGAGATCAATCACACGGACTAAAATCCAATGTCAGACACACAGTCCATTTACAAGTTCGTTCTGGGTCTGAACGAAACCGGAGGCACCTAGTACCCCGCATATCCATCGATCTCCAAGTACGTCTGGACGATCGCCAACTGTTTCCATCTTCTTGGGTGTACAGCCCAATCAAGATCATCAGTAATCACCCAAACGACGTGAAGACTTCTGGTCTTCGACCACCGTCTTCATCTTCGACTTATCGTCGTATCAGTTATTCAGAATGGGATAAACCCGGTCTTTCCGAATAACTAGCGTATATTTTAAATAAGTGTTACACAAACACAACATACGCCTCATTCCAATTCATCAGTCACTAACCGTAAATTAATCAAGAGAATAATTCCCCAAATATTAACCCCGAAGGCCGAAACCAACATCAGATCAATATCCAGAAAACCATTCTGCTTAGCTAACCGACAGTTAGTTTCTAAATTTCACATTCATAGGGAAAGGTTCCCATTAATTTTATCCAAGATAAATTCCTTGAATTTATTCTTTATTCTATTTTTGAATCTCAATTCAAACTAGTCGGGATTAGCGAACCTTACCGAAGTAATTATTTATTTTAATTTCCCCATCCCAACCTATTCATTCCATGAAGTAAAACTGGTAATACTTCATATCTAACACCACAGTGTTATCGGTAAATTCAATTACCATTTCACGTTCAAATCTAATTAAAGATTTAACTATCGCCTGGAGCAAAACTGGTGATACTCCATTTTCGATCATTTCAATCTAATTAAAGATTCATTAAAACTCCCCTTAGTTTTAATCGTTAACTGGGTTAAAGAATCAGTGTCATTTAAAACACGGTTCACGATAAACCCAAAATCACATTCATTAATTATCGGGTTAAAGAACGAGTGTTATTTAAAACACTGTTCACGATAAACTCAAAAATCAATACCAATTCAATTCCAATTAAATGTCATTTAATTGGTACCTTTCATTAAATCTAAATAAAAAGATTTAATCATTTCTCAACTGGGTTCAAGAAAAGTGTTAGTGAAGACACCATTCACGACAAACCCAAATCACATTCGATATTCAATACAAGGCTCTGAATAGAAAATATATCGGCTTATATTCAATATCAAATTCTACGACTAACAAATGTCGTATTGGAAATAACGATATAAATATATATCTTTCAAATTTCCATAACAACACCTGTATAATCACGAATTCCAACATCGAAATATTCCGAAGACAATTTCGATTCAAATCCACTCCAATGCAATCATTGGATATTCTGGTTATTTTTAAAACCCTTTTTAAATTCAATTTATTTATTTAAAAATAAATAGAATTATAATTCTAGTTCAAAACCAGTTCATTTCGATAAAAATCTATTTTTATCTTTTCAAATATGGAGTTTTTCATCCCAAATTTTCCCAAATCATTTCTTATGATTTTACACAAATTATTACTATTTTTACTAATTTTATCAAGGCCCGTACAGTCGATTTCCATCAACGGTCATCGAACTGCACTTACAGCGACCTTTTTCGAATTTGATTTGGACGTATCTCCAAATCCAACCGTTAGATTTCAAATTTCTAACATTCGTTAGAAAGCTCTTTTCGATACGAACCCAACGGTTCCGGTTTTAGGAGAATCCGACGGTCGGATCTCCCGTAATGTCCGTTTGAAATAAATGGTCGAAATTCACGAACTGCCGCGGCGCGGCGCGTTCTATTCAGGCCATTATATTATATATATAATATATATAATATATATTTTGTCGATTTCTATTTAAAACGAATTATATAAATAGTTTTAAAATCGTTTCAAAAGCAATTTCAACTTTCTTTTCAATTCAAATCAAAATTGAATTCTTCTTTATAAATTCGTTTTAAAATTCATTTCTATTCAATTCAAATTTCAATTCAATTTGAATTCATTTCAATTCGCTTTCAATTCAATTTGAATTCGTTTTCAATTCAATTCATTTCGAAATCGTTTTCAATTCAATTCATTTCGAAATCGTTTTCAATCCAATTCATTTCGAAATCGTTTTCAATCCAATTCATTTCGAAATCGTTTTCAATTCAATTCATTTCGAAATCGTTTTCAATTCAATTCATTTCGAAATCGTTTTCAATTCAATTCATTTCGAAATCGTTTTCAATTCAATTCATTTCGAAATCGTTTTCAATTCAATTCATTTAGAAATCGTTTTCAATTCAATTAATTTCGAAATCGTTTTCAATTCAATTCATTTCGAAATCGTTTTCAATTCAATTCATTTCAAAATGAATAGAATCGATATAAATCGTTTACGTCAAAATGGCGTCAATCTAATCAACACGGCTTCATAAATTTCTATTTTCAAATATTCTATTTCAAATATTTCTTTTTCAAAATAGTTGTTATTATCAAAATATTTCGTTCAACACATGACCAATCTCAATGGATGAGTACTGTCAACACATGAAACTTTATTTTATATTGATAAAGATGTAAATTTTATTACTAAAATATTTCGTTCAACACATGACCAATCTCAATGGATGAGTACTGTCAACACATGAACCTTTATATTATATTGATAAAGATGTAATTTTTATTATAAAAATATTTCGTTCAACACATGACCAATCTCAATGGATGAGTACTGTCAACACATGAACCTTTATATTATATTATTCTTTATCTTCTAAATTGGAATGAGGCCCAATCAATCACCATATAAGATTAATTATATGGATTTTCATACAATATATGTATATAACAGCATTGAAAAATAATCAACCATCAACCAAAGTGTACTACACTGTATAAGCATCAAATATAGATATCTAACGCTTATAACAGCCTGTCAATCAAACGATCGACATATTTAATCAATCAGGATGAGTGAATTTCAAATTTCATCCCAACACCCGTGTGGGGTTTCAAACAATCAAACACAGATTTTATTTGTGCAGCTAGGCGATGTGTGAAATTTATTGACCCAATTAATGTCCTTCAAATAGGTGTACATAAACAAACCGTCTGGTTTGTAAATGAATATTTATTTATTCACATTCACGTTAAAAATTATATTTTTAACGACAAAACATTTTATTCCAACATATGAATTTCTATTTAGTTCATTCTTTAAATAAAATGATATTTTTATTTTTCTATCTTATTGTAGAAAATTTCGGCGGCATAACGGCACGATACTAGAAACGGGACAAGGCCTAGCCTTACCCCCGGTCTAGTGAAGGCCCACGCCATTCACACATCAATCAATTCATTCATTTCACCAAACAATTCAATTTAAAATCAAATCATCTAACTAATCTATGCAACCAAACAAACAAGTCCATGGTCTGTGGACGATTGTGTCGGGTGCTACTAAGCACCGTCTGCATCCTAGTATATATATATATATAAATAGAAATGAAATTGAAAGGTGAGAAGTTCTCACCGATAGCTATCCTAGCTCCACGGCACTTCATTGATAGAAATCTTCATCGCTATCGCATCTTCGTCATCTTCGTTGACCGTAGCCACTACATATGTAAAAATCGAATTTTTACTTCGCTATTCAATATATAAAAATCGAATTTTTACTATGTTATTCAATATATAAAAATCACATTTTTTTCTTCGATGTTCTATATATAAAAATCATATTTTTAATTCGAAGTTCAATATATAAAAATCACATTTTTAACTCGAAGTTCAATATATAAAAATCGCATTTTTAATTCGAAGTTCAATATATAAAAATCATATTTTTTCTATTTTTAAAAATATCGTCTTTTTTCTTCCTATAACAATGTTATTCTTATTTTCAAAAATAATGCTATATTTATTTTCAAAAATAATGCTATACTTATATTTTTAAAACAACTTAGATTTATATTTTCCGATTCTAAAATAATGTATACTTTATATTCTAAAAATCATGCTAGTTTTATTTACAGAAATTTATTACTGCCTATATACCAAATTAAATTAGTCGATATAATTACAAAGGGAAAAAGGGGAAAAAAATATAACCTTAATTTAATTAACCCCCAAATTAAGCATTTTCTTCCTCGTTTATCACTTTCAGGTGTTCACGCAGAAAAACCCATCCCGTTCACTTGCAAAAACCGTTGGCCGCACCACCTAAGGTCAATCAGACCACGATCCAACCACACGCCGTCGACCGGCTTCAAAGCTCCTCCCGCCGCCAGTGATTGCACGGAACTCGAAACCCCCTCTAGCCCGCAAACTCGCTTCAAACATGCCCGGTTTAAACCCTAAAATCGAACGAACCAACAACCGCGAAACCATCACCGTGGTATCAATTTGAAGATCAATCAAACCCCTTTTGATTTTCTCTTTAGGAGTGGAGAAATTATTGAATGGTTAGTGAGGAAAATCGAGAAAGAAACAAAAGCAAATCGGCCTTCGAAATCGCCTGGAGGCGCTGGGAAGAATAGTTGACAATGGGGAATGTTTTGACCAATAGGAAATTAGGGTTTTGGCCCATATATATATATATATATATATATATATATATATATATTTAATTCGATAATAGCTTGTTAAATGTCACTAACTCCAATCTGAACTCACCGCCTGTCTCCCCTAGCCAAATACCCCTATTCCGAACACAATGGGAAATGTCTGGTAAGCCAATTCGACTGTTACATTCAGTTTTCATTAAAATCACAATATAACTCTATATATTGAATTTGAACGCGCATTTCAATTTACCGGGGCCACATACTGACTCTAAAAATTTCAGAAAAAGATTTTCTAGCTTCGTATTGACGATACGGTCCTAACAAAACTAGTTTCGTTGAATTCTGAGACCGTTTGAAAAATGGCCATTTTCTGGTCGATCGAAATTGACTGAAACTGTCAAAACACGTTTAACTTCGCCACGCTCACATATTGATTCGAAAAATTATGAAATTTGAAACCTAGCAATAATTCGACATTGCGGATCCAACAAAAGTGGTTTCGTCGAAATCCGAGGTCATTTGCAAAATTCCCATTTTTAAGGGCCTGAATTCTATAGCGACTATTCAGAATTTTCAACTGGACATATCTTTTGATTCCCGCTATGAAATCTCGATTCTTCGGATTCGTTGGAAAGATACTATCAAATAGATCCTATGATTTCTGGTTTCACTAAAATCCGGATTGTTTTGCACCCGGTACATTCAATTGAAGTTTGAAATCGAATTATCGAACTACCGCGCCATTTTCAATTCTATTTATAATTATATATAAATATTTATATTCTAACGACGACGTATATAATATATACGTTCTAATTCTATATTCAAAATAAATTTTCGTCGATTTTATTTAAAATAATCTATTTTAAATGTTCAAAGTTCGCTAAAATTGCCAAAATAAAATTTTTAAACTGGCCCCGATTTTCGGGTTGTTACAATCTCCCCCACTTAAAACTTTTCGTCCCCGAAAAGGAACAAAGTCGAAAGTGGTTTGATTAATCAACTCTACGCTCGATCTGGCTTCCATTCTCCAACTCTTTAGTTTTTGAGAATTTTCAAAATTTCAAAAATTTGGCTAACACCCCAAATTTTCGAAAAATTTCGCCATAACCTCCCCTGCACCGGGAGCATCGGGGAATTTCAAATAGCTTCCCCGGTCCTTCTAATCTCAAAAAGAAAAAGAAAAAGCCAAGTGGCTAGCCAATAGGCTCATAAAATCATCATCACCCAAACAAAACAGTAAATTATGTAGTAAACATGTACCTATTTGTCGGGCAAACAAATTTTATTGTCTGGCTCTAGCCTCCTTGCTATGACCTGTTCAATGTAAGTACATGTATATGCAAGCAAATGCGACCAATTTTCCATACAATTCAATATTTGATCAAATTAGGCATAATGGTTCAAAATTATCAAACAACTAAACAAACAACACAAACATCAATCAATTAGTGGATTAACGTTTCAAATTCATAATTTTGATATATATAAAGAAAATCATGTTTTGATGCCAAATCACAACAATGTATTCTAGCTATATTAGTTTTGGTTCTCACACCAGTCTAATGGAAATATATAGAAAATCACACCTTCGAAACTCGAACATAAATGTTGATGATGCGATCGCTATCATCAATATCATCTTCGGGCGACTAGAGTGTGATGCTATATCTATCCAATATATTAAAACTTTGAATATACGTTTGCAAGGCGTATATGCAAATTCTTTATATACTGAATTGTCCAAATCAATATAAACAAATAATCAAATACGTGTAAAACTATCTAAATTTCAAAACGGAATTGTTTTCATTTGAAAAATATACTCTTCACACTCGTTCTAGAATACTACTCATCCCATCTCTAACGAGTCATTCTCATTGGATATTACTAATCCAATATCTGATGAATTCTTTCGTACGGTTCTAATGTGTATTGTTCTCTGCTTTGTAAACCAAAGCTCTGATACCAACTGTGAAAACCCGCAACTTCCCCGTAAAGGAAAGCGTCGGATAGTTCGAGAACAAGCCACAACAGAACACATACAGAAGAACATTTCATTGTATATTACAACAATACATCAGATTACAAGAATATACAGAGTATAAAAGAATAAATATTACATAGAAATATCAGAGATTTAAATTACATTTAAATACATAGCAGCGGAAAATAATACAATACACAACTAGAAGGAGATATACGGATACAAAGCTTTCCGGATATCGTTCCAGCTGTAAACCAGGATCCTGTGAATATAAATCTGCAAAACCAAAACTACTAGCTGCCCGTGTCAAAATAAGGGCACCCAGAGTTTAGGTCAAAACAATAAACTCCAGGTCAGTCATGGGACTGGTGTGAGAACTAAAACAGTTATTAATCTTTATTTTTAAAGTTAGGTAAATCAAGGGACCACGCCGTATAACACGGAACGGGTTTCCTCCCAAGAATACCAGTGCATAAAACAAACAGCGCAATGCTAAATAAAGAAAAATGAAGCTGTTATAAGACCCAGGTCCCATCACACAATGCAACGCAGCCGAGGATAGGGTTTTCCCTTATAATAGCCAAACATGCTTAGTACGTTTAAAACAAATCATTTGATACTACTATAAGTGTATAGTGTCAAAACAATTTCAATCATAAATATCAATCATAGACGGCATGGGTACCATATATCATGTCGCCATACTAGTTCTACAATTAAAACCGCAATACACGTATTGGAAATTGGGTTATCATTTATGGTATGAACCGAGGCTAGGGGCAAGATCCTCACCGATTCGAGACGCTCTAGTCCGCCCCTCAGGATCAGAGCTCGAGTGACCCTTGGATCGTCAGGGCCGGTCCACCGATGTGGATTAAAATGCCTGAACATGCGTTTCCCCACCCTTTGGGGCGTAAGCCTGGCCCGTCAGCCGACCAGAAGCATCGGCCGAAACCGATATCACGAGGCGCCTCGCTTTTCAGCAAGTAATAATAAGAAATATCCACATGAGTCAAACTCGTCAGCCAGTTCAAGCACTGACGCCACTCCTAACTAGAAAGAAACGCATGCCCTCCCTGAGGTCCGTCTCCCGTTTTTAGTTCATACCGGGTGTGTTACTCGCGAAGTAAACGTTACACAAAGCTACGCCACAAAGGCCTTGCTTCGATCATCAACCACAAAACTTTGCTTTTCAACATAAGCCTTGATCATTTGCCACTTAGGCATGCCACACAGGCAATTCACTCCATGCGATTGATATCCATCAATATATAACCCCTGAGCTCGTACGTCTCAGAGAAGGGCGTTAAGCAAGAGAATAAATTCTCCGCCGCCAAACAGATATATATTTAATAGAGATCAATCGCACGGACTAAAATCCAATGTCAGACACACACAGTCCATTTACAAGTCCGTTCTGGGTCTGAACGAAACCGGAGGCACTTTCCTCGCATATCCATCCATCTCCAAGTACGTCTGGACGATCATCAACTGTTTCTATCTTCTTGGGTGTACAGCCCAATCAAGATCATTAGTAACCACCCAAACGACGTGAAGACTTCTGGTCTTCGACCACCGTCTTCATCTTCGACTTATCGTCGTATCAGTTATTCAGAATGGGATAGACCCGGTCTTTCCGAATAACTCGCGTATATGTTAAATAAGTGTTACACAAACACAACATACGCCTCATTCCAATTCATTAGTCACTAACCGTAAATTAATCAAGAGAATAATTCCCCAAATATTAACCCCGAAGGCCGAAACCAACATCAGATCAATATTCAGAAAACCATTCTGCTTGGCTAACCGACAGTTAGTTTCTAAATTTCACATTCATAGGGAAATGTTCCCATTAATTTTATCTAAGATAAATTCCTTGAATTTATTCTTTATTCTATTTTTGAATCTCAATTCAAACTAGTCGGGATTAGCGAACCTTACCGAAGTAATTATTTTTTTTAATTCCCCCATCCCAACCTTTTCATCCCATGAAGTAAAACTGGTAATACTTCATATCTAACACCACAGTGTTATCGGTAAATTCAATTACCATTTCACGTTCAAATCTAATTAAAGATTTAACTATCGCCTGGAGCAAAACTGGTGATACTCCATTTTCGATCATTTCAATCTAATTAAAGATTCATTAAAACTCCACTTAGTTTTAATCTTCGACTGGGTTAAAGAATCAGTGTCATTTAAAACACGGTTCACGATAAACCCAAAATCACATTCATTAATTATCGGGTTAAAGAACGAGTGTTATTTAAAACACTGTTCACTATAAACCCAAGAATCATTCCATTAATTATCGGGTTAAAGAACAAGTGTTATTTAAAACACTGTTCACGATAAACCCAAAAATCAATACCAATTCAATTCCAATTAAATGTCATTTAATTGGTACCTTTCATTAAATCTAAATAAAAAGATTTAATCATTTCTCAACTGGGTTCAAGAACAGTGTTAGTGAAGACACCATTCACGACAAACCCAAATCACATTCGATATTCAATACAAGGCTCTGAATAGAAAATATATCGGCTTATATTCAATATCAAATTCTACGACTAACAAATGTCGTATTGGAAATAACGATATAAATATATATCTTTCAAATTTCCATAACAACACCTGTATAATCACGAATTCCAACATCGAAATATTCCGAAGACAATTTCGATTCAAATCCACTCCAATGCAATCATTGGATATTCTGGTTATTTTTAAAACCCTTTTTAAATTCAATTTATTTATTTGAAAATAAATAGAATTATAATTCTAGTTCAAAACTAGTTCATTTCGATAAAAATCTATTTTTATCTTTTCAAATATGGAGTTTTTCATCCCAAATTTTCCCAAATCATTTCTTATGATTTTACACAAATTATTACTATTTTTAATAATTTTATCAAGGCCCGTACAGTCGATTTCCATCAACGGTCATCGAACTGCACTTACAGCGACCTTTTTCGAATTTGATTTGGACGTATCTCCAAATCCAACCGTTAGATTTCAAATTTCTAACATTCGTTAGAAAGCTCTTTTCGATACGAACCCAACGGTTCCGGTTTTAGGAGAATCCGACGGTCGGATCTCCCGTAATGTCCGTTTGAAATAAATGGTCGAAATTCACGAACTGCCGCGGCGCGGCGCGTTCTATTCAGGCCATTATATTATATATATAATATATATAATATATATTTCGTCGATTTCTATTTAAAACGAATTATATAAATAGTTTTAAAATCGTTTCAAAAGCAATTTCAACTTTCTTTTCAATTCAAATCAAAATTGAATTCTTCTTTATAAATTCGTTTTAAAATTCATTTCTATTCAATTCAAATTTCAATTCAATTTGAATTCATTTCAATTCGCTTTCAATTCAATTTGAATTCGTTTTCAATTCAATTCATTTCGAAATCGTTTTCAATTCAATTCATTTCGAAATCGTTTTCAATCCAATTCATTTCGAAATCGTTTTCAATCCAATTCATTTCGAAATCGTTTTCAATTCAATTCATTTCGAAATCGTTTTCAATTCAATTCATTTCGAAATCGTTTTCAATTCAATTCATTTCGAAATCGTTTTTAATTCAATTCATTTCGAAATAGTTTTCAATTCAATTCATTTCGAAATCGTTTTCAATTCAATTCATTTCGAAATCGTTTTCAATTCAATTAATTTCGAAATCGTTTTCAATTCAATTCATTTCGAAATCGTTTTCAATTCAATTCATTTCAAAATGAATAGAATCGATATAAGTCGTTTACGTCAAAATGGCGTCAATCTAATCAACACGGCTTCATAAATTTCTATTTTCAAATATTCTATTTCAAATATTTCTTTTTCAAAATAGTTGTTATTATCAAAATATTTCGTTCAACACATGACCAATCTCAATGGATGAGTATTGTCAACACATGAACCTTTATTTTATATTGATAAAGATGTAAATTTTATTACTAAAATATTTCGTTCAACACATGACCAATCTCAATGGATGAGTACTATCAACACATGAACCTTTATATTATATTGATAAAGATGTAATTTTTATTATAAAAATATTTCGTTCAACACATGACCAATCTCAATGGATGAGTACTGTCAACACATGAACCTTTATATTATATTATTCTTTATCTTCTAAATTGGAATGAGGCCCAATCAATCACCATATAAGATTAATTATATGGATTTTCATACAATATATGTATATAACAGCATTGAAAAATAATCAACCATCAACCAAAGTGTACTACACTGTATAAGCATCAAATATAGATATCTAACGCTTATAACAGCCTGTCAATCAAACGATCGACATATTTAATCAATCAGGATGAGTGAATTTCAAATTTCATCCCAACACCCGTGTGGGGTTTCAAACAATCAAACAAAGATTTTATTTGTGCAGCTGGGCGATGTGTGAAATTTATTGACCCAATCAATGTCCTTCAAATAGGTGTACATAAACAAACCGTCTGGTTTGTAAATGAATATATATTTATTCACATTCACGTTAAAAATTATATTTTTAACGACAAAACATTTTATTCCAACATATGAATTTCTATTCAGTTCATTCTTTAAATAAAATGATATTTTTATTTTTCTATCTTATTTTAGAAAATTTCGGCGGCATAACGGCACGATACTAGAAACGGGACAAGGCCTAGCCTTATCCCCGGTCTAGTTAAGGCCCACGCCATTCACACATCAATCAATCCATTCATTTCACCAAACAATTCAATTCCACCAAACAATTCAATTTAAAATCAAATCATCTAACTAATCTATGCAACCAAACAAACAAGTCCATGGTCTGTGGACGATTGTGTCGGGTGCTACTAAGCACCGTCTGCATCCTAGTATATATATATATATAAATAGAAATGAAATTGAAAGGTGAGAAGTTCTCACCGATAGCTATCCTAGCTCCACGGCACTTCATTGATAGAAATCTTCATCGCTATCGCATCTTCGTCATCTTCGTTGCCCGTAGCCACTACATATGTAAAAATCGAATTTTTACTTCGCTATTCAATATATAAAAATCGAATTTTTACTATGTTATTCAATATATAAAAATCACATTTTTTTCTTCGATGTTCTATATATAAAAATCATATTTTTAATTCGAAGTTCAATATATAAAAATCACATTTTTAACTCGAAGTTCAATATATAAAAATCACATTTTTAATTTGAAGTTCAATATATAAAAATCATATTTTTTCTATTTTTAAAAATATCGTCTTTTTTCTTCCTATAACAATGCTATTCTTATTTTCAAAAATAATGCTATATTTATTTTCAAAAATAATGCTATACTTATGTTTTTAAAACAACTTAGATTTATATTTTCCGATTCTAAAATAATGTATACTTTATATTCTAAAAATCATGCTAGTTTTATTTACAGAAATTTATTACTGCCTATATACCAAATTAAATTAGTCGATATAATTACAAAGGGAAAAAGGGGGAAAATATAACCTTAATTTAATTAACCCCCAAATTAAGCATTTTCTTCCTCGTTTATCACTTTCAGGTGTTCACGCAGAAAAACCCATCCCGTTCACTTGCAAAAACCGTTGGCCGCACCACCTAAGGTCAATCAGACCACGATCCAACCACACGCCGTCGACCGACTTCAAAGCTCCTCCCGCCGCCAGTGATTGCACGGAACTCGAAACCCCCTCTAGCCCGCAAACTCGCTTCAAACATGCCCGGTTTAAACCCTAAAATCGAACGAACCAACAACCGCGAAACCATCACCGTGGTATCAATTTGAAGATCACGCAAACCCCTTTTGATTTTCTCTTTAGGAGTGGAGAAATTATTGAATGGTTAGTGAGGAAAATCGAGAAAGAAACAAAAGCAAATCGGCCTTCGAAATCGCCTGGAGGCGCTGGGAAGAATAGTTGACAAAGGGGAATGTTTTGACCAATAGGAAATTAGGGTTTTGGCCCATATATATATATATATAAATATTTAATTCGATAATAGCTTGTTAAATGTCACTAACTCCAATCTGAACTCACCGCCTGTCTCCCCTAGCCAAATACCCCTATTCCGAACACAATGGGAAATGTCTGGTAAGCCAATTCGACTGTTACATTCAGTTTTCATTAAAATCACAATATAACTCTATATATTGAATTTGAACGCGTATTTCAATTTACCGGGGCCACATACTGACTCTAAAAATTTCAGAAAAAAATTTTCTAGCTTCGTATTGACGATACGGTCCTAACAAAACTAGTTTCGTTGAATTCTGAGACCGTTTGAAAAATGGCCATTTTCTGGTCGATCGAAATTGACTGAAACTGTCAAAACACGTTTAACTTCGCCACGCTCACATATTGATTCGAAAAATTATGAAATTTGAAACCTAGCAATAATTTGACATCGCGGATCCAACAAAAGTGGTTT